>CM056390.1:28792981-29357981 GCA_029718625.1 Synaphobranchus kaupii | reverse complement strand
GTTTTAGCCTTTGCTTTTGCCTTTTGAGTAAGCATGAAGCAACATGAAAACTAGATAACTGTCTTTGAAAGAAAAGGAGAATTCAGTAAGTAGTAGAGTATTCTGGGGGCAATTGTAACATGGGTCAATTGTAACACAATTTTTTGTTACAATTGCCCCCAACCCTGAACACATGCAACTAGCTAGCTTGCTGGATAGAATCTCCGCTCGAGCTTGTTTCAAATTGGTGCAATTTTATGGTGTTGCAATTGCCCCCTGTTACAATTGCCCCCAGAATACTCTACTGTAGTGCAGAAATTGGGCCTTGGAAAATGCACAGAAACCAACTGCCGTTGATGACTTCACCAGCAGCCGCTAGAATCCAGGGTTGGACGTGTCACAATCTACGGTTTGCAGAAGGCTTAGACACATTAGAATTTGCAATGCTACACTGCACGCTAACCCCTCATTAGCTGTTTTCAAACAGAAAAGCGAGGTTAGAATTTACTAGAAAGTAGAGCAATGAGCCAGCAGACTTAGGAAGCAAAGTTGTATGACAGAATGACTTCAGAAGTGTAATGAAGCAACTTATCTGTCTGCATATGAGAAAATGCATCCAGTCTGATTGGGTGGCACTTCACCAGGCAGCAGGGTAAGTGTCCAAGAACACACTTCCAAAACAACCAAAAAGCTCATCTGGAAATGTAGGAAATGTGCCCTGTTTAAATCCACTTGGGAATATGTTTCACTTGCTGAAGAGGAGCCCGCCAGAGACTGAAGATGACTGCTGTGTAGGCTTAGAAAAGCATCTGAAAAGAAGATATGGAGAGTTTGGTGATATGACTGGGACACAGGCTTGAATCAGTTACTGTGTGTGCAACTGTATACCAGATTTTGTGCTAGTTTGTTTTCAGTTAATTTAACCCAATACTCTCCTAATATCAGGAGACAACACAACAACTTTTTTTTATTCTAAATGGTCGAACCATCCATACTTGTATAATGCAATATCCAAGAAATAGATATATTTTTAAATCTCAAATCCAGATTGTTTCACGATACAGAAAAATAACAATTTAGAATTTAATATCATAGTGTGTTGAATGAAATTTAATTGGTTCTTGCATCAAGGCTTCTGCAACATAATGCTTTAAACTTTATGCTTCTTGCCTCAGTTAGCAGAACACACTATCACAATGTTTCTACAACATTGCAGCGAGGTCATCGCACTACAATAGCAGCATTACACTTCCTCTCATTTGGGTTAGTTATATTAAGTTTAATTCACACAAAATTAGTATTAAAAAACAATGGGCCTGATTTACTAAGACCTGCATATGTTGCATGACCTGCAAGTTTTGCATGTGCTAAAAGGTTTTGCACAAACACAAAAGGGCTTAGTAAATCAAACCCTATGAGCGTTCCAAATGGGCAGTGAGAATAGAATAGAATAACTTTTATTTTCCTTCAGTTGTAGCCTCCAGCAACAACAAAAAAGACATAGACAATGGGGCAGACCCACAACAAACACAGACATATCAAATAAATACATTCAATAGAATCATTGAATTAATTAAACAAATTAAGTGAATTAAAGTGACGGAGTTGAGTGGAATATAGCCAAACGTCATGATTAAAAATTGAGCATCAAAAGCAATAACAGCTCCCCATCTGCCCCCACTGTCCTGAGATGTCCAAGTGTCATCAAGCAGTCCAACAGCTGTAGGAACAAAGCTGTTGACATGTTACACAAACTCCGCCTCTGAGACTTTCCTCCATACACGCAGTCTCTGTCCAGTCCAAACGGAGCACCGAACTGCCTCAGCCTCCCCAGTTGTCGCCTCACTTCTCCCCCCGCATTCTCTTCTCCTTCCCTTCCCTGGCGGCCTTTTCAGGATTGCCTGCAGTCCTGGATCAGTCTTGATATCTTCAACTGTGGTGAAGAGCGATGGTAACTTTGTAGCTGCAGATCAAACGGACATTCCCGAGTATGTGTTGTGAATGCGTCTCCATGGTGACGACCATAAACAAAATGATCCCGACTGGATAATTCGGCAATATTATCAAAACGAGCAGCAGGAGTGCCCTGAAAAATCTCTAGCCCACTTCCCCGTCCGACAACAGACACACAGCGCATGGAAAAAAACAAAAGACAAAAGCCAGACAAAACAAAACACATTCAAATTAACAAACACGAACTCGAGAGACAGCTGGACTACATGTCGCCATTACAGCGCCACGTGAGTTTAATAATAATAATAATAGCCGCACTACACTGCTTGTTCCTTAAGAAAATTAAGGAATTAGAAGGTAGCGTTTTTCTGAACCCTTCTGTCGACATTTTATTTGGTGATGGCTTTTGTCCAGAGACATGTGCAGCCTGGGTATTGTCCTACCTGCCAAGTCCAGTCCAGCTATTCAGCTCGCCGCATACTGAAAGGGCACTCGAATAGGACTGCTTCACCAGGCAGCTGCCGTTGTCAGATGTCAGATGAACCAGAATTCCTGTCTCTGCAACTCACCAGCACCTTTAATTAGAGGAATTCCCCAGATAAAGATGCCTCTGATTTCCTTTGTTTTTGGGGAGGGGCAGGGTTGGAGAGTGAGGGAAGTTCATCTTTACTTTACTTTACTTTACTTTACTGCCCTTTTGGAGATGCTCTTATCCAGAGCCACTTATCATGCAACCCCTATTGTCCCAATCTTTTGCCATGTGTACCTGATTTCACATAGAGTGTGGCTCCCTCAGAGTTATGACCCCTTAGCATGGAGGTGTAGAAGAATCCCATTTTGAACCAGCTTTAAAACCAGTTCTCACACACATATTAATTACCATGTTTTTGTTTCAGTCCAAATGTATTTGAGAGCTTGACCATTTCAATCAATCTCTGTTGAATTATACACTATAACCTAGAATTTTCATTTGGAGGAATGTGTACTTTATGTACAGTAGATTGCAGCCCGAATCATGTCTTGCTAGTCCCCTAGTCAAGTTACTTTCAACTCCTTTTCATACAAATCCATCGAGAATTTTTACTGTCCAGACACAGACCGACGGAGAGAGAGACGCACACAAGCACACACGCACGCACACACACACACACACACACACGCACAAAGACCCAGCGAACACAGACAAGGACAATCACATAACCTCCTTTCTGTATACCGGTGAGGTAACAAACTCATTTAAACATCACGCTCTAACCGCATGAAAAGCCACATCAATTGCGACTTTTGCAAATCTTATTGTTAACTCCCAGAAAGGCAATGAATAAAAAAATGACAAAATAAAAAAATAAAAAAAAGGTTTTTCTGCCCAGAGCCTTTTTGTAGGCTGAATCAAAAAAAATGGGTCCCATTTGGAAGTCGTTTCCTTTTATGCACAGCTGGCATCGTGACCCCACGTTGTTTCGGCCCAATTTCACCAAACACGTTCCCCTATTCCAACTGCGGCTCACTGACCGTACACTCTGCGCTTTACATAAATCTGTTTGGACGTGCGTATTGCCATTCATTTTGCATCAACGTTTCCATTTTCTAACTTGAGCATTTGAATAATCAAAATAATCTTTCATTCTTAGTAAAATATTACTCTGTATTTTCTGTTATGCAATATTGATGATTTGTTATTTTTTTTATATATATTTTATATACATTATACTCTTGACAGTATTCTTTTAGTTCCTTTCTAAATCATTGGTTCCCAACCCTGTTCCTGGAGATCTACCGTCTTGTAGGTTTTCACTACAACCCCTAACAAAGCACGCCTCGTTCAACAGCTAGAGATCTTGTTGAGCTGCTAATTAGTAGAATCAGGTGTGCCAAGTTAGGGTTAATATTAAAACCTTCAAGATGGTGGGTCTCCAGGAACAGGGTTGGGGACCACTGTTCTAAATTAATAAAAATAAAGTCGTGATCACAAGAAAAACCATTATAGTCATTGTACAGCAGAAAGTATTTTATTCTGAAGGTATGCTTCCACGGTCCGTGGTTCTCAATTTTGAGTATTTTTTTCCCCCTCCGCAGGCCTCTCTTCTCACCTCTTCCTCTGCCCCTCTTCTCCTCCGCAGGTACCTTTCTTCGGTCCACTGTTCAACGGCGCCATCGTCACGGGAACCTTGCTGCCAAGTCTAGTGCGTGCCACCTGCATCAACGCCAGCAGGGCCGTCAAATCACGCCTGACCCTCTACCAGAGCTTGTATCCTTTCTCGCCTCCTCCTCTTCTTCCTCCTCTTCCTCCCCTAATCCCATTGCCCTGGGCGAGAAGAACAGAAATGGACAGGTATCTGGTATCTGTATCAGTACAGGGTGTGAAAATTAACACCCGTCAACCACCAAATGCTAGTAAAAGTCTGATTGTGGCTATAAGGTTTTCTACTCTAGCAGCCACTTTGGCAGGTAGCCTAGCAGATTGTGTTATATTGTAAAAGGTAATGTGGCTGGTAAAATGGCTGGATTTTTAGAGTCCACAAGCCACGCTGGCGAAAAAGTTAATTTCATGCTCTGTACCTATCTGTCTGGCTGGCTGTCTGTGTACTTTCAGTTCCGCAAGATGGTCCCTGGTTTGGCAGTATGTTTAGCCAATTTGACCTGGTCCCACTTAGCCCAAGTGCATTGCGAGCGGCACTGTTAAGGCAGAGTCCACTTGTGTTCACTGCAGGTGCACTTCAGGTCACGTGTGTGCACAAACGCGCGTACAAAGCACGCACCAATTCATTAGCGTGGCTCAGCGCTGACAGCGACAATCACGCTCTCGCGACGGAGAAGTCTCTCAGGCCCGTGCGTCCGCGTTCGTCCGGCGGCTTCGGCCGGACGCTGCGAGTAGCAACGGAGGGTCACCCGGGTCTGGGCTCCGCATGACTGAGGGAGGAGGGGGGCGACATCGCGGTCCCTGCCCCCCCGTACCCCCCCCCCCCCCCCCCCCCACGCTCCACCTCGCCCGGAGGACGGCGGCCCAGCTCCTCCGGTTTCCTTGGCGACCCGCGGTTCTCTGCGCTCTTCCCATTTTAGTTTATTTTTTTGTCTCCATCCTGGCATCATGACAAAAGCTGACACTTCCTTAAAGCCGAGGCCTGTCCGTTCGGACGGAGGGGGTCGGGGTTGTGGAGCGACAAAAAGGGATGGGGGGGTCTCTTTGGAAGCCCCCCCCCCCCCCAGACCGCAGCAGCGTCCAAAGAGACAGCTTGCAGCTCTCGTGAGCCCCCCTCAGATTCGGGGCGCTGAGGGAACTTGGGGGGGGGGCCGGTTCATTCCGGGTTTCCCTTTCCCCGGCTCACTGCCCTCCTCCAGTTGGGGGGGAGGGGGGAGAGGGAGAGCCAGGGGTGTGGCCAGGTTTTTCAGAGTTCTATGCAGCTCTTTTTTTTTTTTTTTTGTCTCCCTCTGACCCCCTCCTCCGTCAGTCCTCTGTGCATTAGTTTCATTTGTCCCCGCCCCCCTAGGGGACTTTAATGAGATTGCTGTGTGGCAGATGTCACTCACCCGGAGCCAAACGATTTATCGCCGTGTAAGAGGCCAGCGGAGAGCCCGTCCGACGCGTCTGCTCCCGTGTCCCCGAGAGGGGACAGTAAGCGGTCTCACGGCAAACCCCACCTGCCATTCCTTCACAAGGAGGAGGGCGACCGTAAAAGAGCTCCCCTACAAAACGCGCAGATGGACTGCGCTCATTGTACGTCGCTTTGGATGAAAGCGTCTGCTAAATGACTGTAAGGTAATGCAATGTAATGTAGTCTTCCCCACCCTTTTTTTAGTTTTCATTTTCTTCTGGGGAGGGCAAACGTGCGGCGGGCGTAATGGGCCCGGCCCTCCGGCGTACGTATCTGGGGTGCCCTGAGTGGATAGCAAACGTCGCAGAACGGGAAGATTATTTTTTCGCCGCGTTTCTGCGACTGACCGACAGAGCAACGGGGGTCATTAAGGAGGGATTATTCCACAAAGGACAGATCGGACGCACTAAATAATTCATCGTTTTTTTTTGTTGTTTTTTTTCCCTTTCTTTTTTGGAACCACAGGCAAAAGGCCTCGCGTGTCCTGTGTCACTGACGAGAGCAGCTGCGGGGCAACTGCACCGTATGCCGAGCGGCATTAAAAACGCGGCCGAACGATCGGCGCTGCGATTTTTTTATTCTTTTTTACTAAACGAGGCGCGAGATGCTCGGACGCGGAGGGCTGATTGCTGGTATTAATGGGGCTCGTCCGAAGCATGATCGCACAACCCGCGGCTAAATCAAAAAGAACCCATTATCAAGTCAAAAGAGGCAAAGCGCCGAGGGCTATGTTTCTAGAGTGACTGAGTCCGACGTCACAAATGGCTTCCGTTGCTTGCTAGCGGGGCCCGCGGCAAACATATCGCGACACCAGGATATCTCAGCGTTCGATTCCCGCCCAGAAATCGTTCTGCTCAACTAAAAAGTGTGCAAAAAAAAAAAAAGCTAGCTTGCTTACTCTGATTTCTTTTAGTAGAATCTTTTAGTTATCGGCTTATGTTTTTTCATAAGCGTACGTGCAAACGAATGTTTGCGTACAGGTGTGTGTATGGAACTTAAGTGTAATCGTTGGCTGTCTTTAAAACTGGGATTTTGTCTTCGGAGAGAAGCTTTTTATCTCTCTCTCTCTCTCTCTCTCTCTCTCTCTCGCTTTCTTTCTGTGCGTAGCTCTTTCTGTCTCACTCTCTTCCGCCCGCAGCTGAAGCGTACTCTCAGGCCCTGCACACCGCCGGGGCATATCCGCCGTCTCGTCGCGCGGCCCACTCTCCAAGGTAATTAGTTTAATATTTCTTCAAAGAGAGAGCCGTATGACCCCATGCGTGCACATAAAGGCTGGCATGGCATGGCACGTCCTCCCCCTGCATTGCCAAAGTAATGAAGTGGCTTCCAGCAGACCGTCTCCCCGGCGCAGGATCACTTGCGCTAATTGGATTTTGTACGGAAAAATGACCAACAGCACGTCGCGGGATAGCGAGCGGGACCGCCCGTCCGCCGCCCCTCCCCTCCCCTCCCGCCACGCTTCATCTCGTTCGATCCGGGCCGAGGGCCGCGGGGGTCGCCCCGTCCCCCCGGCCGAGCGTTGCGGCCGGTTCCTCCACGGCAACGCAAAACCCCCAAAGCGACATCATTTTGGAGCCCTCAATGGAAGTTAATTTGGAAGAGTGTGCTCTGACTCCCTCCACCCCCCCCCCCCTCCCTCTAACTGTAAAATAATTTTTATGAGTACCACCTTTTAGAATTGTACATTGTATTCATCGTTACCAATGGAAAAAGAACGAACCTCCGCTGTAGAAATGTATATGCTCAGGCTTGAAAATAATTTCTGTTAAAATATTTTTTTAATGGTTCGGCCTCTTCCTCGGCTTAGACTGACAGCTCGAGCAGCCGGGAGGGGGCTGTATAGACTGATGCGTGCCGGTGTCTGGCGGGAAAAAGCTTTTCCCTTTGAAGCTCTGCTTGGTGGACGGGCGGTGTTTGAGTGCTTTAATCTCGGGACCCTCTCCGCGCCAGCACCGGGCGCAAAGACTTCATCTGCGCTGGCGTCCTGCTCCCCCACAGCCCGATCCCCATCGTGTAAAGCAATCCGCTAAAACCTTCGCCGTGTTTGAAAATTCTTCCACCGTGCGAAGCCACCTGCATTCGTTTTCACTCATACCTTCAGATCTCAGTATGTTTATTTCGACCTGACAGTTGGTTGCAAACACGTAATTGTGAACCTGGTGCACTAATGAAGGAAGTAAGGCCGAGCTGCTTAATTATGACATCAGTGAAACGTGCGTAACTCTGGGTTCCTGTTTAGGCTCAGAGTTTATAAAGTATGGCTAAAACCGGCTGTGATTTTTCAAATCAGAAGAACGTAGTTCCATGGACATGAGCTAAGCTGTGTATTTTCAGTTTGAAAATAATGTGTGGATGCAACACGGGTTTCATAATAACCCTATTTTATTTAATGTTTCACATAACCGGTAAGGTCAAGTGGGAGATGAGGGTAACAATGTATAATGCTCTCCAAATGACAGTTGTCTCATAGCAAGTAATAAAAATGGATTTAAAAAAAAAATGTGGCTTGTCACGTCACGCCGATGCACTCTGCAACCCCCTATTTCCGGTTCTGGAGACGTTGTGATATATCGATTGGATACAACAATATTGCATGATTGTGCACTTTGAGTCATAGTTTTGCACTTACGTACATGCAGTTACTGTTACGTTAGTTAACTTGGTAGCCTGTGAACTATAAAGGTACCTAACAAGGCTACCTACCTAGCTAGCTAGCTAGAATTATACTAGATAGCTAACCTTAGCTAGCTGGCTCTACACACTTACAAACCTGGCGAAGTGATTAAGAGAAATATGGACGAGCTAACTACCTAGCTAGCTATCTTTCTAGCAGTTGTGATTTAGCTCTAACGTTAGCTACTTAGGTACCAAATATAGCTAGCTTGCGAGATAAGGCCACGTTAAATTCGATTCAGTTCATATCACAAATGTTGAATTTATCTTTCTTGCAGTGCTATAATAACTTCTTTAGCCAGCAGGCTAGTAACGGGCAAGAATGCCATACGCGTATAAGCACATATGTAAGCAAGCGTAAAAGTGCACAATCATGCAATAGCGTTGCTTACCATAAGGGGTCGATACATCACAATGCCTCCATAACCGGAAATAGGGGTTTGCGGACTGCGCAGGGGATGCCGACTGCAGTTACACCTGCTGTAAGGTTATTTTTCAGCAGGCAAACGGAGCGACCAACCCTGGTCCTGAAGACCTGCAGGAAATGCTGATGTGTTCATCTTAAAATCAGCAACAGGTTTACACCCAGGAAACCAGGTGGAGTTAACAGTGTAAAATCGACTAACTACGTGCCGAGTAACAATTGTAACCGGGATTGGGGACTCCCCGCAGTAGGTGAATGGGGTCCTCGCGGCTTCACCATGAGGAAGCAAGGGCCCACTGCGCCTCTCCATCGCCCCGCGCTGGTCCCCGTGTGCTGTTCCCACCGTGCTGCTCCCTGGCAGTCTCTGAGAAGGGCATATTGCAGGGTTTTGGCAGTCTGTCAGTCCCGGGAACCAGAGGATTTGGGCGGGGGCTGACGGGCTCTAATAGGTGCGACGAAGGGCCGCTGACCTTCATTCTGAAGCGCTCCCTTCCCAACGGACAGAATCGATAACCCCCCGCTCGTCTGGCCCACGTCTCCGGGCATCAATCGATAGCCATAATCTGCTCCTGCCCGCAGCCAGTCATGCGAACTCCAGCCTTTCGGTGGCATGAAGGCGAGGGGGAGAGCCAGCCGCCACGTTCACGCAGACGCGCACACATGCCCCGACCCTCCAAAAGAGAGAAGGAATAAAAAACTGCAACGCTCTCGCTCCAGAGCCTTTCAGTATTCTAATGTTATTCGTTTCAATATCCCTCACTACCCCTAGCAGCAGCGGGGCAGATCGCATCATCAAAGCTTCAGCCCCCGAAGCACCTCATTCACTCTAAATGAAAAAGTGATATTCAAAAACATGTTAATATTCATAAACACTAACATATGGAGCAGACGGGCACCGTTTTTTAAATTTATTTATTATTTTTATTTTTTTCTTCCCTAATCTCTTTCCTTCAGCTCGGGTTCCCGGGTTAGCGACGGCGACATTTGTTTAATTTCTAACTTTGACAAGGTCTTGTCCTGTCTGCTCCGGTCCAGAACAATCTACACCCAGACGGAAGGAAGCTTCGGTTTGTTCGTCAATTTATTTTCGAGGGCGCCGTGGAGTGTACGGTGGGAACAGCGGGGCAGCACAGAGGGCATCGTCGCGACGGTCCTTCTCCCGGGCCTTCGTTCTGATTGGCCGTGATTTAAGCGGTGCCCTCGCTGGAATTTTCCTGGCCAGGTTCATCTCAGACTGACAGGGTGGAATGAGGCGAATGTAACTCGCCAACTTCCTCCTTTATGCGAATTATTCACTGAAGAGTGAACGTTGTGGAAACCCCCCACCCCCCATATTTTCTGGCACCTAGTTTGACCCAAAGCACATCCTTTTTGAACAAAATCTAGAGTTATGTTCACAGCTGTTTGAAGGAAAGGTAGACGTCTGTGGAAGTAAAAATTATGCGCACAAATAGTTTTTGGAAATGGCATATTACATAGAAAAGCATTGTGTGTCCTTTTTCACCCTACATTGCAGTTTGTGCTGTGCTGAGACTTTAGCTTGAGAAAGAGGCTCGGTTCTCAGAAAAGGGGCCGGCCCTGTGACCACACCCCTCTCCTGCCGGCACCGCCTCCCGGGTCTCTCTGCATGACGAAGCGCGATTTGCATACCTCCCCTAATTCCCACTGTCCCCCGTACAGCAGACCTCATTTAAATGCCTGCACTCCCTCTGCGGTCTCAAGTCCAGCAGAGGGAGGAGAGGAGGAGGAGGAGACCGGGGCGGGCGGATGAGGGGAGGGGAGAGCGCTTGCATGGAGGAGGCCGGGGGAGGTCCGTCGAGGGCCCCGGGTTCCAGTTTTCTCCCCCGCTGAATGTTTTAAGTTAATCCCATTACCACTCTAGCGGTCCGCGGCTCGTAGCCGACCAGCTGTTCCCGCTGTTCCTTACAGCGTCCGATGTGTTCGGATCAGCGGGTCCCCCTTCCCCCGCGCGCCCCGCTCCTCCCCCACTTCCTCCGGCCCTCGGCCGCAGCGCCTCGTCGGGAGGCGGGCCTCTCCCCCGTGCGGCATATGGCGTCTGGCTCCCGCTCAGCGCCCGCTAGCGTACGCTCGCCCACCACGCTAACGCTAGCGCTAACTCGCCTCTCCGCACACACGCATTCAGACCGGCGGACCGCGCGCTCCGCTGGCAAAGGCTCTCCTGCACAGGTAGGCCTCTCTTAACCAGGCTGGTGACTGCTGAGAGAAAAAGGGCGGGAGCGAAAAGGTCTGAAGGCGGGATGGTTTTTCTGTTTCTTTTTCGATGGGAACCAGGGGAGGCAGAGTACAAGGGTTGGGAGGGATTAGTTTGCGCCAAGAACACAAAATCAATCGATGCTCCTTTGTAAAACATTTGCTAGGTTAGGCCTTGTGTAATTAGCAGTACAGTCCACAGTCTGCGGGCTTGATTTACTAAGACCATTACCATGTGCAAAACCTTTTAGCACACGCAAAGCCAATGATTAGTCATGCCATTTGTTTTACACCAATCATTGGTTGCGTTAATTTTGTTTGCGCATGTGCCAAAGGGTTTTGCACATGCTAAAGGTTTTTTAGTAAATCAGGCCATATATGTTTTACCTTTACGCAGTTTTGATCATACCGATCGTTTTGATGGAGTCTTCTCATCAGGGCTTGTCTTTGCGCGATTGTTCTTTATTATTCAAATACATTATTGTCATTTATAATTTAGTAACAACAACATACGATGAAAATGTAAAGATGTGTCTTGTTCCTAGTTGGCTGTACCACATAGGTCTTTTCTAATTCGTCGTCTACTTTCATTCTTCTCTCATTGAAATGTCTCCGCTGCATTCAACGAGGCCGTCGGCAAGAGGTCAATGTCTTATCTGTGTTGTTTAAACTTGAACCCGACACAAAGGCACGCTTAGCATTCAGCTCGATGTGCTCGACAGCTGTCTGTTTTCGCGACGCTCAAGAAGATGGGCTTAGCTCCGTCACCCTTTGTTAGATTTCCAGGGATTTTTTTTTTCTTTTTTTGCCTTTCCAGTTGAACTAGAGAAACATGAGACGTGTCAGGTAGAGTTACACGGACCCCACGTCTTTATTTTCACTCTGTCAGGGGGAGTAATGGACAGGAAGTGCCTCCTGTAGTTAACCACCCTCCCCCAAAACACTCTCAGATGCGTACGCACTCGCGCACGCACACACACACACACACACACACACACATATTTTCCCATAGAGAATTGCTTGGATGGCCATCTCAAAACCTTTGCCATACTTTATGGTTTATTCTTATTTTCAGATTCTTACGCTCTTGAAATAAAAAAAACAATTTTTTGACTAAATATTGTGCTTTTTCTCTTTGGATTTGGTGTTTTTGAATTATATAGGCCTGATCAGCGAATCGGCTTTTTGAAAAATTACAAGATCATCAATCGGTGAGCTAGATGACTACTGATGGATACGACTGGTCAGTATGTTTGGAGATCAATGGTCAGTAAATTCAAGTACTGCTGCTCCGTTTCTTTGAAGATCGCTGACCAGTAAATTTGGAGACGGCGAGTTACTGCTTTCGGAGATCGCTGAACCGAAAATTAGGAGAGCGAGCTCGGAGAATGCTGCTCAGTCAATTAGGAGATCGCTGATCCTGATCCCCTCTGCGTCGACTCAGCCCGGAAACCTTTCTGTTGCCCGTGGAAACGTGGTCACTTCTGGGGACCCCTTTGTCATTGAAAGTGCGACACTCGGAACGTCACAGAGGCCTTCCTTCTCGCAGTGGCACCCTCCAAAGTGTGCGCACAGAGCTCCCGCTTCTCTGACCCGCGCAGCCTCTGCCTGGACCAGCGGAGGCGCTCTCGTGCCACCAGGTGGTGGGGGTTACGAGTACCCTGCTTTAAGCCAATACCTCGGGTAATGCTCAGGGCATGAAATTTACTTTTTTCACCCACTGGTCAGAGTGGCTTGTGGATTCTAAAAATCACCAGCCACTTTCAACTGTTTATCAGCCACATTTACTTTTACAATATAACACAACCTGGTTGGTTACCTGCTAAAGTGGCTGCTAGAGTAGAAAATCTTACCAGCCATAATCTAAATTTTACCAGCATTTGGCTGTTAATTTCACACCTCGCATGCTATAGGTGCTAATGCTACAGCCACAGTCAGGATTTGACTAGCGCCTTAGCCGGATGTGCTAAAGTGTCCAACCAAAGGGAGAGTTCCTGTGTAAGGCACTTCAACACAGTGCATGTAGTAATGCTTGTATTCAGAAAGGCTATAGTGCTATATTATTATACTATAACACTATAAGGGTATTAAGGGAGGTCAGCAAACCGAGACTTTGACAGAGCCCAGAGTCTCCTAAGCTCTGCAGGAGTTCCCTGTCATCCTCCCCACAGGGTAAACGGCTCATCGCTCCAACCTGTCCGTCTTTCCAGGCAGTCAAAGGCCTGCGTCGAGTGTCTGGCGCGTCGGAGCTTTTTCAGCGGCTGAACGGGAGGTGAGCTCCCTCCGACGAGGCGGGAACCCGCCGCCCCGCTTTCGGTAATTAGCGCCCAGCTAGCCGGCCCATCTGCTCGTCCCGAGCCGCGATTAATGAACTTCTCCCTCCTCCTGGTCGCCTTCTCCGGCCCGTGAAGGATCGACCATCATCACGGGCGGTTTGCAGCTTCCCATCGACCCGTCCCGTTTTTCACCGTTTTTCCCCTCAGGAGCGGGAAATGGGTATTAATCGGCGGATGCTGTGGGCCCGGAACAAATCTGAGGGCTTTTTTTCAAATTTGTATTTTTCTTCTCTTGAAACCTGCTCTGTGGTGGAGAACACTGTAGGAAGGGAGGGAAGAATGGAGACAGGGAGGGCAGAGGAGTGAACTTGGAGCCTGGGATCCATCCGTGGTGTCTCATCAGCCTGCGCTTGAAGCCCTGGAGTAAAACAGAAGCCTCCTTTTCTCTGTGAGGCCTGAGCTCCAGTGATAGGAGAGGAGATGAGGCTCGCGCGCTGTTAAACCCGCTCCTCTCGGTGACCGCGCAGCGGCTGGCGTCGCGCCCCTTTCGTTTCAGCTAATGACCGCGGCCCGTATTTCACGCCCGGAACTCCTTTGTCTGTCGAACCGCCGCTGATAAGCATCCCTGCTCTGCAACCGCTCCTGTGCGATTCCCACAATGTAGAGGAAACTGCCTTCAATCACCCGTTATCTGTACAGCAGCGATTACCATTCAGCCTCGTAGCTTACAGAACGAGCCGCTCTTGGGCCAAGACACCAGGCTCTCGCTGAATGGAGCGGGCGGCTCTCTACGGCGTCCGGGCCGACTATTTTCCTGAGATAATGCTCGAGTCCACAAGAAGCGGCCCGCATGCAATCGGACCGGTAAATGTCACCAAAATGTCAGCTCTCTTGCAGCCTGCGAATTTTGCCTTTCGTTTTTTTTTTGTTCTTTTTTCTTCCTTTTACTCTTATTTCAGCCGTTTTTTGAGGAAACCGTGACCTTATGTTAGTTTTGAAGAGCAGACGGCCTCGACCGACGTCGTCAACCCCCCGCCACCCCCCCCCCCCACCAACACGACAGCCTCCGTCTAAACGGCCGTCCTCGGTGCCTGTCTTTTTTTTTTTCCCCGACGGCAGTTTGAATTGTGATATTTTAAAAGCGGAATTAGTTGATTATTTATTAGCTGGACTTTAATGACCCTTTAAACAGTTCAAAGGCAGGGCGCCTCCTCGTCCGTTCCCGCTCTTTTTTGTTCTGGTGTAAAGCATGCCCTCTCGCCGGGCATTAGCATTTCTGCACAAATGGAATTCAGCTCTTCCTCAGTGAGGATGGACAAATAGAAACATTAAAGAGCGTGTGTCGTGCGCGCCTCCCCACTACCCCCCTGTTCCTTACAGAGCCCTCCCACCCACCCACACACCCCCCCCCCCCCCACTTTGATGTGTTAATGACAATTAGCTCTGCGTACGTCCTGAAGAGCTGTGCTTTGTCTCAGCCAGGGCATCTGTTGAACGCGGGCGTGTCCCTGCAGCCGTGCGCGCGCCCCCCCCCCCCCCTCCCCGTGTGAGAAATTATTTTTTTGGGGGCGGGGGTGGGTAGAAGGAGGGCGACGATCTTCCCCAGTGTTCAGAGTACGTGAAGAAAAGCCTTTCTGAAATTGTGGTCAGTTGTTATTTGCATTTCCTTGTATATATTCGAGGATCATAGCGCATAGGAAACTCTCATTTCTGGCCCCTCAAGTAGCACCCCCCCCCACACTGACTTTCTTTTTTAACTGTTTCAAATTTTTTATCTTATTGTGTTGTTTTGTTTTTTTATTCTCGGCGCCATGTACCTTACCGGGTAATGAAACCTTTGCAAGACATGGTTTTACGGCATTTGACAGTTTCACGCCGTCGTCGGCGTGACATACATTTTCAGTTTTAATTTTTTTTGTTTTTCCACAGGGCTCTAATTGCCACGAGATTCCTGGCGGATTTTGTTCCGTTGATCTACACGCATTGTCATTGTAATTAGTGTCATTCGCTACAGATCTCTCTGCCAAAGGAGCTACTGAAGCTTCTCGAAACAGACGTCGAGGCACCCGCCACCGAAAAATCTCTTTTTCCCTCCATGCGTGCTAATTCCTCCAGCCCCCCCCCCCCCCCCCCCTTCCTCTCAGTTCATTCTTACCCCCCAAATGTGTTTTGTGCTTTCTTGAAAAGGTCCATTATAATCCGTCCCTCCCCATGATACGGACGGGCCGCTAAACAGGGAGAGTGTTACTTAGGCCCCAAACATTAGCCTGAATTCCAAGAAGCCCACTGGCGCTCCACATTATTTAATTACCTGACTCTTCAGAGATCTTCATTTTAACGAGTTTTAAAACGGCATTGTCTTGGGGACTTACTGTCTGTGGTGAGTTCAATGTTGAATGGGTTTTTTTGGGGGGGATCGGGCGGGGGGGCTAAAATGCAAGGCTCTTTAGTAACCGTAGGATGACTAGTTAATGTTACTGAAGTAGGACCACCTGGCGGTTAGACTGTACAGTCAGCTGCCGCTGATGGCCTCCCGTAGAGAAGACCAGGTGCTGGGCCCTGGCTCCTAATTGTTGCCGTGTAATAGTCCGCCTGACTGCACAGCGTCGCTCGGGGCGAGGATTAAGAGGGCCGTTGCCAACACAGAAGTCTTATTTTCCGCCCGTCCGCTTTTCTTTTTTTCTTTTTTTTTTCTCATTTTTTTTTTCATCCTCTTTCTTGCCGTCCTTCCGCATCAGGCAGCGGCCGGAGCGCGCGTCTCCCGAAGAGGACCGCCACGCTGGGCCCCCCGGGGGGACGTAGACCCCCTCGAAAAGCGCCAGAGTCCCTTGCGCTCGTCTTCCGAGTTCCGTTCCCCTAGAGCAGGGGTGTCCAATCTTACCCGAAAAGGGCCGGTGTGGGTGCAGGTTTCTGTTTTAGCCCAGCACAAAGACGCCTGATTCAACGAATTAACGAATCATGGTCTTCAATCAAGACATTGATAAGTAGAATCAGGTGTCTTTGTGCTGGGCTAAAACAAAAACCTGCACCCACACCGGCCCTTTTCGGATAAGATTGGACACCCCTGCCCTAGAGTGTCGCCAGGCACCGGCCGGAAGCCATTTTGTTTTATTTTTAGGCATGAGGTTATTAGCAGAGGCCTGTAAATCGTACCTCCTGTAGAATTAACAAAAATATATGGCGCCCCGGAGATGACAGATGGGCCAGCGATGTCGCGCCTACATATTTATCGTATTTGTAGGACAAGAGGTTGGGACCCCTCCTTAATTAAGGTGAAATATTAATGACGCTCTTTGGTTGCGTCTAGCGCTGGCTTTGATCAGGAAAGGGAAATAAAAATTCCAGATCCCCTCCCCCCCCCCCTTAGCGCGACGGTGTGTTTTTTTTTTAACAGGCGCATCATTAGCGCGCTTGATAAATGCCTCCCCGTCGCGCGGGGGCACGGAGGACGTGTTGGCGTTCAATTTGCGGGGCGAGCTTTCCACTCAGCTCGAAAACGGGAGAATTGCCCTCTGAACGGAGGTGCGAATCGGAAGCGGCGGCGGCGGGGGGGGGGGTGATGCAACCCGAGCGGGCGGTGTCGAGCGCTAACGAATCGCGGTCATTCCTCCGCACATGCCACGAGCGTCATTAAAATTTCAGCCTCCTCCTCCTCCCCTGACCCTTTAAAGTTTAATTACCACTCTGTAGAACACTGTGCATTATTGTGGGGTTAATCTAGGGCCCTCGGCGTCGAGCAGTATCGCCGGGCCTTTTTTCTCCCGCCAATTACCATGTCGCCGTCTCTCCGGGAACGGGCTCGACTCATTCCACTTGTGGAGGGCCTGTGTCTGTCTGTGGCTGTCACAGTGGCTTGTTTGCAGGTAGGTGTTGAAAGGGTATGTTTTTGTGTGTTTGTGTGTGTGTGTGTGTGTGTGTGTGTGTGAGTGTGATTATCGTACCACATCAGTGACATCAACAGCAGAGCAGGTGAACACAGTGAAAAGTTATTTTACCTCACGGAACAGTCCATATAGCATCAGTTGTCTCATTACCTTTTTATTTACAGAAATGTGGGTAGGAATTAGACACTATGTAATTATGCTAACGCTATATAATAATAATAATAATAATAAATGTATATTTCATAAGCACCATTCACAACATATAATATAAAATGACACTATGTAATAACAACAACAATAATAATAATAAAAATAATAATAATAAAAAGCACATTTTATTTGTGCTGCACCTGTCCTTTCCTCTGCTTGGCTGTTCTCTCAGTCCGAGATTTGGTGAGCTTAGTAAGTAGCTTGAGTAACCGCAACACCGCTTTAAGAGGAGATGCACCGGTCTGGCCGCCGGTGTCAGGTTTGCTGCCGGGGACACGCTCGTCTCTCATCGTCTCGTCTCTGAACCCTCTGAACCCTCGAGACAGGGGCACACGTCCTCACCAGGGCGCCGTCGTTCCTTTCCTCTCTTACCTCAGCGACAGCGCAAACTGGGGGACTGTGGGTAATCCTGCAGCGAGGGGTTATTTAGGGACTAAATCCCGCAGAACATCATGTTTTAGATAACCACATTATTTGTAAGTGAGTTTTGGTTATATTTAAAAGCAGACATGTCCCTGTAAGAGTGTGAGGTAGGGAGGGAGGGAGGGAGGGAACGGGAGCTGTCTTCAGCACCTCTGCCGCATATTAGGCCCTCCGCTTCGCCCCCGTGCGCTGCCTGCCGCCGTGGCAACGGCCCCCCCGCTGGGCCTGCACGCTCTCGCGCGCCAGGTTCAGGCCCTGGAGGCGGAGCCGCACTTCCTGACCAAATGCGGAGAGGCAAAATTACAAAACATGTGCTCTTAAACCTTTAAGGGGTAAGATCACAAATAAGTGATTAGACTGTTCCTGACTGAACATTCTAATGCTGATGTAACAATCACTACTGGTAATTGAAGGCACTGGAGTTCTAGAACACTGACTTAAAAAAAAAAATAATAATAATAATTTTGTCTTTTCAAAATAAGACATTCCAAAAAACTACTCTTCAAAGGGTTAACAGAGGTAGAGGGGCAGCCGCTCGCCCACAAAACATGCAGTACAGCAAGCGACCCTTAAACAAAATAACGACCGCATACTCTTTATGTAAATGTCCTTTCAGTAATAATAACTTCTGTTATCACTGTAGTCTGTGTATTTCTTGTCAGCATGCACTCAGTGTGAGAGAATGAGAGTGAAAGAATGAGGATCGAGGCTGATGCGCGAGGCAGAGAACGACGCCCAAGGCTGCTCCTTTGTGCCGCCCCGCAGCCGTGGCAACGGGCGCCCGAGGGGCCCTCCTGCACGCTCCCATAACCCCTCGCCCTAAGTAATGTGGTGGATCTCAAGGTGAAGTGTTTGTGAAGCTCTGGGCAGGCCGCCGTCGTGTCCTTGTCATCGCCGCTCGCGGAGAATCCGCACCGTCAAACTAGGCGAAATGTTTCCGCTGAATTCCTGTCATTTAGTTTTTGCCGTTTCATAAACGTCGTGTTCACAAGGAGGCGCCTCGTACGGCGCAAGTTATTTCGTGAATCATTTCCGTTCTTCTTGCAGTTTGTGCATTTTCCTCATCAGTTTTTCGGCTCATGCTTTAAAATAAGTTACTCACAGACCACCTGTGAAGTATTTTCTTGAATCTAGAGAAGTAACCGGTGGATTTTGTACGTAGGCGAAGCGAAGTCTGTCTACGCGAGCGCTAATTGAGCAGGAAAAGGTGACGTGGGAATGAGCGCACTGTGAAGGCGCTGCTGTGAAAGCGCACACTGTATGCAAAAAGAGTACACTCCCCAAACCGAGGGAGACGCTTGACTTCCATATTTCACTTGTTAAAGCAAAAAAAAAATTATAATTGCTTTCTGAAAATCCCAGCCACCAGTATACACACCGTAATGCACCCGGGAGGCCCCTGTAGTCTACTCTCTCTCTTCTCTTTCTCTCTGTCCCTCTCTCTCTCTCTCGAGCTGGGTTATGGGTCATTGAAATACACCGCTCGTCGGCTAATGCGGGGCCGCATATTCACGGCGGATGATGCCCGGCCATTGTTCCGGGCAACAAAGTGGAGGGATCTGCCGGCTTTTATCTTAAACAGGCCGACGGCGGGCACAAAGGGAACCTTCAAAGTAAAGCGGGCGAATCGCACGGCCCTCGCGTCCATAAGGCCGGGGGCTCGGCCCTTTGTGTTTATCTCATTGTAACTTTCCCTAATGTGGCAGCGCGCTCCCACTGCATGTTTTTAATCTCGGCCTGTTCATTACGCACACATTGTGCCGCCACGTATAGACCCACCTCGACGCCGGGGCAGGTTTACTCGATGCACGACGAACCGTCTTTGAAGCCAAGACAGATAGTCCCCCCCCCCCCCAAAAAATATTTAAACAACCATCCCATTCTTTTTATCAGAACATTTTTATTTTTTTATTTTTTCAATTTGCAAGCATATAATTCTAGTTTAATCACGATTAAACTAGAATTATGTGTCGAGTTACAAGCCCTTTATACCACTTATAATTCTTCTGGACATAATGCAAACCTATCGACATCACAGCTGTGGGCCGAACCTCACCCTCAGCCCCCTAACTCAAATGTAGTCAAATTTTGTCAAACCGCCCTCAAAATCTGGAAAATGTATAAACGTTTTCTGTCTTTAGGTTTGTTCCGGCGTTTTGTTCACGAACAGTACTACACATATTCAATATTACGCATTATACGCTGTTTTACGCATTATACGCATTATACGCTTTGACACATTGCTTGGTAGGGTAGAGTAGCCATTTTGCAATATGATTGGGAGGTTATTGGTTTGTTTGGAGAGGTGACTGGTGTGATGAATACACTCACCGGAGGAACAGGGCAGGGCTCCTGTGTCCAGCGTCTTCATAAATACCGCTGCACGGCAGCGGGCAAGACAGCCAGCTCCGTCATGTCGTGCAAGTTAATTTAAGCGGAGCTGCTCGCTGCGAGTGATGTCACGGTCATAACTCCTCTCCTCTGGGGGTGGGGGGGGGGGTTAGGGGATGTGTTCAGCCGTGCTAATGCAGAGAGAGAGATAGTGGGGGGGGGGGGGGGGGGTGTGACGGGGGGAGTGAGAGGGAGAGAACATCCCCTGAAGGTTCAATTAACCTGTCCTTCTCTCTCAGGTCCCTGGTCTCTGCACCGCACTTAATTAGACCACTTGTTAAAGCAGGGGAGGGGTGGGGGGAAATGCTTTCTGAGAAAGCCAGCCAGCAGTACACACCGTATTCCACCTGGGAGGACTAAGACTGGGTCATGCTGAAGCTCTCTCTCTCTCTCTCCCTCTCTCTTTCTGTCTCACTCTCTCTCTTACTCTCTGTCTCTCCCTGTTTCTCTTTCTGTCCGTCTCTCAAGCGATAGTTTTGATAATAACATTCGGTGAATATTGTTGTTGTCATTTTAAACGCACTGTGTCTCTCGGTTTTGGTTTCCTCTCAGGCCAGCTCTGCCCTTTTAATGCATCGGCATCCCAGAGGCCCCGGCGCGGTGAAACGCAATGGCCGCTGCGCGTATTGTTTCAGTCGTCCTGCAGGATTTCTCTCTTCCTCTCCCTCTAGCCCCCCCCCCCCCACCCCCATCCGCTTCTCTCATTCCTGTAATCACCTCACACCTTCTGCCCATCTTCACGCCGCCGCGAGTTTCACGCCTCGGCCTGCGCTCGCTCGCTCACAACAGGTCCTCTCTCGCCCCCCCGCCCGTAAAAGGTCCCCCCCAATCAACACCTGCTGCCCCCGATCTGCGTCGGCCTCTGAGCTCCTCGCTTTGTACAGTTTTTTTTTATTTTTATATATATTTTTTTTTTTATGTCCCACCCCCACCCGCTTGTCAAATGCAAACTTCTGCTTTCGCCGGAGCAGGCCAGAGCCTCTCCGTAGCTGCGCCGGCTTCACCCCATGTCGCCAATCACCCCAAGAGCACTTAATGAAGCTCCCGCCCGCTCACCGCCGCGTCGCCTTTTAGCACCTCGTTAAGCCGCTAAAATTAATTAGGTGTTTACAGCGTTCTTAAAGGGTAAGCACCAGATAATGGACAACTTTTATATTTACAGACTAGACAACAATATCAAGTTCTTTTTTTTATATAACTACATGGAAATTATATAAAATTAGCGAAGTTAATTTTTCAAAACCGTTGAAAAATCCGCTGACAATAGAATCAAAACCACGTCATACGTGTAGGAAGTGCAAATATTTCCCTATTGTACATACAGTACTGTGTACAATATTGGTCTGTAAATGTTCTATCATTTTAAATTAGCTATATTTGCAATGCCCTGGAACCCTTTCTACTTTTATGTGTGAAATTGAATGTATATCGGTGGTAGAGGTGTCCCGGTATGCACTTATGCAGAGCTTGGCTCAGACTGGGTGTCTAAGTGGAGGGGGGGGGGGGGGGGGGGCAGCTGGTTATAGCGCGTATCGGTGTACAACAATGGCAGACACCCACAAATCAGACAGAGGAATTTCAGTTTTTTTGAGCAGGGACAAAAGTGCAAAGCCGTTTCGCTTTGAACCTGATGCTGCACCACGCCTGGATGCAGAAAATCATCCAACAGACAATGGACAATTGAATGTTGTTGTTGGAAGGAAGATCAGACTGGTATAATGTTAGCTAGTTGTGTTAGCTAACTATTTCTGTGAGAAAAGTTGAAAACTGTTTCTGTGCATTGGTATGGTTAGACACCTGATGGCCCACACACATATTACCTAGCCTAGCGATAATGTTAGCTTAACTAGCTAACTAAGACTGAGATGCATAACGTTAGCAAGCTAACGTTAAGTTAATGCAGTAAGCTAAGCTACTAAGCTAGCTACTGAGATCATGTATAAGCGAAGTTAACATTAGCTAACGTTAGTTCAGTTAATCGACAATTAACATTAAGGAAACCGAAACGTTTTTGTCACTCGAATAGCATGCATTCTCCCAACTTTTTGGGGATTTCAAGGAGCCGAGGGGGACGATCAGAAAGCTGGACGACTATGAGCGAGAAAGACAATTGGCATATTACACCGTGAAGATTCTGATCATCCGGTCTCATTGTACTGCGTCTATGCGCCTGATTTGCTGGTTCATCCGGGCAAAGTTTTTGTTAAGTCACCGACCTGTTTCGGCAGTATGCCTTTATCAGGGGTGCAATGTAGAGGCCGGGTTCACGGTTAAAACGGGGAGGTCAAGCCAGTTGGCTCAGGTTAATGAGCCGAGCCTCTGTGCGAAGGCCTGTCCACAGCACGGCTGATTCCGTGCTCTTCATTAAAGACAACATTAGGGGGTGAATGGGCATTCGCAGGCCTTTTTTTTTTTTTTTTTCCCCATTAGTTACTAAGTTTCTGTAGTTGTTATTAAATTATCGATTTTGTGATGTACTTGACCGGGCTTTATGTGTATGTGAGGGGAGTGTTCATTTTGGATAGAACGACACACATTTGGTACAGAAAAAAGAAAAGAGGTACATTTTCTTCTCCAAACCAAAAGTTTACCTTCTGAAGGACTCCATTAGGCGATGGAAAAGCTGGTAGATTGTGCTGTTTTTTTTTGTTTTTTTTGTTAGTTGCTTTGTGCAAAGCAGAACTTGCAGCTCGAAATCTGTCAGCCCCCCCCTTCCACCATCGAACACCATCCCTCATCTCCATCTGACCTCGCACCCCCACCCCCAGTGGCAACGCAAGTAGCGCCTAATGGTTCAATTACTGGGTCTTATTTTTGGCCTCTGCCAAACCTCAGAGCCTACCCTCACCCCCCTCACAAAGCCGTGGGGTCGGTGCCTGCCCTAAACCCCCAGTAGGTTACGGCATCAGCGGCACTCCTCATCGGCAGAAGGTTACAGGGTGTGAAACAGAGAGTGTGCAGGGAGGGGTCCCGCCTCTCGATTGGCCGAGAGGCACAGCCGTCGAACTCGCACTGCGTGGCTGGATCCATCCCCGCCAACCCACAGCCATGGCCGCGTCCCGACCTTGGCTTTCATCCTCTGGGACGCTTGACCCCCCCGTCCCCCCTTAACCCCCCCTACCCACCCCCTCGCCTGCCACACCATCTGTCCCAGCCACCCCCCCCCCCAACGGCACGTTCAGCAAGCGGGGGGGGATACTTAAAGAACGGTCCAGCCAGTCACAACGTAGCAAGCAGCTTTCAATTTCTACATTAGGTTTTGCATTTTTTTGGATTGAGATTTCTTTTCAGCGTCTCTGAGAGAGAAAGAGAGATGCGCTACCGCACAGGACGGCGGCCGGCTATCTCCTTACATCTCCCTGAAAAGAACTTTGCGTCCGAATTATTTCTTCGCGTTAAAATGAGATTTGACTGAATGTATTTTTCTAAATAGCACACTTTTTCAGTTTTTTTTTTTTTGTTTGTTTGTTTTTGTCACCTCCATTTTGGGCCTCAGCAGGTGTTTTTTTTCCCCTTTTTTTTGTCTGGACTCTCCAGCCGAGCCTTTTTGTTCGGTTTCACTGCACCTCGCCGAAATTTCACCTCCGTGTGAAATTTACAGAGTAACGGCGCGTACGATGCAGGCGTTAGGAATCCCCGAAACAAAACCACATTTCAGCAGTAAAACGATACTCGTTCAGTTAAGGGCTTCAGGGGTGACTGCTGTTGCTGTGAAATATGAAAATACCGTACCAGGCTTCCTTTTGGCAGCTTTCACCTGTCCAGCTGCCCAAAAATCCCCACATATCCAATATCTACAGCATGGAACATACTGTTTTTTTCCAATTCCATTGTGATTTTCCGAAACAGTCCAATCTACTTTATTCTGAATTAATGTCATAATAGGATTCTGTCACCTTAACATAACCCGGAATTAGACATCTTTACATTTGCAAGTGGTGGGAATACAATTTACATTTGTGAATTTCTGAAATATGATTGTTATAATTTTATAGTTATAATAACTAGTGTTCCTTGATGTTAGAACCTTTTGCGTTTAGAAATAAGCTTCCGATCAGCAAAATAAAAGGCCGAAGAGGCCTGCCACTGGTTGTCAATGGGCGCAGAAGGATATGTTTCTGATTTCGTCTCGCAGGCTCATTGCATCGTGGGTATTACGGTTACATGGGCAGCTGCAGCCCCTCGTCTCAGATGTTGGGGACCGTCAATAGATATGGGGCGGCTCGCGTCACTCGCTAACCCCGCTGCCTCCTGGCGTTTCCACGGCGAGACACGCCCCTTTCAGTGAACTACCGCTGCCGGGCGCTGCTGTTCAGAGGAACGGCCTGTGCAGCACAGTGATTTGAGGGAGGGATGATCAGAGGGAGAGAGAAATAGGGGAGACAGAGAGAGAGAGATTAGGGAGACAGATAGAGAGAGAGGGGAAAAGAGAATGTGAGATATGGGGAGGAAGGAGAGGGAGAGAGAGAGAAGGGCTAGAAAAAGGGAGGTAGGAAAAGACAGAGAATCAGGGCAGAGAAAGGGAGAGAGAGAGAATTAGAAATTCAAAAGCACCTTTAATTAAGTTAAAATCATTTTCGATCAAGCTCACGTACATAAAGTACATTAACAAATATTATTTCATCAACCTGCTCTCCCAGACAAAAAATAAAAACAAAATGCACATATACGAAAATAGAAATTCAAAAAGAGAGAGAGCGAGAGCGAGATCATGCCAATATGTATGTTAAAATATGTCATGCCAATACAGCGAATTGGAATTGAAATGGAGAGATCCCTTAGAGAGAGAGTTGAGTTTGATTTCCCGGCACTGAAACTCGGGGGTGGTGCTGTCAGTGGCTCCTGACACCACCGGGCCTCGGTTCTTGCGTTTATATAACAAGTCAGTGGATCATAGCTGGCTAGTTTAATCCAGGGAGGGAGGGGCTGTCGGTCTCACCCTCACCCTCGCCCGCTTTGACGCTGGAAGGGTTTGGTGAGGTGTGTGTGTGTGTGTGTGTGGGTAGGGGGGGGGGGGGTTGTGAACGCTATCACACGGACACCGGATGCCCCAGCTGGAGTCAATATTTGTTGAAGGAATCTCAATAACAGCCACGCAGGAGTCATCTGCATTGGAGATAATGGAGCGGCCATATGGCCGTGTTGACCCAGCGGGATCCGGGCTGTTCTCCCGTGTGTTTGCGCTCCCTTCGCTCACTGGCCCCGGCTTTTGTGTCGGGTTTGGGAGGGGGGAGGGGGCGAGGGACGGCCAAAACTTAAGAGTGCTGAAAAGACGTCACGCGCTGTACCCGCTACCTGTGGGGGGCAGCGTCTCATCCTCCGCCCCATGACATCTCATCCCCTCTGTCTCTTTCTCAATTTCTCCCTCTCACTTTCTCTCTCTCTCTCGCTCTCTGTCTCTCTCTCGCTCTCTGTCCTCTCTCTCTCACTCTCTCTGTTTGTGTGTGTGTGTCTCTCTCTCTCTCTCCCTCCCCCTCCCCGCTAATACCCGCGGTACCCTGGAAGTGACCTGCCATTGTGATGTGACCCTCGTCGCCATGGCAGCAAAGCCCCGGGATGTTCTTAACCGCGTCCCCCGATCGAGCTTCTGCGCTCCAGAGTGGGAGGCAGCCGGAGTGACCCAGGCTCGAGTCTCCTCAGCGGCCGCAGTCGCCGTGAAGCCGTTCATCGGCATCGATTGGTCTTCACCTTCTTTGTCGGGAAACGCGTCGATGCGCGCGGTTCAGATTACGCTTTTCTTCATACAACTGCCCAGTGCCGGGTTTTGTATGTGCGGGTGGTCGACGTGCCTTCTGCCCCCAGGACTCTGTGGTGACCAGAAGCCTGGAGTTTGAACTACACTTTTATATAAGAATGTGAAAGACAACAAGTCACTCTGTACATGGAAGCTCATGGTTTTTCCTTCAGCATACAGAGTATAATACGTATATCAAGCCTGGTTTTGATATAGACCCCCAAGGATTTCTTCCTCTACTGCTTGATCTAGAAAAGCCAATTCCACGTGTTGACAACCCTCGGCGAGAAAAGCTACGTCCCGATATTGACGTTAAGTCAACACCGTCGTCGAAGGCAGCGCGCAAAATGCCTTACGGCAAACGACGCGAAGCAAGAATAGCGAGGGTGAGCCTGAAGAGAGCGGACACTCACACTATAGATATTTACCGCGTAGCTGATCTGACTCAGCTGCTGTTTGAGTGAATGGGAGGGGGGACAAGGGAGGGGGGGGGTTGTAGATAAAAGGGCCTCTTGCTGTGTGCCCCCACTTCACCCTGCCCCCCCACCCCACCCCACACAGACCCCCAGTCTCAGGTGGTCCTCAGGCCCGAGTTTAGACGGGGGGCCCCTTTCAACAATTTGTCATGCCTGCTTCAGGCCCCACCCCCAAACGCCGGCACGTGCCAGCTCAGCGCCGCCGCGCCTGTTTGCCAGACGGCCCGTGGGGCCCGACAGCCTGCTGTTGACCGCGGCCGGCAGCGGGGCCTGCTGCCGCGGCGACGCGGGGCGGACGTCCCTGGCAACGGCGGGATAAGCGGGCCCCTAAGGAGACCGGGGCCAAACCAGCGGGCCCCCTCAGGAAAGGCGGGGAGGGAGGCGGGCCTTTTCAGTTCGGCCGCCCGGTCATTAGCGCCGAGTCGCCGGGAGTCCGAGCCTAAGAACGAGCGAGGGCAAGCGGACCTCCTGCGGAGGCGGCGGAGCCAGGGGCTGGAACCCTCAACCGGCACTGGACCTTTTAGATAACAGGGTGTTTAACAGCTTGTGTTTTGGTGGGATTTGACTCCAGCTTTGGTGAATTTTAATGAGCGCTCCTCTGCGATTGCAATGTTTTCTGCATTCTCCAGTTCTCTCTCACATTTGAAAAATGGGGTGGGGGGACTATGTATAAAAAGTGCTGTAATTTCTACATGGTGAAACCAAAATGCATAGAAATACCCTTTAATAAAAGCTGAGAAACTGCACTTTGTTTGATTACAAATCTAAAATTGTTGAGTACCGAGCCAAATCAAGAAAAAGTATGTCTTTATCCCAAAAATTATGGAGGGCACACTGTATATTTAATTTTTTTATAAATTTTTAAAAAAATACTTAAATAATGTATTGGGTTTGTGCTTGGTATATGGTTGGGTTGTATGCGTTTTTAAACGTAATTGTTGCATTTGTTTTGTGTGTGTTCTTCTCAGTGTGGTTTTAATGACTTCCTGAATTAATTCTGTTGCATCCCTTGCAAGTTGAGCGTATGGTCAGGTCCGTTTCCTTAACCCCATGCTGCTCAGCTATGAGGAGCGGGCGCTGTACTTGGAGGCCATCGTGCAGAACCACAGAGAGGTCATGACCTTTGAGGATTTTGCCGCCCAGGTCTTCTCCCCCTCCCCGAACTACTATCCCCTCAGCGGAACAGGTGAGAGCACAGCTACGCCTGTCCTACACCCCTCCTCCCTCCTGCCTACTGAATCTCATATACCCCCTCCACCCTCCTGCCTACTGCATCTCATATACCCCCTCCACCCTCCTGCCTACTGCATCTCATATACCCCCTCCACCCTCCTGCCTATTATACCTAATACACCCCCCCACCCTCCTACCGCCATACACCCTTCCCCACTCCCCCATACTTCACCCATACACAACTCCACCCTCGTGCCTACCACCTCTCATATACCCCCTCCATGCTTCTACCTTCATACACCCCTCCCCACTCCCCCATACTTCACCCATACACAACTCCACCCTCGTGCCTACCAACTCTCATATACCCCCTCCATGCTTCTACCTTCATACACCCCTCCCCACTCCCCCATACTTCACCCATACACAACTCCACCCTCGTGCCTACCAACTCTCATATACCCCCTCCATGCTTCTACCTTCATACACCCCTCCCCACTCCCCCATACTTCACCCATACACAACTCCACCCTCGTGCCTACCACCTCTCATATACCCCCTCCATGCTTCTACCTTCATACACCCCTCCCCACTCCCCCATACTTCACCCATACACAACTCCACCCTCGTGCCTACCAACTCTCATATACCCCCTCCATGCTTCTACCTTCATACACCCCTCCCCACTCCCCCATACTTCCACCATACACAACTCCACCCTCGTGCCTACCACCTCTCATATACCCCCTCCATGCTTCTACCTTCATACACCCCTCCCCACTCCCCCATACTTCACCCATACACAACTCCACCCTCGTGCCTACCAACTCTCATATACCCCCTCCATGCTTCTACCTTCATACACCCCTCCCCACTCCCCCCAAATACACAACTCCACTCTCCTTCCTATTACACCTAATACACACCCTCCTGCCTCCTACCTATTACACCCCCCTCCACCCTCCCGCCTCCATACACCCCTGTCCACTCCTCCAAACTTCACCCATACACACCTCCACCCTCCTGCCTCCATACTTCACCTGTACATCCCTGCCCCTCATACCTGCTCCACCCAATACACCCCTCCGCCCTCCACCCACAAACCCCTTCACCCTCTTCCATTACTGCTACGCCCTTCTACGCCTTCCGGCCCCGCATTCGTTTCCGGCCTTCCCCATTACCCGTCACCCCATCCCTCCTCCTGCACCCGTACACCTTCTGCTTGGCCACGCCCTTCTCCCTCCTGCCGTGCGTCATCCGTACATCCATTCTCTCCTCCCCTACACCCGCCTCCCTGCTGTAATACCTCTAGTCTCTGGTGTGGGGCCCGTACGCTTTCCTTCCCCTTCCCTCTCTTCGCTAATGATTATCAAATGAAGAGCATCCCAATCTGTTCACGCTGCGAGCTTGTTCTGTTCCTCTCCTCTCTCTAATCACGTCTGGCTCTGCGCGTAAACCCGCGGTAAACCCGTCCTCCAGACACCAGCGCGCTCGCCGTTTCGTCGCCCGCACGCCTTTTTATCTTTATTGTGCCGGGGCTACATTAAGGCTCGCTTATCGGAATAACAAGCCCCCCCCCCGGGTTAAAAAGCACCCTGGCTAATGGTAAAGGTGGGTTGCGCTGCTAGGATACCGCAAACCTGGAATTAATGCGGCGGGGAAAGGGAGGGTGGAGGCGCGCGGTGTACCGTCATCCCGCCCAGCCCCGCTCAGGCCCCCAGCGTTCAGCGAGCCGCTGGCTCTTCAACCGTTCCAGTGAACCGCAAACGCAAGCAGTGTCACTACTGCAAAGACCATGTACCCTTTTTCTGTTCAACAGTCTCGACCACAGAAAAGAGCATCAAACGCATGGGCAGTTACTATAAAAATATTATTATTATTATTATTATTATTACTCTTGTATCCCACATCCAAGCACACGCGCTGGAGCCTGGTTATAACTTAATGACAGATGTTTTTGAATAAGGTAAAAAGGGTTACCACGGTGAAGAATTATCATAATATGGTAATAATTGATGAAGGGGGAATAATGATGACGTCTCTCCGGTCGGTCTGGTACCTGTGTGCGGCCCGATGTTCCCTGGCAGTTTCTGACTGTCTCTGTACCTTCCTTCATCTTTCCCAGCGTGCCGTCCTCCGCGGTGTCAAACATCTGTTTGATCCCTCCCCCCCTCCGCGATCCCACCCGACAAACAAATATCCCGCATCAAAGCCGGAGGAACACCGCAGAGAAATTACATTTGCAATTTAATCACCTGCAAATAAAGTTAGACACGCGTCGCCGCTTAACACCGCTGGCCACGGTCCACACACCGTGGGGTGCTTGGTTATGAGATAAGAGGCAAGTACCGTGCGCACGCGCGTGCCAGTCTGTCTGTGTACCTGAGCGTGACCATTTGTGCATGCATTTCTGTTTGTGCGTGTGTATAAGTGCGAGTGTGCAACGTGTAAGTGTGAGCGGGGGTTATACGTGCGCGTGTTTGCGTGTGTCAGTGCTTGTACGAGCGCGCGCGTTTGTTTGTGCAACGGGTGTACGTGCGCGTGTGTCCGCGCGCGTTCGCGTTTCTCCGCGGACCCCGGCGACGGCCCGCGCGTGGCGGAGCAGATAAGCGGACAGAAGCACCGGCGGAGGGGAGCCAGGCCCGTTTGCGTAATTACGCCCCCCCCCCCCCCCCCCCCCCGTTTCCCGGAGAGGCACCGCGCTGACCTCCGTTGACCTTTCGTGAACCAGAATGCTAAACAGCCCGGGGACGCGGAGCGCGAGAGAAAAAGCTCGTAATTACTAAGAGCTGCGGTATTCATTCCTTTTCCCGCGAGCCCGTGTCGTCTGTAAGTACCGCTACCGTGCGCCGGATTCTTTTGTGGCCTTGCAGAGGAGGCCGGCCCACGGCGGCGAATAGCCCGCCTCCGTCGCGATTGTCCAGACGCAGGAGGTTATTCCAGCCCAGGAATAAACATTTATTTTTGTTGTCCCTAAATGGCAGATTTGTTTCACAGCAAGCCGCGCTGGCGCCAGTATAAAATTGTTCATAACATAATCAAGATTTAATGCAAGCACCCTCTCTCGAGTTCATTTGAAATTCATTTTGAACAGCTTTTTATTATCTTGGACCTCGCGCGCGTGAATAGATTTACAAACATTAGGGCCTGGGCATTGTCCGTATCTCGCGCGCGGCAGATCTTGGGGCTTTTGTCCACCGTGGGTTTCGAATCAGCTGTCACACTCTCTCTCACACACACACACACACACACACACACACACCCCACTATGTTTCACTGAGGGCAAGCTAAAAAAAATTTTTTTTTTTACAGTTCAGTCTCTGAAAAGAGAAATGTAGCCCAGTCAGAGAGTTCATAAACACACACATAGACACACAAACTATTTGTATTTCCACTTTTTTTTTTTTTTTTTACCATTGTTTACCCCAGTATGTTTTTGCTAATAGTGCCTCTCGATTTTCGGTGCCCCCCCTAGCTGTTCTGGTGAAGCTGCCTGACTGTTTAACACACCGCAAGCCTGCTGTGTGCTGTAGGAGAGAACACATCACAGTGGAATTGTGTCTCTCTCGTAATGATGAGAACTGGTAGCCTTCAATCTTTAGTTTTTTTTTTGTGGTATTCACAGATTTGTAAGGCAGTGGTTGACAAAAGACCGTTCTTTGTTAGCCGTGTGCCATTTATTGACCAGCATTCAGTTCAGTTTGAGCTTTTTCTGCTTTTGCTGATCGGGTAGGTATCTGGGCCTGTCAGGGCCTCGTAGTGCTGTGGACCAGAATGGCTGCTTATACGAAACACTCTAGCGCGCTGCTCGCCCTGGAAACGCCCGCAATGACAGCGCAGCCGCACTGAGAAAACTACCCGCTCGATACGCGATTCCACGCAAACGACCGATACAAGTTTAGTTTCAAACATTTTCCAGAGGCCTTCAATAAAATCAGTGAAATTGGTGTCAGGCGCTGTCGTGTTAATGATAAATAACGGGTTTATGGAACTTCGGCCTGTTGCTCATGTTTTAATGGGATTGTACATAGAGGAAGCGACATTGCGGTGACTTCTCTTTGCCTGTCGTGCTGAGATCGGCCCGTAGCGGATCGACCGGCCAGCACCCCCGCATCCTGCTTTTGAAACGGCCCGACCGCCTCTTTGCAGACGTCCCCTCCTCTTGCTGCCGCGCTGTTATTTTCCTCAGAAGAGCGTGGAAGGATGAGTGTCGGCTCCCCTCCAAACGGAATCAAGTTCCAAGTCTTCGTCGATCCTGCAGCTCTGTAAAGGGTGTTTTTTGAACGGGCTCGGCTACCGGGCCGCGAAAATGTCAACTCGTCGCGCTACCGCTAGCTGTAGCGACAGGACAGACCCGTTAATCAAATTTTCTTTGGGAAATTGAGGTATAGAAAAGCGTGCGGTGTAATCCAATTCTCACAAAGAACGTAGGGACTGATGGAAGTGGCTGTTAAAAGTGAATGGGTGTATTATAAGATTGCAGTCTTGTTCTATCTGTGTCTTTGTCCTCTCTGTCCATGGCTTCCCGTTCATCCTCCGCTAACATTTCATTCATGACAGCGTCCAGGCGTTGGCCAGGAATGTTTTGGGACGTGGAGTATCCTTGGGCCAGATTCGATTGTAAGCCTCTTGCCCGTTTCCTTGACTTAGCATGCCCCTCCTCCGCCCCCCCCCCCCTCCATCCAGCCCCCCCCCCCCCCTTCCCAATACACCCTCAACTTGCTCGGATTATTTTAACGGTCTCCCGCATGCATCCCGTAACCAGTGCCCACCGTCCACAACGTTTGAATCCACACCCACTGAGGCTCACTGTGCGATTTTACTCGCATGCCTTGAACGTGTCTGGCATTCTCACCCAGGTTTTTTTATTTTTTTTATTTTTTTTATTTATTTTTTTTGTCTTCAAGATGTTTTATTGGTACTTTTGCTGTCTTGCATACCTTTCTGTGATTTTATTTGTTTTGGAACATTATTGATAGGGCAATGGTTGGTTTTGTTTTTAGCGGAAGTGTGTGAGTGATCGTGTGAGAGAGTGAGCGAGTGAAAGAGTATGAGTCAGGAGCAGACCAATGGGTCTCTGACTGTTTGCTGACCATCTGTTAAGTGGAGCCCCGCCCCCTGCATGCTAGTCAACTCCCCTGACTGTCACAGCCATGTCCCAGTACCCCACACAGTACCCCACACATCTCTTTTTCTTTTTTCTGCCTGAACATTTAGCAGGCTGTTAGCAGTGCTAGTATAAAGCTATATGTGCACACACACACAAACACACACACACACACACACAAACACACCAGTATGTTTCACTAAGAGCAAGCTATGTTGGCAATAAGCTATGGGTTCACGAGGGTATGATAGAAATCTCCTCAGCTGTATGTAACTGGTGGGAGGGGGTAAAATTTCAGAGGGATTTTAAAGAACGTCACGTTTCCTTATCCACGCCAGGCCTGCCTAAGAACGTCATTATATTTCTGTGGGATAAAAACACAACATCTGCTTAATGGCAGCGAGTCTTCATTAGCGGGCGGATATTTAGGAGCTTCCAGGTCGTGTACGCCAGCGTGGATCTGCTGGTTGCTCTTTATGCAGTGTTATAATGTAGTCATGGTATGGAAGGGGATGTCAGAACCTCAGCCAAAGGGATTTATTGGTTGAGTAGGTACAGACCAATAAAAGCCGCTTAGAAGTTTATGGAGACGTAATTCAATGTGGGGGGGGGGGTATGTTTGCAGTGTGTATTGAGCTTTTTAACTGCAACTGGCTTTCTTATTGTTCCCTCTCTGATCAGTCGTTTCGATTGTACAACGATGGCTGATGCGTTGGTCGCCTTGGAGACGCAGCGAACGCACTTTCACCTCCCGGCGCGTAGCTAGCGCGACGCGTCAGCGCGATTAGAGCTTCGCTTAAGCCGTATTACCCGGGAAGCGATCCGTATCGGAGCCGCGTGCGATCACGCCACGTAGCGGCCCCGCCGATGCCGGCCGGCCACTTGACGGACGGGTCCCGTCGGGCGTAGAACTGCGTTCAGGCTGCGAGGGTACGCCCTGGCCATGTTGCGCTGACCTGCCCCGCCCACTTCCCTCACCCACCAACCCCCCCCCCCTCAACATCCTGAGCTCCGCCCCCCCCCGTCAGGCTACCCGCAGGGGCAGCTTTTGGCTTTCATACAAAAGAGCCAATCAAAGATGCTCCATCCATTCTCCAGAAACTGCATGTCTGGAGTACTTTGAGAATATTCCAACTCTCTCTTAACAGCTCCTGAGAAGGTTTTCCCCCGCACTGTTCTGAGCATTCTTTTTTATTTAGAAATGCAGATAAGGAGTTAGTCAGTCTTCTATAGCTGCCTCAACAACAGTACAGCCTTTAGTCAAAAAATTACATTTTAACTGCTGTACCTAATATTATTAACCTTCCTATTATGTTAGCATTTTACTGCCGTTTGTGTTACGGTGTTGTTACGGGTCAATGTAAATAAATAAAAACACATAAAGGTTCCAAATATCTTTTTTTACACATTTTTCCAATTTCTCTAGGATCTCTTAAAGTCAAAAATTTGAAATTATACAAAAACAAAAAAGTCATTTCGGTGTCATATAGACCTAAACATAGTAGGAAGGTTAAAAGGTCAATGTGAAATGAACAGTAATGCCTTCAGTTTAAAAAAGTAAAAATCACGCATGTGAATTTAACCTTGTACCTCACTAAATGATTATCGGCTCCTGTCTATAGCTGCCTGGTGCTGGGTCTACCACACAACTATGAATTATTAATGCATTCCCACTAATTCTTTCCTCTCCCAACATGAGAATTTCCCACTGATAAAATGTATCATTCTGCTTCATATAACTGGTCGAGACAAAGTTACATTAAGCTTACTAACTAGGCTGTCTGTTTTTTTTTTGTCTTTTTTTGCTGTTGTTGTTGTTGTTGTTCCACTTGATTCCAAACTTAATAATTTTACCCCTTTTTAAATTTTTCGGCACCAGTTCCGTAATTTGACTGCACTTACTTAACTCCTCTCGGCTGCAATGCTGACTAACCCTGCCGCATGCCTGCGAGCGGTCCGGCTCTTCCCTCGGTGGGCGAAGGCCCTCCTGTGCTGCCCATACGTGACGCTCGTGTTTGTGTTCTCTTTTCTTTTAGATTAAAATATGTTAAAGGTCCGATTACGGTAATTGACGAAGGTAAGCCCCCGCCCGGAAACCCTGTGCGCCGACCGAGGCCACGCCCTTTGCCAGTTTGCTCATTTCCTCTTTATTTCCCCTTTTGTACGACTAACAGCCTTTATTTAATGACTTGCTTTTTCTTTTTTCTTTTTCTTTTTTTTACAAAAAGGCAATGAGACTGTTGCGGGTTTTTATTTGGCCAGGCTGGTAATTGAGGTCGGAGCACGGCTGGTAAAAGTGTGGACGATTAACACCTGATTAAGTAGCAGCATGAGCAAACCAGAGCGGGTGCGCGCGCGGGGGGGGAGGCGGGGGGGGGGGGTTTCTAATAGCGGCTCTTTGCTCCTGCATGTCTCAGCTCTAACTCTAAACCAACTCCTTTTTTTTTTTTTTTTTCCACCCTCTGCTCCTGTTTTTTTTCCCTCCTCCTCCATGTGTGCCTGTTTCGCCTTGGGCAGAATCTGACACTAACACCTGCCGTACTGGAAAATGTCTTTGTCATTTAAGCTTTGTCTGAGTTGCTGCGGGGGAGATGGTGTGTGTGTGTGTGTGTGGGGGGCAACCAATGGGAAAGAGGGTCCATTTTGCTTTTCCCTCTCTTTTCTTTTGGCACTGAGCTCTAAGCATGGCGCACGGCGGTCTTGAAGTGGCGCAGGCGAGGAGCGGCACATGCTGCTTGGTTTAATAAAAGTCTGTTTGGGCTTTTTTGTGTGTCGGGGGTGTGTGTGTGTGTGTGTGTGTGTGTGTGGGGGGGTGGTTCTGTGTGTTGAACAGCTGGGGGGGGGGGGGGGGGGGTGGTGGTGAGGGAGGGCAGGGACAAAAGGGAAGAAAGCCGAGTGGCAGCAACCTGGAGGAGCGTGGGCGGAGCCTGAGTGCACAAGCCAGGTGTGACCTCCTCTGTTTGTTTGTCTGGGCGATCTCTGGGGGCGGGGGGAGATGGGGGAGTAGGGGGGGGTGTCGGAAAAAATAACAGAGGGGAAGGGCTGACCAAATATCAGCACTCTTCAGAGGGAGCTGCGCTGTGATTGGTCCGCAGGCGATGCTCGCCGCACTGCTGCGCAAACAGTCGCCCAAATGGCGTTAAGCCTGCGCGCACTGTCGCAAATCCTGAAGAAAAAAAAAAAACACTCTTTACAAAAGAAAATAAAATGGCAACATTTTAAGAAGTTGGCTCATTGTTGCTGTTTTGTTGCTCCATGGGGTAAAGAACGTGTGAAATCAAACGTGAGATGTTTCGCTTTAGAGCTTTGTCAGAAAATATTATTGCGCCGTTTGCACAAGATTGGTGTGCAATGTTGTGAGGACATCAGATCCGGTTTCCATTGTAGGATCTGTGGGGAAACCCTTATCAAGGCATTATGGCACCTGGGAACGAACCCAACACCATGTAATCATGGCCCTCCTTTACGTGATGGAAAGTATTGTGATCAGGGGTGTATATGCAGCAGTCTGAATACACGCCCATGAACAAAATAACTGTTTAAGCGAGACAGACCACTGCAAACAGCGACAAGTAGAGCGCGCTTGAGAGCCATTTAATGGCATCACACAGTCCGTCCGCGTTCGTGTGTGAATCCCGTACAGATTTTCCCCTTCCTCGTTCGACCTTGACTGCAAGGGCCTTATGGCTCGGGGAGCTGGGCCTGAACGAGGCCTCCTGCCCCGTTAGCGTTAGCGCCTCTCCCCGCTGGCTCCCAGGAGAAGTCGGAGCCCCAATAACTGGGTCCGATGGCCCCGCTCACCTTTTTCTCCCTGCGAACAAAGCTCGACTCAATTTCAATTTCAATTTTCAATTTTATTTATATAGCGCTTTTCACAGATGACTGTCACAAAGACGTTTTACAGAACAGAAAGGGGAGGAAAGGGGAAATGGGAAATGCCAGCTCTAAGCCAGCTCTAAGCCCCCAGATAGCAGAGGTAAAAACTCTAGTAGGAGAGAAAAACCCTCATACTGTGGCGAGAAAAAACTCCCCGATGGGAAGAAATCTCGAGAGGAACCCGGCTATTGGGGGGATGCCCATCCTCCACTGGCCTATGGGTTGATTATGTCATAGGGAGGTATTCGATTCAGATGACTCCATCATGTAGAGATCAGCAGTGGCAGGTGGGGGGCGCCTAGCTGGTCTTGGGCTGGAGCTCCGGGCCAGGAGGGGGGGGCGGGGGAAAGACGCGGGAAACTCTGGAAACTTGGGCTAGAGCTCCGGGCAGGTGCCCAGAGCCGGGAAGAGGAAAAAAAAAAAAAAAAAAAAACGTCAGAGGCGCGTCTCTCAGGAGGTGAGCGTGGACGCGGTGGGCTGAAGCTCCAGTTGCACGGAAGCCTCCACCATGCGGTGGTTATCTCTGACCTGCCTCTTATTCTGCGTTCACATGGATCACGGTAGACGGCAAACCGGACGCCATTATAGTGGATGAGAGCACAAGGACGGCAAAGAATTCCGTCAATGGCAATGGCAGGTGGCACTTGTCGTTGAAATAAAAAACGATTACCGTTGTACTCAGCGGAATTCCTAACCGGATGTGGCGCACCACAACAGCACAACAACGGTGGACAGTGATAAATTAATTTATTGGTACAACAGCACCTAGAGATTTATGATCACTCATTAAAAAGTTTCCGTGACATTGGGAAGAAAGCAGCCAAATGGCAATCGATCAGCACGGAGTTTGGCGGAGGTAGCCTCCTTGATGTCAAGTTAACGTTCGCTAATGTAGCTAACCATCTGATCGAACTAGCAACTTGACCATAGCAACGTATTTTTATTAGCCTTTCTGTCCCAGAAGTGCCGTTCTGCCGTCTGCCGTGTACCGCGATCCATGTGAACGCAGCATTGCCCTGCCTCCCTGCGAGTCAGGATGGAAATCATGGAATGGGTGGGGCTACTTGCATGGCTCAGATGGGGTGAGGCGGGGCGTGGAAAAGCTGTAATGTCAGAATGTGCTGATTGGACAGTTAATGGAATTCTGCATTGTGATGTCACAGTACCTGGAGAACCTGTTGTAGGGTTCCTTGTGCTGGTTCCTTGCCCCAGGGCCATAGAAGCCATGTGCATTTTGGCCATTAAACACTGGCACCTCCCCTCCCTCTCCCCCTCCCTCTCCCCCTCCCTCTCCCAAGTGGAAGTCTGCAACGCTGATGTCCACTCAGCGGAGTATATGTTTCTGTGGCCATCTGCCGTTCCTTTTAGCTGGAGGAACTTGAGAAGATTCAGGGGGGGAGGAAAGAAAGGCAACCAGATGCCAACTTTGACAATGCGGAGGACTTGTTTAATCTGAGGCAATGTAAAGGCTGGGGGTATGGGACTGCTTCAGAGATGCTGTTTGGCTAACTCTGCGATGGCTTTTTAACACATATTACAGCTTTGCAGCCCAAACTTTTTGACAGACTTTTTTTGAGGTGCACCAACACGACTGCTTAATGGTTTATCCTTAGCCTGATTCTTTTTTTAAGCTTAATATGGCCATATGTTCTCATTCAAGCCCGTTCTTGTTTTCCCTCTTGCATTTAAGCATAGGTTAAACCAACATTATGCATGTTCGTCTGCATACCAGAGACCAAATAGCTGAAGCCATTGTCTGTGCATATGCCAGCCGTTTGGGACGCTTGTTGCATAGTCTGTGCCGCGCCTATTGTTGCAAAATAATAGACGGCTTCTTTGTTTCGCCCAATACAGGATGCTTTTGTGCATGTTAGTTTTCCACTATTTTGATCGACCTTGTGCATTTTTGTCTCAAAACGATGCTTCAGAAAAAAGTCTTTACACCAAGCATGCCGCTTTAATTTGTGCCTGTGCCTATCCATTGCTAGCTCTTGTAAACCTCCGCGCAGACCGAAAGTGTTTAAAAAAAAAAAAAAAAAAAAACATTTGTCAGGAATTAGGTCAGTTCGGCTGAGGCAGGAGGCTAATCCACGGTTAGCGCTAAATACGGAATACGAGTGGCTTCTGCTGTCCGCCGGAAATGTTTACGAAGCGCGCTTTTTTACGCGTCAGCACGTGCATGGCGCAGTATGCAGGCCTCCTCATTGTGCTGCCTTGAATGCGACGCAAGCCTTCAGCACTTTAAATGCGAGTATGAAAGAGTGCGGAGTTCTCAGAGGGGTACAGAGAATTGGGAGTAAGGCCCGAGGGAGGGGTGGGCGGGGGTTTAGGGGGAGGAGGGTGGGAATGGAAGGAGGCGGGTGGGGGCTTTCTTTTTTTGGGAGCCTCACCGCCTGACTGCACTCTTCACCCTGTCCCCAGGTTCCCTCAGCGGCAGCACAAGTGCTGAGCTCAGCGTTGCCGTAGGAACGGACTCCGCCGACCAGGTCTCCCCCACAATGCCGCGTGCCACAAAGAACAGGGTTTCCGGAAAACTCCGACGTTCAGCCAGCGCTATAAGCAAATCCTCCAACTGAGCTCTTCCTTGCAAAGTGATCACTGTTGTTTTTATTTCCATGGAATTCAGCTCTTTAACGTTTTCGTTTTAAAACCTCACACCCCCTCACGACTGCAATGTGTTTGTTTTGTGTTTTTTTCTTTTGTTGGTTTGTTTGTTTTTGTTTGTTTCTCAAATATAACTGGGCAAACACTGGCAATGTTTTAAGTTAAGGAATTTGAAAATATATATATCGTTATTAATTCAGTACATTTCTGATTGCGTTTGTTGAATTGTGTTTTGTTCATTTACACATGTGACACTGTGAGTTTTTAAAATTGAATTTAGGAAGAATCGAATGCTAATTCAGAATCGATTGTGGGGGATAAAAACTTCTGACTTTAGACTTACCGCTGTTCATAACAAAAAAGGTAAGTCAGAAGTAGTAGTCCAGTAAATATTCAGGGAACGGAGACAGATATTTAATGATTTTGAAGTATGAAGTTGTAATGAATATTTGTGATATTTCTGATTGTGGCAAAGGTGTGATTTACAGTGGTTTCCAAACCGTACCAGCAGGAAATGTTTTGCGGGAACGGGAATGAAGAGCCGTTCTTTCGGGCTGTGCAATTCCGTCTCGTTCCCTGGCTTCCCTGAACGCTACTCGCACTCAGACAGGTACACTGTCTGAGCCGTGGGGCTAGTCCCCCGTGGAAATGAAAACCATGGAAACGTCAAGCCCTCGCAGGTCGGAAAGTCCAATCTGTTTTTGTTTTTTGTTTTTTTTTAATCCACGTGCTGTTGTGTTTTTATTGTCGTTTCTCTTTTTTTGGTGCTTCTGAATCCTTTACAATGTGATTTTCTTTATTTTATTTCTTCTTTATGAAAAGAGGCATCTTCTCGACACTGCGGTCTTAAACACTGTCAAATCGCCGCTTTCGCTGGGGGTGAAATATTTATTCGCTTTGCCCTGCGCTTCATGGCCTCCCCTGCACAGTGCACGGTCAGGTCAGGGAGGACTATGTTGCAGCCGGGGGGAGTTTGCATTGCCCTGCCTACAAACCCTCCACACCAGTGGTTCCCAAGCTGCGTATCACAAGACACAGACGGAAAAAATATAAACATACTCGCCGTCTATAATAGTTTCCGTTGAAATTCACGCCGGCCGAATTAAACACTGAAGCTTTCTGCATTAGCTGGACATGCAGTGGTTTTGACATTCCGAATTTAGTTGCATGTATGAACATACTTGTCACATTTTAAGAGGTTGTTCACAGAACATGCTTTTTAAGTGGATCATGGGATCAGAAGGTTTGGAAACCACTGCCTTGCACTACCTGGCTCCTGATTTGTAGTTTTAGACGCCTATTTTACATTGTGAAGTTTGGAATGCAAACGGACTGAATAACAATGCGTTTCCCACTGAGTTGAGTCTGATTTGATTCCTTTTTTTTTTTCATTTCTGTTTTAGATTTATTTAGTGACAGTTTTTTTTTTGTTTTGTTTTTTTTTTTTGCTTGATTTATGCAACTTTACTGGAATGAAAAGACTGCATTTGTAATTGTGCGTGATGTGGTTTATCCTGTGTAGGATACTTGTAACCTGTAATGAATATGGTTTTTATACCGGTCTCGTTTGGACGTTATCTTTGTTTCTCGTCCTGTGAAGCTGCAAGACATTATTACGTTGTGACATTCCCGCTGACTTCTTTTTTTGCACTTGTCCTCAGTGGTAACCTGAAATCAAATGTTTTCTTTCTCTTTTCTCAGATGTAAAACGCTTTAATTTTAATTATTTGATTCTTCTTTCTTTTTTTCTTTGTAAATATGAAGTAATATCTGAGACGGTTGCTTTGCCGTGGTGTTGCGGTCCGCGCACGCTCCGGAATCCACCACCAGAGCCTCGGGCGAATCTCGACTCCGCGCTCTGGCGCGTGTTTCCCTGACTCCAAGCCTGGAGGACCCGTCGTGGCGCGCGCACGCACGCGTGTGCGTGTGTAACACCTGGCTCCCGGTCCCCAGCGCCCCGAACGGTCTGCTCACATCATTTCTCTTTCCGGAGAACTCCCTCTTTACCTGACATTCTCCTTTAAAATCATGACACACACATCCCCTTACCACATCCACATCATTCTCTCTCTCTCTCTCTTTACCTTGCTCTCTGCCCCCCCTCTCTCTCTCGCTCTCTGTCTGTCTGCATTGGATGCATACACAATGCAGTTAATGTAGCCGGTGGGGTCCTAGCATACATTTCATGGTAATACTATGGAAGGGAGGCTAGAAAGGCAGTAAAGATATTATGAGAGCAACAGTTGTATGTGTGTGTGCGTGCATGCGTGCGCCTCCCTGCGTGTGTATGTATACAGCCCCCTTGCTGGCATAGCGGTAGGGCTAATATGCTGCCATTGTCTTGCAGCAACAACCATCAGGTGTAGAGATGGCAAACTGCCTCCTTCCCTCCCCTGGCTCTGGTATCTCACCCCCCACACACACACACACACACACACACCCACCACGACCAGTGCGGTTGCCATGGGAGCCAGGTGTTACAGGCATTCAGGCTCCACTGGAGCTGCAACACTGTCTCGTTGCACTATTTTCGCCTTACCTGTACATCTTACCTGTACGTTCTCATCTTTTTCTGTTTTTTTTAAATTTTTTTATTTCAGTTTTATTTTCCAAGCACTGATTTATGACATAGGAGGCGTGAGCCGAGCGACAACGCTCAAAAACAATGCTCACTTTGTGTTTTTTCTTTTTTTTTTAAGAATGTATGCAAACAGTGACCTGGATGAAATCAATGATTTTGCCTGACCAGTAATCACGGATCACTACTAAGCCCTCCCACGGCAGGTCTTTTTAATCGTCAGAGGTAGAAGTTAAGTGTCTTTGAGCTGAAGTAAACGTTGCTGTTTTAAAATAGAGGGAGGCTTACTTTTAATGAACAGATGGGTCAAGGTTATCGATGTGATCGCGGAGCCGTACCTTACTCCACCCGGTCAACGCGCGAGAAGCCGCATAAAATAGCTAGCGTTAATTCTACACTTCTCATAGGAAACCGATTCATTGTTTCATCTGGGGATTCCTGTTCTAATGAAAAAATATATATATAAATATATAAATGCTTGTAATATAATCTTTGTAAAAGAGGAAGAAGGAAAAAAAAGCTTGAAAATTTCATCTTTAATTGTTAACATATCAAACTGTTTTTAATGATGAAAGTCATGTTTATTAGAAATGTGCAAATGGAAGCATTTCATTAAATAAATTTGAGAATTCCGTAAAAAAAACCTGTGTCTGTTTTTGGGTCCGCGATACATTTTTTTTGAGGAATGCGAAGGTGGCCCGTCCGTCGGGAGTTCAGAAAAGGTGCCTGTTCACCTGCGTCTTCTGAAAATGCTCGGTCGCTGCGCCTTGTTTGTTTGATTTATTTTCATATGGAAGAGCGGGCTCTGATCCGGGAAGGCTGGAGCGGCGTAAGGTTAGCCACCGGAAACAAGGGGGGGCGGTTGCCTTCATGCCGTTGCCTTGGTTCTGCCCCCTAGACCTGGGCGCCGCAGAGGGTAACCTGACCCCCCCTACCATCTGTCCCCCCTACTGCGCTGGGCTTTTTCCTGAAAGCCAGCGGATAATGGCCCCGGCTCACCTGTACCGGCGCGCCTTCGCCGCCGCCGCGGTGCCTGAGGCGGCGGTTCATGGCCGTGGACCGTTGCTTTGGAAACGGCGGGAGCCTGGGACCTGCTGAATTGGCCCTCTGCGTCATCTAGGAACGGCGTTACTGCGCCCTCGCCGCTTCCGTCATTTTCACCAGAAAAGGCCCCTGCTCATTGTCCCGCGGTTTATGTTCGACGAAATTGCGTAGTGCTGTGTGTCCTGTTGATTTAGCTCCAGGACAGATGCATATAAAGGAAGGTGTGAGAGATGCAGCCACAGATGGGTGCTGTTTACATTGTTTTCATTTGGCGGGCGCTTTAGTTCAAAGCGATCAAAAACAATATGGAAAGAGTTCCGAGTGCAAACGGAATGACAGAATAACTATAAACAGCAGACCGGACAGTAGACGGTCACTGTAATCTGCTTAATTTGAGGTTTAAAAATGGGGTGGGTTGGAGATTGGGTTGTTCAGTGTGCAGTCCTGGGGCAGTTTATGGGTATTCGTTATTTTTTTTTTTTTATTTTTTTTAATCTACAGCCTTGATTTTGCATTGCACTATGACCACGGACGGAGACTTAGAACAGTGTGCAGGTGCAATCGCACAGCATGAAGGAGTCAAATTCTGCCTCCTTAAAATGTATAATTGTATTTCTGTTTTTTAAATCGATTTATCTACGTGTTGTTACTGTGGTTATTTGTGTAACTGGTTCCTCCTGTCTTATTTGAAAGACAAATCTCTTTTTCAATTATCTGAAGGCCTAATACTGTGGCAATTTTCAAAACTCGCAATTTGCATCATTTTCTTATTTTAACCAGTAATTTGTTCTTTGTTCCATGTTCCTGTGCAGCCTAAAGCCAGTTAATCATGTTTACTTGCACTTTAAAGGAATAGGTTAATTTTCTTTGGGTTTTTTAAAATATATATTATTTCAGTTTATGTGTATATTTTTTATGGACCCAACCAGCTTTTGTGTGCAGTGAAGAATATTTTAGATATTTATAGACGTTTCTGATGCCCTCCTGACCTTGCAATAGCAGGTATCGAATATTCAAAGGTTTGTGGTCTAAAACGAGGAAATTCACTTCAGGGAACTCCGAAGCAACTTGTACAACAATAATGTGTTTAGACCCCGAACCCCCAAATCCACTATACATGTCAAAATAAGGCCAGCAGGTCGTCGAGAAACTTCTATAAAATGATTGCACAATACTTCATTGCACACAAACTGTCTAGGTCAATTGAGAACATGAACCAAATCTGAAATAATACTAATAAAAAAACAAAGTAAACTTGTAAACTGACACTATGCCTCAAAAATTTAAAGACCACCAAGACTGTGCAGAATTCTGAGATAGTGGCCCGAAGTACAGTATGTGAAGTGTTTTTTTTTTTTTTTACTTTGTAGTTTATCTGGATTGCAAGTCGTCTTGCTGCACAATTGCGCAATGCCATTTACCATGTATTTCTTTTGAAACATCTTGGCGAGAGGCCTCTGTAAGATGGCGGGTGTATGACGGGTAATTTTGTGCCAGTCTCTCAGCAGCGTAACTGCACCCATCCTCTGAGATCACTGTATGACCCCTAACCCCTTATGGATGAAGTCATTTCCACAGCGGCAGTGGCACACAGGGTGCCCCCCTTTCAACTGTGACGTGCGTCTTGACGGGTGTTTTTATTTAATTTATTTTTTTCAAGGGTAAAAGGGATTCGTTCGTCAGAAATGTGATCCTAAAATCCTCAGAAGCTAGCATATAGTCTCCCGTTACTAAGCAATGAGAAGTGATACAAGCTTCTGGAAGAACCATAGCATATGTGGTTGTCAGCTGTTTCCTTATATGTTTTTGGTTAACGCTTGTCCCTTACTGAAGCTAAATATCTCAGCCCTTTCCCGCTTTGAGTTGAGTTAAATGATCCTTGAATGGGTCAAAAAAAAGTTATACCTGTGCATGCTCTATTGTTTTAGCGGGGCCTCTTTTAGAGTTTTGCTTACAATATCGCTATACAAGCTGTAGTGACATATTGGAGCCAATACCTTTGTAATACAGAATTGATATATACTGAAGCTTAATGCAACTTCATTGTTTTTCAAACTGAAATAGCATATGCTGCAAACGAGTAGGATCCACACAATATTAGGGCTGATATTGCTTGATGTGTTTAAATACCACTTTGCGGAGGACTGAATCGGAACTTTGTCCTTGACTTCGAAACTAGTTTCGTTGTTAATCATTTTACTATATGACATATATATAGTATATATAGTATATGTATATACTTTTATTTATATGTGTGTGTGTGTGTGTGTGTGTGTGTGTGTGTGTGTGTGTGTGTGTGTGTGTGTGTGTGTGTGTGTGTTTGATTGGCAAACATAAGAACTTAGAGGTGTCCGGTTTCACATTATTAATAAAGGTGTTCCCGTTGATTAAACTAACTACATTTTCTAGGCCTACTGCATTTAATTCCATGTTTTCCTCATGGGTGCAATTCCATTACACGTGTAGCCTACGTCTCCTAGTATGTAATAGGCTTATGTATTAGTATTTACCCAAAATGTTAATGCAGATCTCCAAATTGTATCATTGTATCATTACACCATGCCAACTGTAGCCTGTCACAGATGCAGGAGATTGAGTTCAACGAGTGTCCAAGCGAGACGGACATGATTTAAGATTACAATTAAAAGTCAACGTTCCGTTAAACAGCCACTGTTCTTCACAGAGAATGTAACAAAACATCATTAGGCCTATTACTTAGATGTCTAAACTATGACTGGTAACTGCATAATTTCAGAACTTCAATTCAGTTCTAGTGGCATGTTCAGCGGTGTCGTTGTCTGACATGGGCAAACAAAAACGTGTGTTGTGTTGGAAGAGGAGTCCTTTTTTCACTTGAGATGGGGGGGCATGCTTAGTATGAGTCAGATACTAATACTTGGTGTCCATATATCACAACTTTAATATTGGAAAAATAAAATTAGGTTGTAGGCTATATTCGTTTTCGGCATTTTAGATGACGCCTGGGCTACATCTTAAAATCTGATATGGATAGGCTACAATATTGGCATGGGCCTGGTTGCAACAATTTTCCATTGATCACACAGTTTCGTTGGTGCGGGTGGGGAAAGAGACAAACTATTTCAAAGAACCATGCTTCATTTTGGAAAATATTTTTTGTTTATTATTTTAATAGATAGGCAACACAGTTGAAATATACGATTAAAGCGCTAGAAAAGCTAACATTTAAGAAAATAGCATGTGTATAGAAAAGATTGCGCCTAAAGTAAGAGCTGTACGTTTTACAAGAGCTGTGTAGATTGTAGTATAAATTTGTAAACCATCTACAACATTTAAAACAACTTATAGCCTATATAAATATGACAGAGAAAACATTTGGCTACGACATAAAATGTCAGGATGACTCACAGGATAAATCACACAACACAATAATTTACATAAAATAATCACTTTTGAATAAATAAATAAATATTATGACGAAACATTGCAATAAAATTGATAACGATAATAAAATATGTGCCAACTTCATTGGAAAAATCATTACTTGACACTGAACTTTTTTAAGGCAGTTATACAGCATTATTCACGTGTTGAAGAACTCTAAAGGCATTTCTGGCTACACTAAAACGGGAATATTTAAATAATTCTGATTTGTTTCAAAATGGGGCAAAAAGTCCATGTCCAGCGATTCACAAGCTATAATAAAGCTAAATTGAAAGATTAATTTACAGCATGTGAATTAAAGGCATTATGCCAACAGGTACACCTACATTATAATAACAATTTCTTAGGTCTAGAAGCTAATACATTAGCACGTGTTCAGCGGTCCTAGAAAAATACTTTTAACAGTCAAACTAACGTCTTGCTTTTTTGTATGATAATCTAACTTAAAAGAAATCTGAAAATATATGCTTCAAGTTATAGTTCCATAAAATTTCGTTAGCCATTGATTGGTTTGAAAGGAAAGGTAAACCCTCCGACACATAGACAACCTGAACTTTTGTGCTGCGCGTAGTTCTTATTGTCATGGAGGTGTTTCTCATTTCCCCTCGTAAAGGCACAACTTGTGTTTAGCAAGCAGGGCGCACTGGCATTTGGAGGAGGATGACCTGCCTATTTTCCGAGGGGTGACATTTGTTAATGTGCCTTGTAAGTCCCGGCGAGCTGTAGAAAGTGGCGGGGCAGTATTTACAGGGAAAGACCTGGGACGAGTGCAGCAGGTGAAGGTGGCGCTCTTGGCTGGCCCTGTTGGGGAAATTCTCGCCACACACCGGGCATAGGAGACATTCCACTGGGCTTAGATTCAAGGGACCTAGGCTTTGGCTTTCGTCTGAAACAGGAACCTGGCCGTGCGTCTCCTCCTTCACCGCGTTTTGGAATTCCTGTTCTTCGTGTATCTTATTCTGCAAAGTTTGGTGTCCCAAAAGATGCTTTCTAAGGTATGCCTGGCGCTTAAACTTCTTCCCGCATTGGTGACAATCGTACAGACCATCTTCGGATCCGGACTCCGACAACCCGGGGCTGGGGGTGTCCCTGTCACTGGCGAGCTCGGTCCTTTCCTTTTCGTCTTCAGACACGGACTTGACACCTGAAGGCATCTTGACGATATCAGATTTGGTGTTCTGGACAGTTGATATTGTTGTTGCGTTTTGGGGTCTCGGCTTATGCCAACGCCTGTGCGAGGCAAGATTTGCCGGGCAGCTGAAGACCTTGTCACATTCAGGACACCTATATTCAACCCTCACTATTCTGGAGCACTTGTGCTGAGCTAAAGAAAACGGATCGACATATTCTTCCTTGCAAAGCTGACAGATGAACTCGCCTAAAGGCTTATTTCCTCCGGATGACAGTGCTCTCGGCTTTAGGTCGATCGGACCTTCTTTTATTTTCAGACCAAGCACGGGTGAAGTTGTAACTTCGTCTTCGAAATTGAGCTTTCTGATTGCTTTTGGTTTCTTCGCGGCAGGTTTCCCCTTCCGTTCATTGTCGGATGATGGCCTTTTGATGCCGTTCCTGACGGCAGTGGCAGGGATGCTGCTGGTGGTACCGCTGCGGTTGCTGTTGCTGGTGCCGATTTTCAAGTCCACCGGAGCAAACAGAAGCTGGTCTAAAGTGGTGAGAGCGGCAGGTGTCGGGAATGATTCAGCGGAAATAGGCGAGCCCAGATTGAAACTTCTCTCGAAATATCTTCTCTCGTGCTCTTTACTGATGGGTCGGGTGGGGCTGTAGAGCCCTTGGTACACGGCCTCCGGGTTTCCGAACTGGATAGGTTTAGCATCCGGAGCTGAGACCGGCGTGTCTGCCACCGGGCTTGGTGATGCTACTGCGTGGTCGGGGCTGGATGCGGCGGACACAGGTAAGGGCGACTCGCTTTTTCTCGGCAAACCCTGAATTTTTTTCTCTTCGTTTTCATCATCGCTACGAATCCTGTATGAGACGTGCGCTGCCTTTCTGTTCCTTTTTACCAAGAAACCTTTGGGCATCTTTGCGTTTAATAACAAAAAAGGCACTTTGACAGAAAAAAAGATGGGTGCCAGTAAAATAAAACCCAGCTTTACGGGGAATAAGAGGCACGCTTGAAACTTTGAATCCGACTGTAGGCTATCTATCGGCTATTGATCTTTCTCTTCCTAAAATGCTTTCGTCTCCAAGGCATAGCTGCACTCTTTTTAAGGAGGAATGATGCCATTGTTCTCGCCCCTTGTTGCCACATCCCCGACCAATCAGATGAAACGAAGATCCCTATGGATTTGCTTGTGGGAGGGTAGAAAGACTTGGTTTCGGGGGGAATGTAGGAGGGTTTGCAGATTGCTTAGCAGATGTACCTGCGGTTTATTATATTACTGTGCGTTTTTTTCTTTTTTGCCCCTCCCAGATAAAGGCACACGCCGTGTCCCTCCTCTTTTTACGGTCTGATGGGTTTCTATACAAATGCGCACGTGCCCTGGCTTTGTGCGTCTCCTTCGGGGATCGCTGAGCTGCCAAAAGGAAATGTCTGTCAGTACCACAGTCATCAGAATTTACAATTAAAATGGGGTGTGTGTGTTGAGGGGGGTGGGGGGGGGGGGGGGGGGGGGTGTCAATTGAAATTGCAACAAAGAAGTTTTAGCTATCTGGACCACAAAATAATAAAGGAAATGATAAATATGAATGTTTAAGTTGCAATGGAGACGCAGAAGTTTTCATAATTTAAAAGGGATTTGTTGTTATTAATGAGAGCAGGGTAAATAATGGCCAACATAATATATATTTTTAATGTAGATCTACGCAAAAACCGTATCAGCATTTACGCTAATTTATGTGTGTATGCATGCATATATGGGACACTGAGACGCAAATAATCAATTGCAGAGATCGTTAAAATAAGGCACACACTGTGGCACGTGTCCCATTCGGCAGTTTAACACGACTTATAAATCAGAAGTCTTACGCATACATAAATAATAAGAGAGTCTCACAACACAATAGACATGCCGGCCCAAGCTGTATGTCCCGTTTGCGTTTGAAAGGCAAATTGACCTCTTCACTGTGAAATGGGACTCACAGACAATCTGGCCAAAAGATAGGCGCGTGCTGAGTGTAATCAGTGCTCCTAACAAAGAAGACCATATCCAAGAGGGTCAATCCGTGGTGATCTCCCTATTGAACCCGCACAACTGCCACTGGTCTGATGTTGCTCCGCGACTTTAAATAAAATGTGCAGAGATGTGCACATGGGAGGGGCAAGGAAGCAGGCCTATGCTTTTTCCACTGAAGCTATACCCCGAGGATGAATTTCATCAGCACATGATTTTTTTGTCGTGCTGTAGTGGGAAGCTAACGGACAAATCGTTTGAAAACCATTCACTTTCACAGTATATTTAATTGAATATTTGAATAAGATCTACGTGTGCTCTTGTGATCTGAATGTACACTACGCAGTAACATTTCCAGCTCTTACAGAATATATATGGTCCCTACTGGATCCTAATGTAGCCTATAGATTACTATGTTAGAGTTGAATTAACACTGGACACTTTACTGTGTACTTACCAAGTAGACTATTCTTCTGTGGGTATATTTTACATACAACGGGAGTGCGGAAAGTCTTCGAACATTCAAATAATAATAATAGTAATGCAACCATTGTGTCCAACCATTGGTAGGATATGTGACAAAATAATAATAACATATTTACTCTGTCATCTATTTTAAACAGTATATGCTATTGCTTAGCATATATGAAAATACCAGACAATTTTTAGCCTACTACATCGATTTTTACATATTTGCATAGGCTACAGTTAATATTCGCATCGTATTTCCATTTGGACAAACAACGTAGTCTACAGGTATGAATTTGCCACAACCTGAATGTAAACATAAAACTGGATTTCAATTGCAACAGGTTAAGCCCAGTGCTTTCAAATACGAAGTAGGCTTTAGAACATGCAAGTAGCCTAGTTGGTGTCTAACAAATAATTAGCCTATAGCTAGTAGCCTACACATATTTCACTCTTCAATAATAGAATCTTATTCACATATTCCAGACATTATACTATTCGCTTCAATCAAACCATACAACGTTTATACAAATTTAGGTATTTCCCATTGAATTCACGTTATGTGTTAAGATACTGCGTGCTTGACTGTATGTTTGTGTGTGCGTATGTGCATAGTTGTCCTTCGTTATTTCATTGGATGATCATCCAGCCCTTCGCAGGAATTGCTGCTCGTTTCTGTGTATGCGGAGGCAGGGCTAGAATAAAGCTCTATCATCTCTCATTGTTCAGCTCATTAGCATAAAGCTGCACTGGGACCGAGTCAAATAATTACACAAGCAATGAAGCTGACATTTCCCAGAGCACACGCCGTTTCATTTACGATCCTGATTTATTAAGATATACATACAAACAATCCTTACAAAAACGGTGACATAAGACGCGCTGTTGCGGCTCGTGTAGACTGTAATTACATGTCAGGGAACTGAATAGACGCTACTTTACGCGAGGAATCCCTATAGTGCACATAGGAGTTGCAGTGTAGCCTAATTAATGAATATTCAAATAGACCTATTATGAATGAAGAAAAAGAAACATTACACATATTAAAGTGGGTGCTCACATAGCATACACCATCGGCCAAACATAATATTATAAAATGAGGATGTGTACAGGCGTATTTTCCGTTAAGTAGCCTATTTTCTAGATGTAGGCTACCGGCTGCAGTAAGAAATGCAGTAGGCCTAACACTCTATAGTTATGTTACACCTTTATAGGAACTGAGTTTTTCGCTGTGTTACACAGTTGTTGTTTTTTTTGTTTTTTTTTTCTTGTCCAGTGTTAATTCAACTCTAACAGTATACATATGAGCCTGATCTGGGCAGAGTAGGCTCATATGTACACTGCTAGAGTTGAATCAACACCGGACATTTTGCTATGAATTTACTGTGTACGTTTTCAATTTCTGTAAGAGATTATGGTTTATAGGCTACAATAGAGCGTATCTTGACGTTGAGGAGACATTTTGAAAAGTTAAACCCAACTTGTTTTCCACAAATTGGTCTAAAAAAAGATTTAGCATCCGTTCTTCTAGGCCTAGGTTCAAGTAGCCTACAAACTTCATTTGAACATTCATTCTTGGGTGTATGAATATGCTTTCAGTTATGTTTGTTTAGTGGTCTAGAGAGCAACAAGGTCTCCGTCATTCTTCTTTTTAAAACTCGTGCAGACTCGCACGCGCTTATTTCGGATGCGTGTGTGCGTGTTTGTTCAGTGGCGCGTGCTGCTCGGCGGGAGACGTAGGCGTAGGCTACTGAACATTTGCGAGTCGCGACTCATTAGCATACAGCTGTCCGTCCCTCCCTAATGTACACAGTACACACTATCCACTTTCATCCAGACCTTATCACTCATGTGGAGTCACACAGAGTGCCCCGCCTTTAAAACAAGAAAGGGTCTTTTAAAAATCTATATTAAATGTTCAGGGGCAGAGGTTTAGGTTTTAAGCACGCTTGAGATTAGACTCCAAAATAACCCCTGAGATTTTTCAGCAACTGTCCTCTGTTACCCTTCATGCGTCTACAGCTTGGATATAATCGCATTATTTTATTTGAAAACGTTTGTAGATGCAAATGAAACATGTATTGTTGGCTACGGTTTAAGGTTAAGATCGTTAAAATGCGTAGCGCTTGAATAAACCATGTGTCTCACAGGCATTAGGCTACGAAACAGCATAAACTCCAATGTGTTTATAAACCGTCCACATGTAACCTTCTGTGCTATCTATGTGTTCTGTGCTATCTAAGAACTGAATTGAGCTCTAATCTCGTAGCGTAGCCCAGTTTTAATTTTCTACTAGCTGAACTGTGCCAAACGCATGCCACATTATGCTAATTGTGTTTGTTTGCAACAAACGTTAAGAATCCATAGGTTGAAAAACATGTTTTTTAAAAATCCCAGTGACAGTGATCTAGGCCTACAGGAAAAAGTAACTTACCTTCTGGACGTTTTGCAACATTTTTGGAGTTATGAATTGGTATCCATACTTTTGTTGTGATTATGTCATAACTAATTTTATAGGCTATGTGCTAAATGTTTTAGAAGCTTTTTTTTTTTTTTTTTACCATTTCCTACAGCATGGTCCTGCTTTTGGTATTCTGAACCTACAAGGTTGGCATTACGCGCGGCCATGGCAGTGGAAATCAATCAAATCGATCAGTCATGCATACGTTATAGTCTAGATCAGTGGTCCTCAACCCTGGTCCTGGGGACCCCCTGTGTATGCTGGTTTTCGTTCCAGCCACAATTGCAATACCATAATTTTAACAAGCTGTTATTTTTTCTTAATTAGGTGTTTTAATTGTATAGAGAGAACACTTTAAACTCTTTACTCTCTTAAGCCACGTTATGTTAGCAATAGCTATGCATGCTTTGAAGAAAAAAAAGTCCCATGTTCATTATGCTCATTGTATTATATTGCAAACAATTACAAAGAAGAGGTAAGAACTCAGGTGAGTAGGCTCCTAATTAGGTAATTTAACACAAGTTTAAGTTCCTTCATAATTTTTTCCATAAACTTGTTAACACAATGCAGGTTTGGCTTGTTATCATTTGCTTTGTCTTTGAATTCTTCATTATTTACCAAACGGTTAGTTTTAGTGGCCAAGTGTCCACAATTTCACCAATTATGAGCCAATTGATTCACCCAGTCTTTAATTTGATCAGTTAAAACATTTTTACCTTCTTTTAATTGTTTACAATACAGCACAATGTGAATATTGGACTTTTATTCTTCATGGCATGCATAGCTATTACTATAATGTGGCTTAAGAATGTAAATAATCCCTCTAAACATTAAAAACACCTAATTAAGAAAAAATTAACAGCTTGTTAAAATTCAAGTATTGCAATTGTGGTTGGAATGAAAACCAGCATACACAGGGGGTCCCCAGGACCAGGGTTGAGGACCACTGGTCTAGATCATTTACCTTCGACGGCACACGGTCATGTTTCTGTATGGCTTACACCAAACATGCACAATCTCTATCTTGTGGATCATTATATAGGTAGGCGTATATCGGCATCGGAGGTAAACAGAATTTAGTAAATCCGTATTCGTTGGATGAAAAGATGTGGTGCACTTCCTGTTTCTGACCAGCAAAGCGACTGTAGCCAGCTGTATCCCCCCCCCCATGTATAAAAAAACCCGTATCTTATTTGTTAAGAAGTGACAAACCGCTCCTAGCATGTCACGGGCTCGTTTGTTCATGAAATCCCCCCTTCAGAACAGCATGATCAATCAATTATTTTAATGGATGTTCTTGATGTTCGGCCAGCTCCAATAATTACATTTAAAGTGGTTACATTCAGCTCCATGGCAAGACCCAGTGAAGAATCTGGATTTAATCAGACCTAGAGAGGCTGATGACCGATTTAGGGTGGCTTCAGCCGTGGCCTCCTGGCTGCACGGCAAAATAGGCAGAACAAGTGCACAAACAGATTAAACACGCAGACAATGGAGCAAACGTTTTGGGGTCATGTTTAAATTTCAGAAAACGATCGCTGAAAGGCCTAAAATCTTTGCTGATGTCAGTTCAAGGTCAGGCAAATTAAATCAGTGTTTACCTATTCATGGTTTGTACAGGCTTTTTATTATACATCGCATAGGCATTTTTCTCTCCTCATTTTTTTACCACAAGGGTAAATGGATTCCATCTTCTGTTTCGGGCCTATTCTTTCGGCTGGATGAAAAATACCGATGAGGGCGAAATCTGCGTTTTGTATGGTTACAGTGGAAGACTTCAAAAGATAAAGAATTCAACCAACAATAGGCACAGGAAATAGCAAGAACTCTGCCGTATCTTCACACATTTTCTTCATAACTGAATTTAATAGAGCTCTCAATACCAATTTTCTGCTTTTGTACAGAAAGGGTTCGGCTTGTAATGAGTAAGCCTACCTGAAAAAGGAGCCAGGACAGGGGTTTTCCGTGTGACATGCTACCCTCCTCCCTGCAGATATAGGCTAGTCGTGTGCAATTTCTGGCTAGTCCTCTGACTGAAGCCTCTTCTCTATTGAGAAGTTGCAGCCTGTTCGCTTGTCACTGTTTGTTATGTGATGTGGTCATATGGTATGTTTGGCAGTCACTCAAGATGTTTTGTGCTTGCAAAATCCCTTCAGCAGTTGTACAGGCTGATGAGCAGTTTCATAGTGTGTTCTGCAGTTGAACAGTCTGTTTGATGATTGCACGGTCTGTTCAGCAGTCACACGGTGTGTGCGGCGGTTAGAAAGCCTGTTCGGCAGTTACACAGTCTGTTACACGATAGCACAATGTGTTGAGCAGCAGCCTGTGTTCCCAGCTGGAGACTGGGATGGAAGCCATGGGCAGGTTCCAAGAATGCCATCCCGGCTATTCCTGGGCACTCTCATAACCTCTCGCACTACCACACTCAGGCGGCTGGAGAAAGACCTCATTATCAGTGTCAATAACAATTACCAAGTCTGGAACGATGGGGGAGTGAAGCTTCCTGAACCCCGAAATTGGTAGAGCCATGATGTGTATGCTGTGTCTTATACCACCGGTTTTGAATCATAGTTTTACTTATACTTTCACGACAGGCTATTTTGATTGGTTGAATAAGCATTATCGGGCTTCGCATCGCCCCACTCTCTAATCATAAGTGATTATCTCCCGTTTCCCACCTGTGCATAGTGCACTCAACAGGTTGGAAAATGCATCGCTGCTCACGTGATGACCTCCTACTTGCTGTGCTGAAATACCCACCGCCCAGCATCTCTTGAATTGAAAGCCAAGTGTGGTTTTAAATTTAACGTATTTCGCTCAACATCTCAAAGGACTCCAAGCCAGCACCCAAGTCATTTTGGAATATATTTAGATAATTTTGCCTTGATGTAGAATTTCAAATTAAACTGTCCAATTTCATGGAAATCTATACAAAGCTGCATACTTTTTTAATGCACTGAAAATGGCACCATAAACATATCCCCCCCCCCTAAAAAACACATTCTGGAATGTCTGAGCTTATTCGTACTGCAACAAGAGAAGAAAATGGTGACCGCTTGTTTTGTGCTTCTCTTGACTTTAATCTCATTCCAAAATGTACCTGGTTGTTAGTTTTTGCTGCATTAATTTGTAACGAGAGTAAGTGTGCAGTTCAAGTCAGAAGTTTACATACACTTAGGTTGAAGACATTAAAACTCATTTTTAACCACTCCACAGATTTCATGTTAGCAAACTATAGTGTTGGCAAGTCAGTTTAGGACATCTGCTTCGTGCATGACACAAGTAACTTTCCAACAATTGTTAACAGACAGATTATTTCACTTTTAATTCACTATATCACAATTCCAGTGGGTCAGAAGTTTACATACACTAAGTTGACTGTGCCTATAAACAGCTTGGAAAATTCCAGAGAATGATGTCATGGCTTTAGAAACTTCTGATAGGCTAATTGACATTATTTGAGTCAATTGGAGGTGTAACTCATTTTAACTCATCACTTCAAGGAAAAGCAAGCCCAGTTTTAGCTATTATACCATAGTGTTACAGAAGTTGAGTACACTATTACATGCTTTTCCAAATTAAAATATCAATCCGCAATCATGGCTCTTCTCTTTGTCCTCCTCAGCGTTTTCTCAGTTCAGCATGTATTGAGATGTGAAATAATGCATTAGGATTGGGTAAGAAACTACAAAGTGCGATGTTGCGTGAGGATCGGTTCTGCAGCGCATCCTGTCTTTATATCAAGTGAAAGGCTCTTCTCATTTTTTCTGCGCATCGGTAGCCCGTCCAGATGAAGGTACGATCGGAGAGTCTGAGCAGGATCGTGATTGGGACAATTTTGAGCTGCTGGGTCGCTCATCCAGCTGAGGAGCTGTCCCTGTGTGTGGACGCACCCCGTGGCCTGGTATTGGATCCTGACCATGTTGGTGCCATCTGTGGCTAACTGGCCGTAGCAGCGTCCAGGCATGGTTTCAGTCGGCTGGGTTGCCCACATCCCATTGTGCACCTGCGAAGACTCTTGTCAATTAGACGCCTGCAATCTGCCTAAAGCTGCAGTCTGCCCAGCTCTGCTTGAAGTATCTTCCGCCCGACTGCAGCTCAGTCGGTTGACCGTGGAGGAGGAAGAAGTGGTGGATCGTCTGCGCTCCAGCAAACTAACAGAAGTCGCCGCAAAGCGACGGGCCCGCAATTCGACGGTCCGAATCTGAAACGAAGCAAAACGGAGAATGGGAATCTGCTTGTGGGTGCAAGCCATTCCAGGCTGGTGTGGTGGCTGAGGAAGAGCTCCAGCGTGCAGTCAAAATATGGCGGAAACACCTTCCCCACTGGAGCCAACGTGCCGCGGAATGACTGGTCTCCACAGTAGCGTGTCCGTAGCACTGAGGTTTGCTAGGATGTGGGGGAAAAGGTGGCTGTTGTTGCGATTAAGGAGTCAGATAGGAAATTTCAGAGGGAAAATGCATGGTTTGTTATGTTTTAAAGGGTATATGGGAAATGGAGTCTCTGAGATTTCTCATGGGAGTGAATTGAAGTTATTCAGTAAGGCTGGGTAACCAGGCACTTTCTGTAACCCCCCACCCCTTACTCATTATCACTGCCAGTATGTTCAGCAGTGACAGCCGGAGTTATTGGTGTCTGACTTGTGATTTGTTCATTTAGTCCGAGCCTCTTCGGCCAGGGAAATCGATAGCCTTCCCCTGAGTTCTTAACTGTGTTAAAGATTTCTATCAGCATCGCTGACGACTCCCCTGCAGATGAGCTAACTGATACCCGTCTCTCTACGTGGCAGCGTGCAGACGATGACCGAGAGGCTTACTCGCCCCAGTGGGTCTGAGTGAGGACAACCCATCCTGGCTTCAACAGACACCCACAGCCACATAGTGAAATGAAAATCCAAAGCCCATTTGTTTACAGGAGGTTAATCGCTACGGGGTTGGGAAAGCAAAGGGACATTTCTTTTAATTGTCAGAAATGTTAACCAAGCAAAAGTTTTATAATATATATATATAAATATATATATTTCAAATGGTCGAATTCATTCTAAGTTCATGACACAGAACCATAAGTGTGGTCACTGTGGCACTTGTTTTGCCAAAATATTGTTTTCTCAGTTACCTGTTGCATTTCACTAATATCAATATGAATGAGGTAATCCCAGAATCCGTAGTAGTTCTGCATCATGATCCTGGCTTTGTTATTTTGTTATAATTCTGCTCATGACCACGTTGATCTTGTTTTTCCTGACAAAGAGAGAGGCCTTGGCCCTGTTAGTCATTTATCTAGGTAAACAGTTTTCATGGTGACTGTGGTCCCTGCAGTAAGATGAATGGTACGGCCGTACAATGGTACAGTCTCATGTGCGGTGAATGGAATGGTTAACGGCTATTTTTTAATAATATTTCTTTTCTGTGTACATCTTTGGAGAATGTGTCCTTGTAAGAAAGACCAAAAAAAAGAAAATTCAATTCTTTGTCAGTGCCGTAGAACCTCAGTGATACGAAAACATCAGGAAAGGGGTTGTCTGGAACTCTGAAAGTGAAGTCTGTTTTAACTTGAATCAGTTATTGCAATTGTTACTTTAAAAGTCCTTTAAAAAAACACAATCCTGGAGCCAGAAATCCTAGTTTAAGTTAATACCAATCATAAAATGGGATCACCTTTAAAAAAATATATATTTTACATTGGTTTTCCAAGCAATAGCCTGCACCTCATTTTCTGTGGGCTACTGACCAAGAAATGCAGTAGAGAAGGATACACGGGTACATTACATTACATTCGTTTGGCAGACGCTTTTATCCAAGCGGCGTACAATAAGTGCATACCGAAGGTCATTGAAACAACTACAAAACAGATCAGACAAAGCACATCTTACTCATAACGTCGCAGCTATCCATTGCAATGCATATTAGATATAGACAGTACACACCACAGTAAGCTAAGGGTAAGTCTGTTATAAATCAAACGAGTTAAACAGGAAAAGGTAGCACTGTGAGTTCAAAGCAAGGTAGAGATGATTCTCGCTGTGTCGCTAAAGGCGAAGCATCAGCGAGGGAACACTGAAAGGGGTGCAGCGGTCGGCTGAAGAGCGGGGAGCTTCTGACTACACCGCTCCACTTGAACTTCTTCTAGCACTGCCGATAAATAATTGCATCTGTCAAAGTTTCAAATAAGACATCGAGATGTGCTTTATGGTACAGCAATAGAAACCATTGTATTTCTTTCTGCATTTGTCCCCTGGAAACATTGTGTTTGTCCCCTTGGAAACGTGCTCCCCTGGAAAAGGCTGATCTTATATGGAGCATGGCACGAGAGCGGGAGGCGCATTTCCGGTTTATTATTATTTCTTTTTTAAAGGACAGTTCACTTGCATGGTCTTTTAAAAATATGATTTCAGTTTTTGTGAATGCTTCCAATGACTCAGTCAGTTTTTGTGTGTAATGAGCAATATTTTATGGTAGAGAATATTCTCGCAATCTGCTGGCTTTACGATATTTGGTTTAATGGAATTTGGGGGGTTTGTAGTCTAAAGAAAGAAAATGTTCTTCAAAACACTCTGAGGAAACACGCAAATATTGTCTGGGCTAATGGAAACCGAAAATAATATAAATAACCCAGAAAGTGAATTATTCCTTTAATCAATGAATGTGTGACTTTCCTTTTAATGCTCACCATTTGTATCAGTGACAATGAAGATAATCTTTAATAAGACACATGAAAAGGAATGTAATTGCATATTCTATACTGCCAGTTGCATACCCTGTACCATTGACCGACAAACCTGTAACTCTGAGTTTTGTGTCTATCAGTTTCTACTATAATTATAACGTCTACCAACTTATAATTAGTAAAAAAAAAAAAAAGAAGACCACTCAGTGAAATCTTTCATTGGCTCGGAAAATAGTTTTTGGTTATGGAATATACACAACCTCAGCAGTCTGGGTCATATTACAATTGTGTTTTAGGTTTTTGGTGTAAAGCACACAAAAAAAAACCTATCCCTCCTCTCCTATCCAGTGATGTCAAGATGGGATTCATGCACTGGAATGTTTAAATATAATTTACCTTCTGTCCACGGAGGTATGAAAGGATTGCTTGTTTCTGCCTATCAAATATGCACCTCTTCCAACCCTCCCCACCCCGAACCCACACCCTCCACGCCCACCCCCCGCCCTCCCCTGAGCTCACCTTTATATCCTCCACACTTATCTCTGCATTCATGACCAGATCACAAAGCTTCTGTACAAAGCCTGTTTTATGAAAGATAATAAGGAAGCTGGGGCTACATTCTGCACTGTTCTGCTCTCCCCCCTGCACATTCAATTACATCGCAACAAGAGCTCTCTACACTGCAGCTGTTACGGGGGGGGGGGCTAACTAACACACACAAAGAGAGTAATAAAGACAGATTATAGTGTGGAACACAAAGTGTTAATGAGGAGGGGGGAGTAACGGGGGTGATAGAGAGAGTATCATGGGGAGGTGGAGATTAACAGTTAGAATGGAAGGAAGTGGGGGGAGATGGCAGTGGGAGACGGGGAGGATGGACGGAGAAGGAGTGGCAGGGACAGAGCTCTCTTTTTCTGTCTTATTCTGTGTCACCCTCCCTAACTCCTACTGTTACTCTCCCTATTGCAGAGATAGCCAGAGAGAAAATAAAGGGCAAGAGAACAAAGAGAGCAATAAAGAAAAAGCTAGAAAGAACGAGTGAGCGAGTTGGCATAAAATGGATAGCATTGGAGAGGATAATTGCAGGTTAAAGTTCACGCGCGCGCAAACTCTCACACACACTACTGTACTATGACACTGAACTTATTTGACGTCTTTCTGTTGGTTAAGACGGCTGCCTGTGGGGGTTGATGTCTGGATCCCACGTTGCAAATCAAATTGGGTACAGCCGGTACATTGGTTTTGTGCTCGCGGGATGGAATGGACATCAGTGCCGGTGTTTGCAGCCTCCAGATGCGAGGCTCGGCCAACTGCATTGACCGCAGAAATGCCGGGTGATGTAATCGTTAACTTGATGAGACCTGAGCGGACAGTTGCATCATCAGTTGAACCATGAAAGATGTTGGATGGGAAGGCTAATTGACCTCATCCATCCTCTTCTAATGACGAATGTGTCTACACCGCCGCCCTCGACGCACTTCCTCAACCTCCCCGTTGCTCTCTCATTGTTCTGACAGATTCTGGCCTGATCCTTTGCACCGATGCGCGTTAACCCTCTCCGTGCGCAGCGAGGCAGAAAGGCAGAAATCGCAGGAACTCAATTCTGTTAACAAAGAAATTTGTCTCCACAAGCTCGGGAAAGTAGCTGTCCGTGGTTCTGAAAACGGCTTCTACTACAGAGAACGAGTAAAAGGGAGAGACACGAATTCAGAACTATGCTATGCTTCCACTGGTATTTAACCTAATCGAATGGATTACGAACAATGAATGAACTCAATGAATTTGAAGGAGGAGAGGTTTCTGCACGCAGTCAACTTTGTCTTCGTGTGAAGTGATTGGCTGTGGCTGCGCACAGTAGCCTAGTTAGCACAGTTGCTCAACCCGCCTATCTGCCCTGTATCGTTTAAGACGAAGAGGTCTCAGAACTTAAAAAGACACAAAAGACAAGAAAAACAAACGGTCAATCACAGAATAATTTGCCCTGATAACCGCTAATCCTGGAATCGAGCAACTCCAAACAGTTGACAACATCCCAGTATGGATATTCTGTACAGGCCTACTTTGGTAATTTAGAAGTCTCTGTTTTTCTCTTCGCTCTCTATCTCTGATGTGTCATTATTTTGTACAAATGCGGCGTGGACCGATTTCCTGATGGTTTAGGGCAGGCTAAAATTGCCCCCGTAACTCGTGCCCACGTAAACGGTGTTTTTATGGAAATTTGGAATGTCACGTTTTCCAAACAAAGCATATTCCAAATTGACATCCTCCTCATTAGATACCATAATTTGAATTCTCTCATAATTGGGCTACTTCCTTGATTACGAAACGATCCCCTAATTAGTTAATATAATAGGGTTAATCAGGCTCTGCTCGCCGCACTTATTTTCTCTCAGAAAGAAAAAAAAATTAGACTTAATTAATTATATCAGTCTTTTCATCAGCGCAGCACTGCTCCCTCCCAAAATTAATATCATGTTGTAAATGGAAGGAAGAAGCCAGTCTGCCCCAGACAGATGAAAGATTTCACTCAAATTAATTAAGTCCTAATTATACGGTGGGAGTTGGGAGCATTTTGCATAATAAGGCACATCAAATGAAATCAATCATAGCGTTACCGGCAGCAACGCCATGAGCCCTCCTGATGTAAAAAAAGAGAACAAAAATGTCCCTCAGTAGGCGGTTAGCCAGCAGGTAGTCGTGATGATCGTATTTGGAAAAGAGGAGAGAGGACAAGGGCATATACGCATGGGGGACAATGACAAGAACGAGGACGCCGTGTCTCTATCTAGAACACGCTGAAAGCGGCCCGTGATCATTGCGATATATAGTATCAAGGGGCCACCAGTGACGACAAACATAGCATCTACATTAGTGCATCGATCAGTCTGCGACCGGTCTGTCCTTTCTTTGACCTTGGGTAACAAATCTTCAAGTGTCAAAAGACAATTTGTAACCGAGTTGGCTATCTTTTATTAAAGGAGGAAATGTAGATTTGACGCAGGTTTCCAAAGGACATCAAAGTCAAAGGGAATTCAAGATGTGTTAGATGTTGTGAGTGCATGTGTACTCAGGACAAACCATGATGGTCAGTACTCCCAGAGTGAGTGTGATTTCTCATTTGTCCTGATGGCTTAATAGTGGCTAATGTAAACTTGGTGTGTGGAATCCCCACAGGCACTAAAACGGACATTTGTCTGCAAATCAGATAAACTCCAAGAAATATGAATGAGAGCTGCTCCACAGAAAACCTACAGAGGCTGGCAAGTCATCTTCACAGAGAACAATGAACATAATTTGTATTACGTGTATATTTAAATATGCATCACAGCCTTTTTTAAATTTTTTTTTTAAAAAGGGCAATGCATGTATTAAAATAAACAATGAGAATTCTTAGTCACTGCAATCACGTCTCTTTTTTAATGTTGAGTCATTATTCCGGGCCAGAGGAAAATGATTTGTTGAAATAAACTCTTCATCAATTAATTGACTGTTTAATCATCATGATTTCAAGGCACTTGGATTAAGATTCCTTGGACTGATTTGCAACATGTTTTCTGCAATCATGTGATCAGTAATTACAGACTAATTCTGTGCCCCCTCTCAAGACAGTGGGATTAGAAAATATGATTACCTAATCAAATCAAGGTAGTGCTTTCGACTACATCATTGCTCGTTGTTTGTATTGTTGGTACAGCTTAACTAAATTGTTGAAATGACTGAAAACTAATTCTACAAAATACTTTTCCAAGTCAAATATTGTGGATGATGGATGATATGTGGCTGTTGGAAAATAAGTGCATTAAATTATGTTTAAAAAAACCCCATAAAAAAATAAGTTTCTTTCAGTTTTCTCTTGATCTAACCCGACCCTGTGGTCATGTCTAACATGGGTTGTGTCCGAATCAGAGCCCTATCTACTGTGTCCTGCATCCTATGTACAGTGTACTGGCAGATTTGTGCTGTTTAATGTGCACTGTTTAGTATGTGATGTGCAGTATGCAAAAAAAATAAATAAATAAAAAATCCTCCATACTATTTTCCAACCGTACTGTGGAAATGTTGTAAGACGTCCTACTCTTGTGCGGCCATGTCACATGTTGTTTTTGTTATTATTGAAGGAAAACGTCAGCGAGGTTGTGGCAAAAAAAATTTTTTAAATGAAGCTGCGCATCATATTTATGCAAGCAAAATGTTTGCGTACTTCTTGAAAAGTGTGCTCCCGAATATACTCAGTGAGACCCCGGAAGTAAGAATATCATACGGGGGTTTTAAGTATACTACATTTAGAGATAATTCCACCTACTTAACAACTTTCTTGTCCTGTCTACTCAACAAGCCTAATAATATGGAAGGGTGCTGATTCAGACACAGCCCTGGCCCTGTGGGTGTGTCCAACCTGGGCTTATGGGCGTGTCTAACCTAGGTTTATGAGTGTGTCTAACCTGGCTCTGTGGTCATGTCTAACCGGGCTCTGTGAGTGTGTCTGACCTAGGCCGGTGGTCATGTGTAACCTTACCCTACTGCCCCTTATGAGGGCCCCTTGGGAAAGAAAAGTTTGCACTGGCCATTCAGTGTACTGTAGCCTATAAGTAGGAAGAATCTGGTCCCTCTTGTGTTGACATTTTACCAGTGTTTGTTTAATCCTCCTGGGAATATGGTGTTGAGTTTTCTAATCCAATGTCTTTTCTGTCCTACGTCTGTCCGCCTGTGTCCAGGTAATGTTTGGCTATAGCTCTAAGTTATTCAGTGGTGGTAACTCCAGGGTCATTTAAAATGGCACCATTCAGAATGACCTAGGGTTGAACGATTGGAACTAAAAACCCACACAATGCGCTCGATTTAATGTACCTTGCATTCACAAACATTTGTTTTGTTCTTTCCCTGCCCAACCAAAACAATTTCCCCAAGCTTCATTTCCACATACCTATTTATTTAAGTCTTTTACTTTCCACAAGACTTCAAATGCACCTGGTATTCTGTGTTAAATGTTAAAGGTAACATATTTTTGTCTCGGCAAATGCCCCAGGTGCCTCCGTCAAGGCTTTTCTTGTGGTCTCTCCTTATTGCAGAACGTCCTGCTGTGTCATGCCGACCCAGCTCCGGGTTTCGGGATGCTTCAAATGCCACCGAAAAACGGCAGTGACTCGCAGCGCCGGAGTTCAGAGCCTTGTGTTCCTGTGTTTTCAGACGCCTGAGAGAGTTTGAGATTGAAGAGGGAAAAACACACACGGCGCTGGAGACAGTGGGAAGACCGGCTGGTGCACCTCCTCATTCCTGGAGGTGACAAATTTACGCGAGGCCAGATGAAAGTGCGAGTTGAACTGAGGCGTCTAGGAAGTCTTCTTGAACAGAGCAGCGCTACAGGCTTTAGGTTTAATTTTTTGCTGCCCTATCAAATTTTTGCTACCATATCAACATTTCATAATGTAACTGAGGCTAACTTAATGTTTACGCAAACGAGTACAGAGCGATGTGAAATTTGATCAAAATATTTTGCACTTACGACTGACTGTTACGAGAGAGCATGTGCAACTGGCGTTGTAGCGCAAATTAGCTGCTTTGGTGCTACAATGGAGCCTCCTTTTGCTCAACTACATAGAATAATGTACACGTGTCAGCAGAGGTATTGCCCTCAATGTGCAGTATGCACTTTATGTTTTAGTATTTTAATTCTATAATCTCACATATTGTCTTCTCTCATATATTTTTCGTCAAAGACCACCAAAAGTTAATTTTAACACGAGGAAACAGAGCAGCTATTTTCACAAATGGACTGAACAGCCCCAAGCCACAATTGTCAAGGGAAACAAATTTTTGCTTCTCTGCACAGAGCTTCCAAAATGAATTATAATGACGGTAAATCAGTTTAAAAACCATTTGGACTTATTTGCCCTTTTTTCTTATTTTTTGTGTTCAATAACCGAGAAACAGTCTGACCAGATGAAGACCAGGCGGGTGCGGTACTTTTCTTATTCCAGCCTTTCAACAGAACTCCCCATGCAATAAACCTTAAGGACTAGATTACACTACTCCCGTGCACATACTTTTCCTGTTATAGATTTTTGGATATGTCCTGCAATATCAGTCCCTCCCAAAGGGTGCACGTCGGCTCTCCCACCAGAAAAAAAAGGAATCCAACAATGAAACGTGGTTTGCCCGCGGTGAAGTTCAAGGCTGATGTTGTTTTGTTAACTTGTGAGCTTTCGGTGGTTTTGATATTTAGATGAACAGATACACAGGCTATTTTAGGAATTCCAGGTTTAGGCGTTTTGTAAGATTATGGCACTGTAGGATGACTTTCTCTTCATTCATCTGCTTTGTACTTTGACAAACACGTGTTTGGGGATCCATTAGAACTCCATTTAATCATTTACAGAAGTGTAAATATCAGGTGACACTTTTGGCACGCATCACTGTAGATGTGGTGCGTTTGGGCCCACCTCTCCCTTTTTGTTTTGGCCTTTTTACCCTTTTTGTTTTTTTCTTCTTGTGGAGTAGAAACACCCCCTCTGGGGAAGCTTCAAAGATTCTGTGCATGTTTTTGTTCTGTTTCTTGAAATAAACTTACTACTCTTACAAAACTGACGGAGGGAACCAATCCAGTGCTGGGCCCTGGGCAATGGCCTGAAGACTTGGCTGATCGTGGGATGTTCATACAAACAGAGGTGGAAAATCCAGGTTCAGAAAGTACAAGTCCTCCCCAGTACTTTGTTCCTACCACCTGGATTTGCTCATTTGCACAATTCTTCAGCCAGGAGGTAGAACTAATTAGTGAAATCAGCTGGCTGAGTTCATGGGTGGAAGAAAAACACAGCAGTACTTTTACTTTCTGACCCCAAACACAGAACTCTATTCCCTGTCCTTTTCAGTTCCTCCACAGTGAAAAATGTAAATAAATATTTTCTATTTCATTTCATGTAACAATGACATTTTGCATATACTGTACATCTAGTATTCCCTTTCAGTGAAACTCAGGTGGGCCTAATTGGTCTGATCCATTTGTCCATTCATCCATCCATGTTTTACTCCTGGTGTTAAAATATGGTGTTTACCCCGTGTTTTAGTCGAAGGATGTGGGCCTGAAAGCACCAGAATGCACCCTCCATGTCGCACATCGATGTCTGCAGAAGCGTTTATCTTCGCGGGCCTGAGCTCCGCGTTCTGCCGAAGCCCGCTCTGTTTTCCGAGCCTGCCGTCCTCCGAACGGGATCTCCGGAGGGGGGTAAAAATGCTCCGAGTCCGCTGTGGAGGTGACGGCGAAGGGATTTGGGGTTGCCGTGGATACTGAGGAGGAGCCACAAAAGATAATCTTGAGGGGCTGGAATTAGAGGGAGAGAGTGGGGCAAAGGGAACGACCAGATGAGGCAACTGTGTGACACGGCCCAGAGTGTAACCCCCCTCCCATACCAACATATGCGCTGTCCTGGGTTTTAGCACGCTTATATATTTATTTATTTAATTGATAGATGCTTATATCCTCATTGGCTTAAAGGCTAACATGGCATGATACAAATAAATCCCTGGAAAAAAGCATCCAGTGTTAAAATAAAAACAATGAATTACGCCAATGGAAGTGAAAACATAGAGCCTAACAATTATTGATACTTAAGATACTTGCAGCATACAAAAATGAAGACTGTCCCCAACAATGATCTATTAATGCAACTGTAGATGGTTAAATCATGATGTTTGTTTCACCCAAACAGTAATCCATGAGAGCAAGGCTAACTTCATACCACCATGCTTACAGTGAATACCGAACTGAAATTTGCAACAATATACCCTAATTCAGGAAAGGACAAAACAATCAGATTCGGTTACAATCAGGAGAGTGAGACGGAGAGTTTTTATCCTTGCTTTTTTGTATGGCTGTATTTGATTTTCCTCTAACAATGTTTCTACCCAGATGTGAATGCATCTTTTTACATGAACTGAATTTTTCAATTAACAGTGGCTTACCATCAGTGTCTGAAAATCTTACATTCGATTGAGCTACCGTTTCATGTCAACAGGAGGCCACAACAAGCAGGCCTGCTTACCTTGTATGTGATTGGTCTGGGCATTCTAACCTTATTGCTTAATAAAAAAAGCATTGAGCTGCAGATACCAAGAGGCTGAATGAACTCCAACCATAGAATTCTTGAATTTCTGTATTCTGTATTTTTTTTTTGCATTTTGATTCTGGTCAATGAATAATCATTGATTTTATGCATTCATATTAGATTTCCGTCATTTTCTACTGACTCTTCCTCTTATTTAAAAAATATATATTTATGCCAAAAATGTCTTGAATGATGTATTCAATAGCTTCAGTATAGACCCCCCTCCCCCGAGTTCATAACAGGACAGATGGATTGATTATTAAAATGAAGCACACGTCCACCCGCATTTCCATTGCCTGCCCAGAATCCCAGAGTCACCTCTGACCTCTCAGCGCATGCCAGCAGGACCGCTAAAGACTCTGCCGCCTAATGACGCCCCTTGTCAGGGGACAGAACTTTATACGAAATTCATCAGCCTTTGGATTAGCCTCCTTATCAGTCAATGCCAGCTGCCCACTGTGACCTGGTCTAAACCACAGGGTCCAGGGAGGGGACATGGCTGGACCCATCCATCTCTGTCTGAGGAAGGGGGGGGGGGGGGGTGGGGAAAAGCGGGAGGGTGGGTGCCTTGGATATGACTGGGGGGAGGTGGAAGTTTAATCTCGGTGAGTTTTTGGGGGGAAGCGCTGACGCCCAGAGCATGGAGAACCGCACGACGGATGGCCGGAGGGTGGAGGCAGGAGACTGCTGGCGGAGGAGGTAGAGGTGGGTGGGCGGAGTGGCGTGGCCCGTTCGAAGAGATGGATAGCCCCCCGAAGACAGCGGCCCGTCGTTCGTCGCACATTATCTATTACATGTCCGCGCGGCGATCAGTTTAGCGGGCGCTAACTATTTCATTAGCCGGCTAATGGAAGCGGCCTGCAAACGCCGGAGAGCGCCGCAGTCGCTGACAGGAGCATACAGTGCGGTGCTAATGAATGCCCCTGCGGCAAGTTTCGCCGCGTGCCAATCGCGGGTAGTTGCGCCAGAAGTGCCGCTCGCCCGCCCACGCCTGCCATCCGCCTTGAGTGTCCTCGCGCGGCACCTGCAATGCGCCATGCGGTAACCGGCTCTTAGCCAGCGATGTGCTCAGGGCATAAAAACAAGAGAAAATTCACACACTTTCGTTTCCCGTTAAACCTGGGGACGACTGTTTCCATTGCCTATTTGGAAACACTGACCTAATGTCTAATTAATCTTTACACTAAATTTTAAGCTGCATGGCGACATAGCGCTGCATAGCGACATAGCGCCGCATAGCCTGAGTACAGCACAGCACACATAAACACACCCCAACACCCCTGTACACTGCTGTATCTGCCGAACACTCTGCCTCCCTGTAAAGAGCTCCCTCTTCTGGACTGGAGGAGGTACCCTCTCTCTCTCTCTCTCTCTCTCTCTCTCTCGTTCTCTCTTTGTCCCTTTGAATGATGTCTTTCTCTGTCTCTCTCTATCTATCTCTTTCTCATTCCCCCCTCCCCCCCTCTCTCTCTCTCCCTCTCCGTCTCTCATTCAAACCACAGGGTGGAGCACTGTCCTGCGCCACTTTGCTAGGCCAATTTACGAAATAAAAACAAAACAAACTAAAAACGCCCCAGCGGGACTACTGGACTCGAGGGCCAGATTTGAGTATCCCTGGCGTACGCACACCCCACCAACACCGCACAACCAACTTCCCTTTACCAGAGTTTTTGAGTCCCTTTCCTATTCCACTTCGGGAATCTATTCCACCATCCCCATTCTGCTTCTCTGATTATCTGTCTTTCTTTGTTTTCCGCAGGTCTTCTGGGCTGACAGAGGCGGAGCGCTAACAAGGAGAAAATGTTGCTAAAACCTATTGATATCCCTGGAATACGCTCAACATTCCCGCCGCTTCCACGCTCTGTTAATAATCTTCTCTGCAAGCGCTGCAGTGTAATTAGTCATTGGGCGTTAATAATGGGGTGGATCGGTTCCACGGCGCCACGTTTGAGGGGAACCAGCAGTAGACGAGGATAGAGTGGGACGCTGCCCGGGAGCGCGCTTGGCTTATCGTCCAGCTCCTCAGGGGAGCACAGCCCAAAGACCCCCAAAAATTCCTTGGTAGGTCTGTCTTTTGAGAAAGCCTGATTAAAATGACCTCGCTCTCCCGCTTTAAGCCTCTCTCCGGTTTCCGATTGGAGCCATCTGTGCAAACACACCGTGGATGTGGACAAGCAACCAGACAGGCTCCCCTTAAGGGCTTCTGATTTTTATGGAAAGCTTGTGAAAGAGTGGAAACTATCCATTGGTAGAGGGGTGATCCATATCAAAACCTTGGCATGTGTGTGCCAGTTATTCAAATTGCCTGTTTGATTTAACCAGTGTGCTGTTAATCTCTTTCTTCTTATTCTTTTTCCATAATTTTGTTTTTAGGTTTTATAAGGTTGGGTGCCTCAATCTAAGCTCTTGGTTGGCAAAATTTTACTTAATGAAGTTGGTCATACAGCTTGGCTTTAGAAGAGAGAAGTAAGCATGTGAACATTACCCAGGTGAAAACAAAATTATACTTGAAATATACTGCAGTGTGTATGTTAAAATTGGACTAGTTTTAGTATACTTAAGTGCACTATGTCTGTATGTTAAAATGGAACTATTTTTAGTGTACTTAAGTACAGATCCTTTCCAAAAAATTAGAATATCATGGAAAAGTTTTTTTTTCCATAATTCCATTCAAAAAGTGAAACTTTCATAGATTATAGATTCATTACACACAAAGTGAAATATTTCTAGCCTTTATTTGTTTCATTTTTCATAATTTTGGCTTACAGCTCCAGAAAACCCCCAAAACAGTATTTCAAGAAATTAGAATAGTGTGTCGGAAATCAGCATTTACTTCAGTTATTTCAGAGAATGTTTTTTTAGACTGAGTGTCACACTATCATCTAATTTACTCAAAACACCTGCAAAGTTTATCTCAGTTTGATTCAGTATGGGGAAGACTGCAGACTTCACAATTGGCCAGAAGACCATCATTGACACCCTCCAGAAGATGGGTAAGCCACAAAAGGTCATCGCTAAGGAGGCTGGCTGTTCACAGAGTGCAGTATCCAATAGAAATATCAATAGAAAGTTTAGTGGAAGGGAAAAATGTGGCAGGAGAAGGTGCACAAGCAAAAGAGATGACCGTAGGCTTCAGCGGATTGTCAAGCAAAGACGATTCCAAAATTTGGCGGAGATGCAGAGGGAGTGGACTGAGGTGCTTCAAAAACCACCATGTACAGACGTATCCGGGACATTATTTCTCTGAAATAACTGAAGTAAATGCTGATTTTCGACACACTATTCTAATTTCTTGAAATACTGTTTTGGGGGTTTTCTGGAGCTGTAAGCCAAAATGATGAAAAATGAAACAAATAAAGGCTAGAAATATTTCACTTTGTGTGTAATGAATCTATAATCTATGAAAGTTTCACTTTTTGAATGGAATTATGGAAAAAAAAAAACTTTTCCATGATATTCTAATTTTTTGGAAAGGATCTGTATATTTAAGTGCACGAACAAAAAGTATAATTTGTTGGTATCTTAAATACACTTGCAGTACAATTTCATTATGTCACCAGTGCGTTTGAAACAAACTTTAAAAGTATTACGGTGTGTTTGAGACTATACTTGAAGTACTTAAAAGTACATTTTAAACATACTTCAAATTAAGTACAAAAAGGAAAAGTATACTTGTAATAACCTTTGTATACTTAAATTATATTTTTATTACACTAAGGTATACTACTTTTTCACCTGGGTATGTTGCGTGCAACAACTGTTCCATTACAGCCCTGAAAAAACTCCAGTGAATTGTCGTACATCAGCCAAATCATAAACACCAGAAATGTGTTTCTCCATCATTCGCCTGGTTCTACAGAGGTAATCTGCATGATTTTGGCCATACACGGTGACGTTCTGGCCTTCATTAAATCAACAGTTGTCATTTGACAAATCTGCCTGAGGTGATTTCACACTTTGAGAACACAGGCCTACATGATGATGATTTCATCATAGGACTGGCCTACATTAAACTCATTCACATTGTTAGAGCAGAGGCCTACATAAGGCTGATTTCACACTGTAAGAGCAGAGGCATAAATTAGGCTGATTTCACACTGTAAGAGCAGAGGCCTACATGAGGCTGATTTCACACTGTAAGAGCAGAGGCCTAAATTAGGCTGATTTCACACTGCTAGATCAGAGGCCTACATGAGGCTGATTTCACACTGTTAGAGCAGAGGCCCACATGAGGCTGATTTCACACTGTAAGAGCAGGGGCTAAATTAGGCTGATTCCACACTGTAAGATCAGAGGCCTACATGAGGCTGATTTCACACTGTAAGAACAGAGGCCTACATGAGGCTGATTTCACACTGTTAGAGCAGAGGCCTACATGAGGCTGATTTCACACTGTAAGATCAGAGGCCTACATGAGGCTGATTTCACACTGTAAGAGCAGAGGCCTACATAAGGCTTATTTCACACTGTTAGAGCAGAGGCCTACATGAGGCTGATTTCACACTGTAAGAGCAGAGGCCTACATGAGGCCTGATTTCACACTGTTAGAGCGGTGGCATACATGAGGCTGATTTCACACTGTTAGAGCAGAGGCCTACATGAGGCTGATTTCACACTGTTAGAGCGGTGGCGTACATGAGGCTGATTTCACACTGTTAGAGCAGAGGCCTACATGAGGCTGATTTCACACTGTAAGAGCAGGGGCTAAATTAGGCTGATTCCACACTGTAAGATCAGAGGCCTACATGAGGCTGATTTCACACTGTAAGAACAGAGGCCTACATGAGGCTGATTTCACACTGTTAGAGCAGAGGCCTACATGAGGCTGATTTCACACTGTAAGATCAGAGGCCTACATGAGGCTGATTTCACACTGTAAGAGCAGAGGCCTACATAAGGCTTATTTCACACTGTTAGAGCAGAGGCCTACATGAGGCTGATTTCACACTGTTAGAGCGGTGGCGTACATGAGGCTGATTTCACACTGTTAGAGCAGAGGCCTACATGAGGCTGATTTCACACTGTTAGAGCGGTGGCGTACATGAGGCTGATTTCACACTGTTAGAGCAGAGGCCTACATGAGGCTGATTTCACACTGTTAGAGCGGTGGCGTACATGAGGCTGATTTCACACTGTTAGAGCAGAGGCCTACATGAGGCTGATTTCACACTGTTAGAGCAGAGGCCTACATGAGCCTGATTTCACACTGTTAGAGCAGAGGCCTACATGAGGCTGATTTCACACTGTTAGAGCGGTGGCGTACATGAGGCTGATTTCACACTGTTAGAGCAGAGGCCTACATGAGGCTGATTTCACACTGTTAGAGCGGGTGGCGTACATGAGGCTGATTTCACACTGTTAGAGCAGAGGCCTATATACGGCCAGTGTCACACTGTTAGAGCAGAGGTTCATACAGTATATCAGGCTATTTTCACTGCATTCTTGTTCTTTAAAACCACTCTTCAATGATAGCACAAAATACAAATCAGCTTTACAAAACACACATCATTTACACGTCAACCTTTTCTCAGCAGTATCAAAAAAATCCTTTTTGAAAATGCCAGGACAGCACAGAGAGCAGAAGGTACCATCGAGCTGCAGTAATATCTAAGCAGGTGCAGTCATCTGTAATCACAGGAAGTTGCATAACATTTAATGGAAAAAAGTACGCCGTGCTCTTACCGATACACAAAGTAACCTGATTCTGTGTTGACAGAAAGCGGACAGGTGCTTTAACCCAATGAAAAGGGCTGCACTCGACACAGGGCATATATTAGAAGACTAATGCAAAGCTTCAAGGCTTGTTCCTACCCTGCCTCACAATGCCAGTTGCCATGATACCAAACCGAGGCTTGCAAGGGGCTTCAGCCAAGCGGCGAAATGATTCAAGGTTTATTTGCTGACACGCAGAGGACTGCAGTGTGGAATTTGTGCCCAAGGACACTCCAGGGATACGTGCCTGGTGGCCGAAGCTCGCCCATGTGTCACATAACTGCTTAGCTCTTCGCAGAGGCCATAACCACAGGAAGTGCAGCGCTTCATAAATCCTCAAATTCAGAATGTATGGTCCAAGTAGCACAGCTGAACAGTGGATGAAGGATATTAAATGCCCTAGTAATCCAATTGAAAACATGTGTACAGTGACAGCATTGTAGAATGCTGTGTAGCATTGTTCTAAGAAGCTGCGCATGTTCGATTTATCACACACACACACACACACACAGACACACACGTGTACACATATTTTAAACATATTTTGAAACAAAATTTGATAAATGTTCTTTTGGACACTGGTGTATCCAGTGAAGATTTAATCTCCTATTTATAATCAATATATCCTTACTATGGTAAATTGTGCTCTTTGAGTCCCGCAAAAGTGGTGTTGTATATGCCAAGTGATCCTCTACAGGATTTTATAGAGGCATTGTACCTTATATGAATATGAATTTCTGTTATAAAAACAACCACCATCCTTCCAATATAGCTAGTCTCGCTAAGAACGATTTCTAATAAACATTTGCATGTAAGATATGTGCTAGCTTTGGGATTAGCTGAATAGGCGTACGTGCTCTTTTCGCTCGTTATACGTCAGTGATTAAACATGGCTGGTCCACTTGTTTGAAAACACATCTGGTGCCTCACATTAAAATGAGGATTTAACAATAGGAACAGAGAAGGAAATTGCCACGTTGCATCATGGGCTAATAAAATAGTCTTCGCGTGACATTTACCTCTTAATACTCAGCCAGATTTTGCCCTTTACTGTTGTCTTGCCGTCCACTGTTCCTCCTCATAAAGCACAAGTGATATTTGAAGTGGCGCACATTCACATAAAACTGCCATATCTTTTGCACAAATTGATAGGAAATTCATATATCGTAAAAGCAGTGAAGGGAGTAATTCATGTATTGATTTTCAAATAAAGGTGAAATAAGCAAATGGCAAACTTTCATCCGAGCATGATGAAAGCAGATACCCATGATTTACAGATTTTCCTAGACAAGTATAAAAATAATTTAAGTTTTTTAGAAAAGTCTTTGTGTGAGGTGCACAGTGTAAGCACTAATCACTGACGACAGATGAACTACAAATTGGGGTTCTTTGAGCCTACCTTTATTTTATAAGTATTCTGAACCAGTTTTTGATTATTAATAACAATTAAAATAAACATTTAGACACCAGCATAATATTTATTTTAAAATGTGTCTGTCGAATTACCATCACTACCCGTTTGCATTTCACTTGATAAAGTCTCGTCATTTATACCAAAAATAAATAAAATGGTGTCAAAGCACAACTGAACTTTGGTAGAACTTTGGGTTGGAGAGTGCAACTAACGAACATATTTCACCACCATTTGGACTCATATCATGGCCAGGTAACTACACAACCCAAAGTTCTACCAAAGTTCAGCTGGTCATACTGAACTCCAAAACACATTTTATAACTAAAACATGGTTGTTCAAATGTCTAAGCATTTAAAACATAGGGTTCAAATGTATTAAATTGTAGTGTGAAGTAAAGAAAGAACAACTGTTGATGGCTGATGCTTATAGTGACAAGCTTGTTAAAAAATGAAACCCATAAATTATGTGGTAAAATCCTTTGATTAATCAAAACATGGTACAGAACAAAGAAAAGCCAGTATTCAGGACACAGGTACACAATCCCCTATTTCTTGCACGGAACCATAGAGATAGCTACAGATCCTTTCCAAAAAATGTGAATATCATGGAAAAGTTTTTTTTTTCCATAATTCCATTCAAAAAGTGAAACTTTCATAGATTATAGATGCATTACACACAAAGTGAAATATTTCTAGCCTTTATTTGTTTCTTTTTTCATAATTTTGGCTTACAGCTCCAGAAAACCCCCAAAACAGTATTTCAAGAAATTAAAATAGTGCGTCGAAAATCAGCATCAGCATTTATTTTCAGTTATTTCAGAGAATGAATGTTTTAGACTGAGTGTCACACTATCATCTAATTTACTCAAAACACCTGCAAAGTTTATCTCAGTTTGGTTCAGTATGGGGAAGATGCAGACTTGACAATTGGCCAGAAGACCATCATTGACACCTTCCAAAAGATCGGTAAGCCACAAAAGGTCATCGCTTAGGAGGCTGGCTGTTCACAGAGTGCAGTGTCCAAGCATATCAATAGAAAGTTTAGTGGAAGGGAAAAATGTGGCAGGAGAAGGTGCACAAGCAAAAGAGATGACCGTAGGCTTCAGCGGATTGTCAAGCAAAGACGATTCCAAAATTTGGCGGAGATGCAGAGGGAGTGGACTGAGGCTGGAGTCAGTGTTTCAAAAACCACCACGTACAGACGTATCCGGGACATGGGCTACAACTGTCGGATTCCTCGAGTCAAGCCACTCCACTCATTCTCTGAAATAACTGAAGTAAATGCTGATTTTCGACACACTATTCTAATTTCTTGAAATACTGTTTTGGGGGTTTTCTGGAGCTGTAAGCCAAAATTATGAAAAATGAAACAAATAAAGGCTAGAAATATTTCACTTTGTGTGTAATGAATCTATAATCTATGAAAATTTCTCTTTTTGAATGGAATTATGGAAAAAAAACAACTTTTCCATGATATTCTAATTTTTTGGAAAGGATCTGTATATACCTCCAGATTCAAATCATTTAGAGCAAATAATTGCCAAAGAAACAATCAATTAGAGTGTCCTTTACAAAACATCGCCCTCTTGTGGTAAAAAAGACGTATGCTGCAGGAATAATTAACATACACATTTAACATTGTCTAATTAAAACAAATTTAATATAGACAGAATATTACAACATATCCTCACATTTCATTTTTATTGTGAACAATATTTCCATACAACTGACAATGTGTCACCGATACCAAGAACACCTGCAGCGCTAATACGATAACATGGTGAAATGGCCAACATTTAGAAAGTGCTACTATTAAGCTCTTTATGAATCGCAAGAAACACTGAAACATCACACAATAATGCTTTTAAAAATGATAGCATTGTGCCTTAAACGTGTATTGTGTGAAAGCATTGAGTGATGAGTTCACATGCAATTAGCTGGTGCGATATACAAGATATACAAGAAGTAACAACAAACAACAACTTGAATTTAATTATGGCAGTTGGCATGAATCCTTATTTTTCCCAACAGCAGACACGTGTTACTTGCCATATTGAACTGTGGTTAATTGTTATGAATCATTTTTGAGTGCAGAGCACTGTTGTTTCCCCTACTTTTTCAACTGGTAAGCCTTAATTAAGAGTGCTCTTTCCGCGAGCCGAAGACAGTGGTATTTGCCCATCTGCAGCGCCTGGCACGCGGTGTTCCGCGCCACACCAGCTGCCTTCTGCTGCCTTCCGCGCCCACCTGATCCTGGGAGCCGCGCCTGGCAGGGTGAGCCCGTGCCAGGCTCTTCGAGCGGATGGGCAATCTGTCGCTGCGGGCGCACGGGAGCCACAAGGCTCGGGGCAGATGTCAGAGACTGGGCAGAGGTATTCTGACGAGAAGGGGCTAGACGTGTGCGGATTGGAAACACTAGGATTCTCCTGTCGCCGCGGTGCAGCTGACGGGCACCGACTGCCGCCGCAGATCTCGGTTTAAAAAAGGGTGAAAATCACGATGGGCGACGGCCCTGATGAGCAGGCCCCCTTAGATCGAGTGAACCAGCCGTCTGCGGCCGCTGGCACTGATGAAGATAATTACAGGCGTAATTACATTACCATCTCTGTGGGAATGGATGAAAAACAAGTGGTTGGATTTACGGGATTTCAGTGTACAAGGATTTTTCCCGGGAGGATATTTTCTCTGAGCTAATCACGAAGAAGCACAATTCCACCGCATTAGAATTCATCTCCCTAATGCAGTTAGAGCTCTGCCTGGCAAACCCTTCCCACCCCGTTCTCCGACGACTGATCCCTCTCTCTGTTCGCTTACAATAATTCTATTTGCGCCCTATATCCGCTGAATCTGACTCATGTTTGTACAAGGTAATTAGCAGAGGAGGAAGTTTCTGCGGGGTGAGGAAATGTTTCCTTACCATGACGTAGGCCGACATGAGCCTGTCTTTTGCACCTGCGGGCACTGGTGAAAGGAGGGAGGAAGGGAAAGAGAGATAGAGATAGCCCATAACATTATTATTATTCTGTTTTCAGTGATACGCACAAGTGCAAACAACATTATTAAAAATATATAAAGTAACTACAGGATTATAACACTAGAATTTACTGACTATTTTGTTAACGTATCAAGTGTTATTATGAGCCCACATTAATGTAGTAGCTATGCGCGTATATACAGACGAGTATAAGTTGTATCACATTTACCATCTCCAGCTTTTACAGTCCTGCATATAGTAAAGTTACACCTGTAAAGCAGAACTTGCACTTGAGAGTCCATGGGGGAGAGGTTCCTGAATACTACTGTACTACTGACATTTATATTACTACTATTACTATTACGATACTATTTCTCACCCATATACAGTACATCACCTGCTCAGTTTCAGGGACAGATTGATTTCTGCTGTAAAAAAAAAATGTTTACAAACTACTGTAATTTTCCATTTTTACACGATTTTCCCTGCATGTAAAATCACAGAAATCTTATTTCTTATAAATGTGTCTTATAAAAAGCCAGCTATTTAAATTAGCTACAGGAATTATGGGAAAATGTAAAAATATAGAATTTACCTATGAATTCATGGAAATGATTCTTACATAAATAGTCTAAAAATACTATTAATTGACGCTTATGATTTTTATTTACTATATGCACATGTCTAGCCTGTTTGTAGTTTTCCAAGGGGAACGTCATAAAAACACATTTCAGCCCAGGCCTGAAGTCAACTAATATGCTTTTTTTTTAACAAAATAGGCCTACCTTAAAAGCCACCACAATGGTGCATACCAAAGACTGTAATGGCAAAAGATGTAACATTGTACTCATTGTAAGCTATCGCACCTGAGATCTGCACAGTTGATGCAGCCCTTGCAGGCAGGCTACAGTTGCCATATCAACCAAAGGAGTTTCTAATGAGCAATGAAGCAGGGGTTACTCCACTGACTGAAGTTCACCCCTCCCAGGGTGACAATATGGCCAATTACACATTGCCTTGTGGGACATCCATCCACAATTGGCACTGGTGTGGTCTGAATTCGATCTGGGAAGTAAACACTGCCACTGAAGTGCCTCAACCATGTGCGCCACTCAAGAAAACCGTGCCACCTTTAAGACTTTTGAAGATGCTTCTTAACACTTGGGCATGTTTTCTGTTGCAGTCATTTTATATGCTTACCATGAAGGCTGGGGGATACTGAGAATGCTTTGGATAAGCCACTGGTGTGGATTAGACAGGACTCAAGTATGAGTTGACCAGCAATGATATTGACTGTCTGCTTTCACGAAGAATCAGAGGGAAACTGAACATTTGCTCTAAAATGTGAACCGAAAACCATCTTCTGAAGAAAAGGCAAATTTGGAACCAATAACAATGCATCAGGTGCACCCCTTACTTGCAACTGGTTCCAAATAAATTGGAAGTGTGTGTGTGTGTGTGTGTGTGTGTGTGGGGGGGGGGGGGGGGGGGGGGGGGGGGCACTGTTTCTATTCAGATACAGTTCCTCTTCTTTGAAAATGAATGTTGAATTGCGCTTGAATGTATGTACAGTTAAAATTTACTTTACCCCTATGCATAGAAAAACAATATATGTAGCCTTTATGTATAAAAAGTGCTATAATTTCTACATGTTAAACCAAAATGTATAAAATACCCTGTAACAATAGCTGAGAATCTGCACTTTAACCACGTGTGAATTGTTTGATTAGGAATCTACAATTGTGCGGTATATAGAGTCAAATGAAAATTAAGGAGAAAAAAAAGTATTTGTCCAAACATTACGGACGGCACTGTGTAAATGAAATCAAGTGTCAGCCACTTATAAAATCATATGCATACTGGCGATAGCTGGAACTCATGAGACAGAATGGTGCCATATTCCGCGGGAGGAGGGGAGGAGGGAAACGAATGGGGAAAGATTGGTTTGGCTCGGCCGCAGCCGAATTGCCCCGCAGGGGGTCGGCAGCAGCCACGCGGGCAGTCTGAGCTTCCGTGTTGCTGCCCGAGTGCGGGCACGCTGTTGGCATCCCTTTCTACGGTCTTGCTGCCTTCCCTCTACTTTCTGTCAAGTCGAGCGTCAGGCTCATACATTACGCGACCGCTTGTGGCGGTCTGTCGCTCCGCTCCGTATTTCAAAAACAGCTGTGCAGCACGGTAACAGAGAGGCAGCCAAAATGCCGCCAGCTGAATACCATTCAGTACCTTCCCCGTTACACGGAGAATCGCTGATGCACGCTGGGGACTTTTCAGAAAGCTGCCAAATTAGCTTTTTCTGGGGATGGGCCTAACACGATGAAAAAAAAAAGATGAATAATGTCATTTTTTAGAAAAAAAATCTCTATCCCAGCGCAGGTTTCACTTGCCCCCTCTGAAGTGTATATAGTTCATACCTGTGTACTCAGATGAACTTTGTACACATACTAACTTGTAAAGATATAAATATATTTTACAAATTGATGGAATGACTAATTTCTTTAATTCAACTGTATTGCATTAGCCTAATTAATTGTTTCCAGCTATGTTGCTGACAGTTCACAGGAAACATTTAAAGTTTCCTGTGAACTGACAGCTAAATGTGTCCTGTGAACAGTAATAGTATGTGAAAATAAATTACACATAGATTTGTGCACGAATCAGACCTCCATCATTTAGTTTTGGAACAAAGCACCGTGATAACAAATTTTATTTTTAGAGGCTGTAAGGATGGTTTTCACTTTAAGAAAGCAAGCCATCATTAAATGCCAGTGGCATTTAGGGAAACACAAATATATTTAGTGAAGTGTTCTGGTGATTGCTGAACTCATCAAAGTGTTTATGAGAAAAAGCAACACTTGCATTTAATCATGAGTCTAAATTACTCTTAACTGTTGATTGCATCCAATTGTCTACTTGCAACTAGTTACTGTAAGCTCAGTCATTCATTTATTCACTCATTTGAAAAATAAATATAAGGGCAAGACTTTATCTAGAATATTATTTCATTATATGTGCTTGCAAAGAAGGCAAGGAGGGAAGGGCAGGTTACATGTTACACTGTTCAAGTGTGTCCAGGAACAGTGTGTAATATGTGCGTGTGTGTGTGTGTGTGTGTGTGTGTGTGTGTGTGTGTGTGTGTGTGTGTGTGTGTGTGTGTGTGTGTGGTGAGCGAATAAGGCAACTCGCAAGCTGGTTCAATGTCATTTTCAAGCAGAGAACAACAGGACTGCCTGAAGAGCTTTTATCTGAGGTAGTTAGTGGAAAATCAATACAAAAATCTTTTTAAAATTTGTACTACCAAGGTAATCCTATATGAAAAGGAGTCAATATTATGAAAAGATTACTTTGATGTATTTTTTTGTACAATAATTGTGATGAGAACTAATGCTGAGTTTGAAAATACATTGCGTGCTGTGCTCTAATACACATGTTTCATGTCTGTATTAGCAATACCCCCTCTTGTGATTGGCTTTACCATTTTCAGAGGTGAGACATATGCAGTTAATTTATTTTGTTTAGTATAATTTCGGTTTGTTTTACTATTGAATATGCTGTTTGCTTGGCTCTGTCTTGTGTGATTTGGACCCATGCCCATGTACCCTACTTACCCACAACATGAACAAAGTGTAATATAATTTGCATGCGTGTGTGTGTGTGTGTATTTTCTTCTAATGATTCATTATACATAATTAAGGAATTCCATGATTAGAAATTCATGATGGTTGTGTGATATTACTTCTAGAGGACTGGGTGGTCAGATTGGGAGAATGAAAGCGTATAATATGCAATAAGTTACAATAAGTAATGACGAGGATACTTTAATAAGCTGATTTTTCTCATTCATAAACAACAACGTTTAATCACATGACCATATAATTTCCATTAAAATAGTTATGTTTGGTCTGCGATTCTTTTCAGTTACGCAGATGAGCATTTTTTAATTTTCTTTTGGATTAAAGAATTAAACAACCATGCAGACCAATGGGGATGCGAATTATTTGCTACTAAAATAGATTCAGTTCCTTCAAAGGAACTTGCTATGTATCGCAGCTTGCGGTTTTGAACATCGCACGCATTCGCACAATGGTAGCGGGTCACAGTTGTCTGGGAACAATATGTTCGATGTGAGCAAGCGCTGGCTGAATGTTACACCTCATCTACCATATGTGCAATGAAACCATGCCAGCTTGAGTTCCAGGAGGGGGAGGGAGGATCTGTCATCTTTTCAGTCCCAGTGAAGGGCTTCTCCGTGCCCAAATACGATTTTAGTGAAAAAGGTGCAGGCATTTTCAGAACTACCATTAAAGTTTAAAGAGCCACCTCTGCACCTTACTGTTGAGCAATGCAGCTGAGGTGGAGAAGAATGGAATGAGCAGAAAGATAAAAACCTATTAGCCATTTTTTGGTGATGACTGTATTTCCCATTATACAAAGTAGGAAAACATTATGGCGGCAGAAATGCTTAAAACATGTGTGTGTGTGTGTGTATATATACAGTATATATATATATTCATTAAGAAACATTTATAAGTATAGCTATACGATAGGAATAATCTGAAGTTGAGGTGCAGTGGTTATTCTTTTTGTCAGAAACACACAATTAAGAAGTTTGCAAACTGCTGTGTGCGTGCGTGTGTGTGTTTGTTCTCAGCTTGGATTGTACACACACTCATTCAAGGGTAAAACTTTTGTGAAAATGTCCCACGGTTGATCTACTGGAATAGACAAGTGAAAATAATTTCAGCCATCAAAAACACCAAATTCATAATTCATAAATGACTTTTGCAACAGCAGGCCAGCCTATTGTCGACACTGTAGCAAACAAAGCACCACAACAAAAGTAATACAATGTCTATTGTGTTGACTGAATGCCAGTAGGTAAAAAACAAAACATAAAAAAACATAATGGATGATTTTATATAAATAATTTGACTCTGAATCCTCTGAAGCAGACTTTCAGTGTTTAAGACACAAGAAAGCAAAACCATTAAAAAAAAAAAAACTTTATTAAAAGGGACATGAAAAACCAATTTCATGTATTCCTATTTATTTTTAATGATTTCATTTATATTACTATATGATCCACCCATTGACGTTTTTACTTAACATTTTCAATGGAAATAGTCTTTGTTGTACTCTAAGAGGATGTCAAATGAACAAAATGAAAACGGACCTTAAACCATAATTCATGGCTGTGGCAGTGTTCCTGACATTGGCCATTTGCATAATCTATGGAGCCATCTAGAGGTCACTCTGAGTATTACACCACATACAGTATATGTTCGGAAGGACGTCTATGCAACAGTTGTCTCCAACCACTTCCCCTGATGGTCCGACAGTTTTTGTTTGATAAAAATGAATACGCGGAAATACATTGTATAAAAATATCTTGTGAAGAAAGCATGAGCATTCATCATTTACAAATAATGCGAAATAAATTTAGAGCAGTGACTAAAACAGACTTGTTTCTTAACTATTTAATTACACTATGCAATTGCTTTTTATTGCTTTTAGTATTTATTATTTAATTTTTTTACATACCCTAAAATAATTTTATTGTTGGGGTACGTCCCCTAGGGACATGCCTGAAGGCTTTGTTCTTGGGGTTAACTCTTTTTTTCTCTAATCTCATGTGAAGCACATCGAGTTGCAATTGTCGTATGCAATGTGCTGTATAAATAAAATTGTGAATGATTGATGATTGAGCAGTAGCCAGTGGACATTTCCCCCTGTCTGAGTGCATCTCCCTTCGGCAGTGCGGGTCCTGTGCCAGGAACTCCTTTCTTGGCCTTCAGATCTTGGTTCCTGTGTGTTTTAGGTACCGCGCGCCTGCTCCATGCAGACTCGTTACCTGCATATGCTCTGGATGGACTCAGATCCGGTCAGGAAGGACAGAACACCAAAATTACACATCGTATACACATTTTGTTCCTCTTGGGGAAAAAACACCTTCTAAATTACCTCACATATTAAATGACACAAAATACACTATATGCATGTTTTAGTTTAAAAATAACCCCATCTATAAACAAGTTTATCCAAAGCAAATAGCCACTGGATCAGCAGGCTGGTCCAGTTCTTACACTCTGTATTTCCTATGCATTTGGATTGTCTCTTATTTTAACCCCAGCCTTTGTCTCATACTTGCAATGTCAAATTGAGGATGTAGCCCGTCTTTACTGCATCGACCGTCATCGATTCAGGCAGTACAGATAAGCATGTGCCAGCCGCTGCCCAACAGTCTGTCATTACCTCATAATCGTACACTTTATGAAGAGCCAGAACAGACAAACTGCGGACACCCGACTGGGAAGAGGAATCGCATGTGCACAATGAAACTAGGGCTGTGTCCGAATCGGCACCCTTCCATACCATTAGGTAGGCTTGTTTAGTAGACGGGACGAGAAAGTCGCTGAGTATATTAGGGAAGTACACAAACATTTTGGCCGCATAAATATGGCGTACAGCTTCGTTAAAAAAAAAAAAAACGGGGTGCAGCTTCGCTGACGTTTTCCTTCAATAACACCAAAAACAACACGTGACATGGCCGCGCAATGGTGGGACGTCTTAGTACGGTTGGAAAATAGCATGGAGGATATTTCTTTTGCGTACTAAACAGTGCAAATTAAACAGCGCACTTCTGCCAGGACACTGTACACAGGAGACAGGACGCAGTAGATAGGGCTGATTCGGACACTGCCTTGGTGACCGAAAAAACCCCCATTCACCTCTCCCCCAAGAAACAATACAGCTGATGGTTATGCCCTGTAAACCTGCTGGTGTTAGACTGTGGACACACTCAGTCAGCAGCCCTAGTTTTTGCTGTATTTTTACTACATTTTGTGCTTGCATGTGAAAAATTTGCCTACAGGGACACGTCCGTGAATTCATTCTTCTTCCCCTAGAAGGGGTGCGTCGACCAGACCTCTTACAGGTACCACAAAATCTGACGAGTTACACATTTCCAACCATCAACAGGCTCTCTATGAATATGATGCCCTTGCATTCCTTAATTGCCACACCAATTTACAAAAAATAAATAAAAGATAATTTATAATAAATATTAAAATAAATTAAGTAATTGTACATTTTGTCATTAAATGTTGTTTCGACACAAAAGAGGAGCCAGGTATTTTAATGAAAATTTATTATACGGGTTTCTCAATACATGTATTTTTACATTTAAAAAAACAACAAAAAAAAAACAAAACAATTCTCAGTAATGCTGTGACTCTCTAATACGGATACAGCTGGTGATCCCCATTTAATTCAAAGAATAAAAATGAAACGTCTACATTATTCGCTTCAGTTCACACATGTCGCTCCGCTCCAGACATATTTCCATTTTCAAAACATGCAACCAAAATGTGGGCGGGAACAGCCGTTTTCTCCTAAATCATGAGCCCAAGGGCTGAGTGACCAGGTTCCATCAAACGTCCTTGTGTTCTTGTTCTCTACAGCAGGCTGAATGAGGCAACAGTGAATCTCCTTCCAATACCAATAAATTATTGATTTGATTAATGTACAGATATTTTTACCTGCTGTACTCCTTTTCAAAAACTTAGTTAATGGACCTTGATTATTATTTTTTTAAATTTTTTTTAAGGAGACTACTGCAAAAAAAAGGCCGTCTTAACGAGTGTTATAGTCTTGTAATGAGACTTAAAATCTTTTTTTCTCTCAAGTAAAAAAATATTTGTTTGCTTTATGTTACTTTTTGCTTACCCCAGTGGCAAATCTTAAAATGAGTAAAAATGTCTCACCTCATTGGCAATCTTTTTGTCTTATTTAGCAAAAAAGTAATAGAAGTAAGATTTTAAGTGCAAATATAAGGCTTGTTAAGATTGACGTATTTTTTGCAGTGCGAGAGAAACTTGGGGAAGTATGAAAGTCTGTGCTGAGAGAGAGCCACAGCGTGGGGTTATTCTATATCCTCAGGTCTGACGGGGTGCGGGACAGGGATGATGGACTTTTTCTCCGTGTCTCTGGACAGAGCTTTCCTCATATCTGTGGAGAAAAGGCACGGGGTGATCCACCAACAGCACCAAAGGTTATTCACCAAGAGTAGTTATTCAGTTTACCATAGCACATATTTAACACTATGCTTGAGTATTATGTAGTATCCTTCCTCCACGCCAAACTCCATTGAAGTCTATTGATGAACTGAGGTCAGCTTTGTTAATAAATATGGATAACATTTAACCAGAAATATTGCTCCACATCCACCATATCAGCCCTAACATGAGATCTGGGCATTATACGTTAAAGAATGTAGAGAAAATGTTTGCCCTTGAGGTAGTCAGTGCCTTTTGAAACAAATACTTTTGCAAATAACATTTTCTGGTTGCATAAATGCAAGCTTTCATTCAATTGTGATGGAATAGAGGATTTTGAATCCATCTTAAAGGTTGTATCAGCGATTTTGGGTGGAAACATAAATGATCACATTCATCTGATTTTTCCTCACGATCCGCTAGCTGCCCGCCCCATAAGCAGGCTGTCAAAAAACCGCGTCTCTGTAGGCAGCCTATGCTCCGAGATCGTACACAAAAACAAATGGTACTACCAACCACTCAAAACCAAAATAAACAGTATTCCAACCAATCACAATGATCTGCACAAACGCTAATACTCTTATCTCGCTGAAATCTTGACGGATTTACAAACGGTTTGGTTTCTTACAAACGTTATTAACGTGGTTATAATTCTGGATGCTTGAACACTATTTTTTAAAACATAACATAATTATTCATAAGTATGTTTGTTTGGGATTTCGCTTCAGAAGTGACGTCACGTTTGTGCAGATCATTGTGATTGGTTGGAATACTGTTTATTTTGGTTTTGAGTAGTTGGTAGTACCATTGTTTTTGTGTACGATCTCGGAGCATAGGCTGCCTACAGAGACGCGGTTTTTTGACGGCCTGCTTATGGGGCGGGCAGCTAGCGGATCGTGAGGAAAAATCAGATGAATGTGATCATTTATGTTTCCACCCAAAATCGCTGATACAACCTTTAAGTAAAACCAAATCCCAAATAAATAATTTTGAAATCTTTGTGTGGCATACTGCAAAATGTAAAAACTCAGAGGGAGTCAATAGTGTTGAAATCCACAGTATTCACACGTGACCAACCATCGACTTCACCTGTGTTTGCTTTACTCAAAGAAATGTGGATGTTTTTATAAACTGAACAGTGTTTCAGCAAAACGTGATAGTAGGATGCTGTCTATACCATGTACAGTTCAAAAAATACAGGGTCTTAAAGGAAGCAACTGTAGGGCCAACAATGCCCCAAAACGGGCAATTAAATAGCAGTTTTCTCAAAAAGTATTTCTGACACAAATCTGAAACATGGGTCAAACATCCTTCTTTCATAGGACGTTTCTTGTAGAAAATGTCAGGAAAATCTGAGATATCACATTAATTTCTTGTCAAAATTCACAAGGAATGTCCCTTAATTAACTTGCATGGTTATGTAGCAAACGCATTTTGATGGAAGACAAGAGCATACGTGTGTGATTTCAGTTTTACCAAATTTAAACACAAAAGCTGCAAGAGAAACAAAATCTTTTGTTTACGCCCAATCCAATAAAATTCATCTGCAAAAGCCGGAAACATCTTACCATAGGCGTCCTCGTCTGGCTCCCCATTACTGGCTGAATAGTACTCTATGACTGTCCTGTAGACACTGTATCCCAGCTGCTTATACATGTTCACTGCCACCTGGTTGGACACTCGTACAAACAGATCCACAAAGAAGCCTCCTTTCCTTAATAGACGAAACCAAAAACATTTAGGCTATATGAAAATGGCAAAAAGGGGAAACATATGGTCCTTGACAAAAACATCAAATTTTACCCTAAATTCAGAGGAAAAATGCATGAGTGAAGTGAGGAAAGTCTATAATGTGTATGTCAATAAAACTTAACATAACCAAAAAAATAGCCCCTGGGGGATTTTTGAGGAATATTTTATGGGGTGGAGGTAGATAAACGTGGACAATGAACATGACGCATGATTATTATTAGCCTATATGACAACACACACCTCTCTGAGATCTCCTCCAGCAGCTCCATCAGTTTCCCTGCGAGTCCCAACCGCCTGAACTCCGGAGCCACTGAGAGTGCGGTCACATGACCGTGCCACTCCTCCCTGGCCACGGATCCTTCCGCCTTCCCCATGACTGCACGCAGGAAACACCCAGGCTTCACATTTCACCGCTCAACACGTGCATAGTCTTACTATCTAATATTATTATCTATATCATTCATTAGGATTAGGCAACCCTGGTCCTGGAGTGCCAGAAATGCTGGTTGTACACAACCCTTAATCAATTTCATGTGATACCCTTTTCTCTTTCTTGCATAGCACTGCATTTGGCATTGCTAAAATTAACATAAAAGATAAAAATTACAACAAAAAAAAGAAAGTACAAAAAAAGATTAAAAATAATTTATTTATTACATTTTTTTAAATCAATGTTTAGGTTTGAACACTTCCAGTGACATGCAGAGCAATATGTGGAATATATATATTTTTTTTTACTGAGGATCCCAGTTCAGGAGCCCCTAACATGCAGTTACTCAAGTTTGAATCTTTGTGCTTAGTTCAGCTGACCTTTGATGTCGGAGAGCCACCATACTTACTGTAGCCCATTAACTCTCCCCCAGGAGCCTCTGCCACAATGAAATACTCAGGCCAGTGAGCGAGATACTGCAGGTAAAATGGGATGCCATACTGTGCTGCACTGTTAAAGACCACAATTTCCTACTTTCTCTTTAAAAAAAACTGTACTTTGCACTCGTGAGGAGAGGACATGTATACAACTGTTTATTTTATAGGCTATGGAAAACACACTTAGATCAAAAAACATAAGCCTAAGAAGTTTCTATTTGCCTTAGATTTTAAATGCTTTAAACGCCATCCAGCTAACTTGAATATTGCTCATGTGTAATTCATAATGGCTGCTTGCACTTGTCAATTATGCAGTCACCAGTACAGTAACGTGTAAGGATCCAGTGTGTTATTATTCAGACAACTATACCAAGAAAAAAAGAAGATAAATCATGAAACGTTGCTTTGAATGAAAGGATACGGTTTCTGTCAGTGGGTCGAGATTACTGTAAAACATATTAAGGATAAGAACATTAAAAGTCAGAAAACGTCAATCCTCAATAACAAGTCAGATGGCACATAGTTACTAGCAAGCTTGCGATATAATGTATGATCGCTAGCGATGGGAAATATGTAGCTAGATGACAAACTAGCAGACAGAAAACCAACTGATACATAAATGTAACGTAACTTAGTTATTATGGACCAGCCAAGTTGCTTCACGAGTGTGCATGCTAGCTAACGTAATTGGGTTAGTTGGACTAATGGTAGCCATGCACGACATGCAAGCGGACAGTCTAGCCAGCGACAACATTTGAAGAGCACACTAGCAGCAGTTTGGCACAGTGGTTAACAGCTCGCCAACGTACGTATGAAGGCGATATATTGAATGTTTATCAATAAGGTTTAGCTAACTTGTGAATGGGGTAAAGTTAGATGACGTAACGTTAGCTACATGGCTAGTAGCACTTTAGTCTAATGCTATGTAACGAATTAATTCTAATTACTCACTCATACAGCTACCTAATAACAACCTAAAATATGTAGACTCACATATTGTTGAATTTGAACAGATCATCGCAGGTAAAAGCCCTTAATGTTGTCATTTTCGCCCCATGCACTACTGCCAAAGATAACACGGAAGTGAAATATTTGACCTTTAAACTGTAACCCGTAAAAGCCGGAAAATTCCTTCGTCATCCCCGTTTGCGCTTCTGATTGGCTGAACAGATTCCCCGATCATAAAATTAATTTTTAATCATTCATCGCCTGAAAAAAGTGCCATTTCCCTTGTGGGGACCAACAGCAACTAAGTAATTTGCGAATACAAATTTACTCTAGAGAACAAAACGATAGTTCAGGTTTTCACACGTATTTTATCCCACAAACGTCTTTTAGTTTGTGGAATAAAATTTCCCCGAATAATTCGATTAAAAAAAAGCAAAAAAGAAACAAGCAAGAAAAGTGTAGCACCATTCTTGTCGTGGCAAAGATTTAAAATGAAATATGGAGTGTTACAAAAGTAGTAAATATATATTCTTTTAAATAAATATAAAGCTCTTCAGATGCATACAACACATTTTTATTGCATTCAACACACTTTTTTTTATTGTGGTGTTGCCTTATATTTTCCCCTTCTATTTACAACTATTCCAACTATTTGATCTGTATAATTAGTCCTAATTCATACAACAGCCAAAATAAAATACTTATACGTTTTCTATAACTAATAATGTTCACAGTGTTTTGACAGTAATTCCATCATGTTAGGGTTGTTTCCAGATTTGTATGGAATGTGACTGGAATGCAGTAGGTTAAAGTAAAATATATATATTTTTACCTTTAAATTTGCCTGCTGTTATTTTCCCAGTAGATGGAGCTACTTAGTATGTGCTACATTTTCTTCATAAGCTTAGGTGATAGGCCTGGGTTACTATCCATGTCACAATCACAGTATCATGGAATTATACATTGATGGTGACATAACACACCCCATAGCCTAACAGTATGTAATTACACAAAATAATTTATGCATATCTACAGTACCAGTCAAAAGTTTGGACACACCTACTCGTAGAAAGTTTTTTTTCCTTATTTTTACTGTTTTCCACATTTTAGAATTGTAAAGACATCAACACTATCAGATAACACAAATGGAATTATGCAAAGACCCAAAAAAAAGTGTAAAACAAATAAAAAACGTCTTATATTTAGGTTCTTCAAAGTAGCCACCCTTTGCCTTGATAACAGCTTTGCACATTCTACCTGGAAATAAGGTATCAAGAGTCTTTCGATATCCTTTTATACAGAGTCATGATAGCATCACCTGTTTACCTGTGGAATACCTGTTTACCACAGAAGTTGGTTGAGAGAATGGCAAGAATGTGCAAAGCCGTTATCAAGGCAAAGGGTGGCTACTTTGAAGAATCTAAAATATAACACTTTTTTTGATTTGTTTGCATAATTTAATGTGTTATCTCATTGTTTTGATGACTTTACTATTCTAAAATGTGGAAAACAGTAAAAAAAACTTTAAAAAAACCTATGAGTAGGTGTGTCCAAACTTTTGACTGGTACTGTATTTAATTCTTATGATAACAAGGGGGTTATGAAATGTCTTCGTGAGACCCTTCATAGAAAGTGTTACAGATTCTGCTTAGTGTTTTTACAAAATGAGGGTGAGCAAACCACCATTTGATTGGAAACTGAGGGTTTGTGAACATTAGGCATAGCTCACCTAGCAGTTGATCAACTCTGGACTGTCCTCAGTGAACAACTTTAAAAACATGCAGTTATCTTTGTGTATCTCATTTATTAATTTTGAAAGTTTTAAATAGTAAACCTTTTAAAAAAAATAAAGATATAAATCTCTTCAGGGGCATACAACACACTTCTATTTATTATGGTGTTGCCTTATATTTTCCCCTTGGATTTACTATTCCAAATACAAACCCCAATTCCAAAAAAGATGGAACAGTATGCACATAAAAGCACAAAGCAGTGATTTGCAACACGTTCCAAATAAATTAAAAAAATACCTAATTGGAACATTCCACAGGTAAACAGGTTATACTATCATGATGGGTATACAATGATATCACAATACTCTTGATATCTTATTTTAAGGTACTCTTACAAGCGTTACTGTAACCTCTCTGCATTTGAATTGATCTCTATGGGAATTTGGGGGTGGGACTAGATTAAGCTGTAAATTACACAGGAATATTATGGAACCCATGGTTGGCTAAATGGCTGTAAGTCATCAAGCGTCTGAGGTATCAAACGAGCCTCAAACATCACTCTGCTGCTGGATATGCTGTACATTACATTACATTATAGGCATTTAGCAGACGCTCTTATCCAGAGCGACTTACACAACTTTTTTTTATCATGTTTTACATATTATCCATTTATACAGCTGGATATACTGAAGCAATTCAGGTTAAGTACCTTGCTCAAGGGTACAACGGCAGTGTCCTACCTGGGAATCGAACCTGCAACCTTTTGGTTACTAGGCCAGTTCCTTAACCATTATACTACACTGCCGCCCATATCTGTAGATATGGATGGATCACTTTAAGGGTTGTTTCTCCTGCCTCATTTTCCTATGGAACTCTATGGAATGTATGAAAGAACAAGGCGTTTGCCTGAAACAACATCATCTCATTATGACCAATGCACCTTTGTAAACTACATGTGCCATCCTTACTTGAAGAACTTCGATCATACCATTTTGATCTGTTGCAGCATGTACCACCTGCTGGAAGCATAGTCAATTTCTTGAGCTGACTGGTGCCCGAATTCGGTCACCAGTTGCGATTTAATGCCTATTTTATTTTTGTATCGTATGGCACGTTTACATAATACAGCGCACCGGTAAGTGTTTGGTATGTAGTGAAAGAGGAATTTCTCCCCTTTCTGTACATCCCAGGGATTCCCCATTGTGTAGGACATACAGAATGACGAACGTGCCAAAATATGAGCAGTCTCCACCCATTCCCCGGTCTTGAAATTGACGAGATGCCGAAAATGCATAGCACCCGGCTCGAAAATAAAAGTTGCCGTAATATAGTATTTTCTGAAACGTAACATTCTACTTATCAAATACAACCACATGGGTTTCCATATGAGTAACATATGATGATACATGGCTATAAATGTCTGACTCTTTTTTTGTTTTGTTTATTTCGCCAAAAAAGGATGGCCTAATAGTCAGTGGCGGATTGGGCTGACTGGGCTGAAGTCAGGGGCCACCAATATTTAGGGGGCCCCCAAAATTAGTTAACAGAAAAAACAATTGTTTGTGTGTAAAATAAATTTCATACCTAGATAGACCAGATGAGGAGGGAGATGCCGACTGTCAGCAATGCGGTGTGTGTGGGATAACTAGACCTTGTACTGAGATCTTATTTGATGCTACAGTGTGCAAAAGTTTGTCTGAAAGCCTGAAAATCGACATGTAGGGAGTGCCGGGACGAAATAAACACTTTTTACATTCATCCGGTTTACTCGAAAGTCAGTAGAAATAGAGAGGCCATATTTTCTGACAAACAACGTGTCACTGTCCCTCACTAATATCAACTGGAATTTTGTTTCCAGCATAAACGAGTCGGATATAAATTGGCCACAAACTGGATGAGTGAAATGTATCGAAAGATACACTGAATCAGGACGAAAGAAGCACCTGATGAAAAAGTGTGCTTTAGCGGTCTTATCTACGCATGTCTTGTTGTTTTTTTATGCTCATTCCTTTCAACAAATGTACTGTCAGCCAATATGCCATGTTAGTTCAAATATAATTACAATTCAATTCAATAGAATTTCTTGTTTACGTACACTAGTAATCATTTTGATGGAAGGGCCCCTGTTTGAATTACAGCCAGGGTGTTAGGATCCTGTAATCTGTCTGTTTAGTCTGTTATTATGTTTCCTGATTTCTTTTCCTATTTTCCCGCATTACCCTCACGATTGTCAGTCCGCGTTCCATGTTCCTCAGATTCCACTCCCTGTCTTTGTCATTGCACTATTCGGGTGATTTTGGGAACATTCGGGTTTCCTCTGTATTTCATATCTCGTTCTATTAATATTTGTATACAATACTAATGTACTAATCATACTAACGGTTAGATTTAATACTAACCTGCTAACAAACTAACGTGTATATAATACTAACCAGCTAACCTACTAACATTAGGGTTTTAGAGTTCGCTACTAACATTACTAATTACTAATTCATCTTGAGTTTCTACCTGCAGCTGTCATTTCCCTCCTCGTTATCCTATCCCTGTATCTATCTGATTTTGCATTCTCTGCATGTGTGTCCACTTTCGCGTTCCTCCCCTCCGAGCTGTGCACTTGTCTACCTGCTAACCCCAGGCCGTTTGTTATCATTGTGTCTATGTGTACTCCAGTCTGTGTCTTACGTTTCCCCCGTTATTGTATTATTGGTCCTTGTTAACCCTCATTGTTCTCACCTGTGTACTCTCCCATTTCCCCTCCTCTTCACACCTGATTCCATTTGTGTAATCTTCTCCCTGTGTATTTAAACCCTGTTATTTCAGTCTGTCTTCGTGAGTTCCTCACAAGATTTTTGCTACTGTGTTTCCTTCTGGTTTTCTGAGAATCTGCCCGAGTTTTTTGTTTATTCCTTAGTATCTGTTTCCTAGTTTTTGTTATCCCTAGTCTGTTGTTGTTTTTGTTTTGTATTCAGTCTGTTTTGTTTTCTTTTTGTTCCTCCTATGCCTCCCCGGTTTTGACCCCTGCTTGTGTTCTCGCGACCCTGTTTTTGGATTCTGTTTTTGTGCCTTTGCTGTGCCTTCCCGGTTCCGACCCCTGCCTGTTCCTTGACTACTCTTTGGACTGTGTTTTGTATCGTTGCCTGTCTCCCCGGCTTTTCGACCCTGCCTGTTTGTACCACAGATCGCTGCCTTGCCCTGCATTAAACTTTGGTTTTTTTGTATTCCTGCCTGCGTTTGGGTCCTTCCCCCACCAGCCCTTAACACAGGGGCCCCATGCAACCTTAATCCGGCTCTGCGTAATAGTTACGTTACAATGTTCAACGTGCTCTCGTCCTGTTGTTAGTATAGCCTAGTAATGGAGATAAGAAATCAATCCTGATGTTTTTCTGAACAGATCCCAAGCCTATATTTTCAAATAAATATAACATGTTCAGAAGAACTGTAGCCTACTGTACAGAACATTTTGACAAAAAATATATACACGCGTGGTGTCACTACTCGACTGTCACTGGACTGTCACTCGAGCTGTCAGTCAGTCAGTGGTGTCATGTCGACTTGTGGACTGCAGTCTCGCAAGCTAGCTACGGTTATTTAGATTTGTTAGCCATGGAAAAACATCCCAAAAAGTTTTTTTATGATTGAGAAGGTGTTGGAGGAGTTGGAGAGAGAGAGCGACATGGAGGTCCAACTTGAGAACAGCGATTGGGACAGCTGTGACTCTGGTGAAGAGGAGTTCTTCCTCGAAGGGATAGACCTGGTTCTGGATTTGTAAGTATTCATTTGTGACTTCCTCGTATTTATAAACATTGTGTTTTGTGCTATAGCAATCCAGGGGGGAATAGCAGCCTACTATTCGAAGCAGGATTAACATTACTTAGCTGAAAATGTTAACCACACTGAGGAAAACCCGGAGCCATCCCAAATCTGGAACATGGACTGAAGTAAAAAGAGCTGTTCTCGGTTTTACTCAGTGCAGATATCCAGCTATCTAAGTAATCATGCTTCTTAGTATATCCCCCCAGTTGTTTGCTTTGGATGTAAAGAGTGAGAATAGGTAAAGGGGAAAGTAGACCGGTAGCCTATGCTAGCCAGATGTTCACGCTGCTCAGGCCTTAGGGACTTTAAGCAGCGGCGGTTGCGGTGACCCAACTGTCCAGCCTGCTTCCCCCATTCCTGCCCACCTGTACTCGTCTATCCTGCATCCAGTCTGTCACCCAGCCCTCCTGCCTGTTGCCCAGCTCCTGCTTGTTCCCTTTCCCGCCATCTATCCTGCCCTCTTGTCATTCACCCCCATTCAACCCCATATCCTGACCGTCACCCAGCTCCCCTGTTTGCCTGTTTGTTTGTCCTCATTGTTAATAAATTCACTCCTTTCGGAGCTTTTTTACCATACGACGTTTCGTTCTTGATGACACGGAGAACGATGAATTAACTAACAAACTGCATATAAATCGCCCTGAAGTTTTGGAGCGAGGGTGGGCAGTGCAGCGGTTGATCTGCGTGGAGAGGTGATAGATAGAGCAAGCAAGCAATATACAGTTGAAGTCGGAGGTTTACATACACATAAGTCATTAAAACTCATTTTTAACCACTCCACAGATTTCATGTTAGCAAACTATAGTGTTGGCAAGTCAGTTAGGACATCTACTTTGTGCATGCCACAAGTAATTTTTCCAACAATTGTTTACAGATAGATTATTTCACTTTAAATTCACTATATCACAATTCCAGTGGGTCAGAAGTTTACATTAAGTTAACTGTGCCTTTAAACAGCTTGGAAAATCCCCGAAAATGATGTCATGGCTTTAGAAACGTCTGATAGGCTAATTGACATTATTTGAGTCAATTTGAGGTGTACCTGTGGATGTATTTTAAGGCCTACCTTCAAACTCAATGCCTCTTTGCTTGACATCATGGGAAAATCAAAAGAAATCAGCCAAGACCTCAGAAAAAAAATTGTGGACCTCCACAAGTCTGTTTCATCCCTGGGAGCAATTTCCAAACGCCTGATGGTACCACGATCGTCTGCACAAACAATAGTACGCAAGTATAAACACCATGGGACCATGTAGCCGTCATACCACTCAGGAAGGAGACGCGTTCTGTCTCCTAGAGATTAATGTGCTTTGGGGCGAAAAGTGCAAATCAATCCCAGAACAACAGCAAAGGACCTTGTGAAGATGCTAGAGGGAACAGGTACAAAAGTATCTATATCCACAGTAAAAACTAGTCCTATATCGACATAACCTGAAAGGCTGCTCAGCAAGGAAGAAGCCACTACTCCAAATCCGCCATAAAAAAGCCAGACTAGTTTGCAATTGCACATGGGGACAAAGATCTTACTTTTTGGAGAAATGTCCTCTGGTCTAATGAAACAAAAATTTAACTGTTTGGCCATAATGACCATCGTTATGTTTGGAGGAAAAAGGGTGAGGCTTGCAAGCCGAAGAACACCATCCCAACCGTGAAGCACGGGGGTGACAGCATCATGTTTTGGGGGTGCTTTGCTGCAGGAGGGACTGGTGCACTTCATAAAATTGATGGCATCATGAGGAAGGAAAATGATGTGGATATATTTCTCAAGACATCAGCCAAGAGGTTAAAACTTGCTCGCAAATGGCTCTTCCAAATGGACAATGACCTAAAGCATACTTCCAAAGTTGTGGCAAAATGGCTTAAGGACAGCAAAGTCAAGGAATTGGAGTGGTCATCACAAAGTCCTGACCTCAATCCAATCGAAAATTTGTGGGCAGAACTGAAAAACCGTGTGTGAGCAAGGAGGCCTACAAACCTGTCTCAGTTTCACCAGTTCTATCAGGAGGAATGGGCCAAAATTCCAGCAACTTATTGTGAGAAGCTTGTGGAAGGCTACCCGAAACATTTGCCCCAAGTTAAACAATTTAAAGGCAATGCTACCAAATACTAACAGAGTGTATGTAAACTTCTGACCCACTGGGAATGTGATGAAAGAAATAAAATCTGAAAAAAATAATTCTCTCTACTATTATTCTGACATTTCACATTCTTAAAATAAAGTGACCTAACTGACCTAAGACAGGGAATGTTTATAGGATTAAATGTCAGGAATTGTAAAAAAACTGAGTTTAAATGGATTCGGCTAAGGTGTATGTAAACATTTGACTTCAACTGTATATTTCATACTAAAATTAAATAGTTCCCTAACATACCTGGTGCTACCTATAAAAAAACATTCAGAAATTGTATATGAACTGTATACAAAAATATTATATAATACTAATCAACATATATCATTTTTTAAATAAAACTTTAAAAAAGTATGATCATATATGATTTTTAGACCTTTTGCATATGGGCTAGCTAGGCTAGATTATCTCTCTATTGTCAAAAGAATAGATTAGCATAGATCTAGCCTAGATGGATAATCTATACATCTATGCTTTAGACAATAGAGTATAGACAAGGTGTGAATTACACCACATCAATTGAGGGAGCTCCAATCAGATCAAACTGACAATAATTGCCTAGGCATTGTCAAAGTAACTTATATGATTAGTGTATTGTTTTACAGACCCGCCCAAAACTTTACATGTGTTGCTTTTGGGGGAGCTTGGGTCTTATTCAGGGGATCTGGGCTTCTCCTGGCTTCCTTATAAGTCGCATCCTGAATAGGTATTAGGATAACATACCCATGATCAGTGGTGGTTTCACTCTCACAGTACATGTAAGGCACAATAAAACTGTCTTCAAAAGTGCTATACAATTAAAGTTTAGTCAGGACCACTGTTGTTCAAGTAAAACTTTATTGACATTATTAAAACAATACATTTTAGGTTTGGCGGTATGGTTCTGTTCAAAAAGCACTCCCGCCAATCCACGCGAGCAAGCATGGGTATGGCGGTGAGGGCAGCAGCAACAACCCCCAAAAACAACCATACGCCAAGTGCTGCTAGTATCGTGCTTACGTGATGACTATGAGTAACGACCTTTCGCTTCCGGAGGAAGCCATCCTGTCCATCAGCTCGAGGCCCTTCTAATATTACATGGATCAGTGGCTATGTGTACCAACGCTTGTTGGACTTCCCTGTGTGCCAGATGTAAGAGTAAACTAACCCCAGGAAGTTCTATGTGTAGTGATGAAGAACAATGTGTGACCTTCCAGCTACCAATGAAGCCATCCTGTCCGTCAGCTCAAGGTTCTTCTAACATTACGTGGATCAGTGGCTATGTGTACCAACGCTTGTTGGACTCCCCTGTGAGCCAGATGTAAGTGTAAACTAACCCCAGGAAGTTCTATGTGTAGTGATGAAGAACAGTGTGTGACCTTCCAGCTACCGATGAAGCCATCCTGTCCTTCAGCTCAAGGCTCCTTAAACGTTACATGAATCAGTGGCTATGTGTACCAACGCATGTTGGACTTCCCCTGGGAGGCCAGAACATTAAATTAACCAGGAAAATTCTATGTGTAGTGGTGAAGAACAATGTGTGACCTTTCAGCTACCGATGTAGCCATCCTGTCCTTCAACTCAAGGCCCCTTTAACGTTACATGGATCAGTGGCTTCCATGGGAGCCAAACTAATCAGGGGAGTTCTATGTGTAGTGATGAAGAACTATGTGTGACCTTCCAGCTCTCGGACCTTCTAACATTACGTGGATCAGTGGCTATGTGTACCAACGCCTGTTGGACTTCCATGGGAGCAAAACTAATCAGGGGAGTTCTATGTGTAGTGATGAAGAACTATGTGTGACCTTTCGGCTACGGATGAAGCCTGACATGCTTATAGGATGAAGCTTTTCGTCCATTCAGGTCAATGCCAATTAATACCGTACCAACGCCTGTTGGTATTCTCCCTAGAGGTCGAGGAGGATGCTGTGCGTAATATTGGCTTCATGGCGCCCGTATGCCTAGGGCCATTCTAACTACTGAAATTGTATTTTGTAGTATATACATGTACCAACCACCTGAAGGCAATTTCCTGAAGCTAAATTAACCAATTTAAGGGAAATAGAAACTTCTAGGCTACCCTTATCGGTGTGAATGAATCCTCGCTTGTTGCTGGGAATTACGAACTTTTATTTTGACAAAGCCACACACAAACAGCCATGTTCCTATGTTTCTAAACTCATTGTTTTTTGGATAGAAATAATTTCATCAATGTCGGGACGAATGTAACGTTCGTAAGCGCGGATGACCAACGCCCCATGGCTTTTATTGTGCACGTCGGGGCGACTGTTGCTGCTGTCATTGCCGCACCAATACGGAAGGAGTGGGCAGTGTATAGCTCAGGGGAGAGACCACAGTACTAACAACCTAGATGAAGGCATGCTGAAAACCAGGATCTCGTCATGGCATTTCCTTTGTCGGTGATGAAAAGTGGTTCGTCGGGACTCGTGAGAGGGCGCCGCCGCAGGTACCGGGTCATGGAGGAAAAGGGACAAAAAGAGGTGCTAGTTTGTGTTATGATGATAGGAGTTCCTTTAACATCTTTATCGGTTTTTGAGTGCTTAAGGTGAATGGTGAAATGACGTGAATTTATAGATAAATCTGAGATGGAGATCAAGTGATGAATCAAATTTGTTTGCGCGCGTAGTGAATTCCCCACACCTGAGAAAACCATAGAATGCAATCAGGAAAATGACCTCCAACCGTGAGTCTACGTATGAATTAAAACACCCTTGTCTTAAGAGAGACACAAGTTTGTGAACTAATTTTTTAAAGTGAAGGGAAGGCGTTTATCTTTGCTTTGTGGTTTCCTTATTAGGCCGTTTAAAAGCAGATGGAGGGATGGATTCCCGAACAGTCTACCGGCTGAGGGATCCCTGCATCTTAAGTGAAATTGTATGCCTGCAACAAGTGCCTTAATAGAAGAAGGTTGCATTTTGCTTGACTCGAAACAGTGGACTATAAAAGCGCAAACAATTGGAATGTTAATGGGTAAGACGTGGACAGAAAAGCGGCGCAAAAAGAGGAAAAATGAGACCATGCTGAGTCGCACGTTTTTAATGTAGATTTTGCCAATCCAGATCTCATGTAGTGTGACGCTGAGGACAAGTAGGTTTGCAGGGTAGCGTTTAATCTAAAATGGTTTGGTCGAATGCTGGGCAAGACAGGCTTGCAGGGGCTGCATCGGGGCACGGGTTTTGGAATTCCTGGAATTTAAATCGGGAAAAGGCATGAGCGATTTTATTGTCGAGCCCAGGTAAATAAACGGCGCGAAGCGTGAAATTATGCATAACGCAAGTCCAGGTAAGGCATCTACTAGCCTATTGATGAAAGGGACAGATGAGCGCCCTTTGTTAATGATGTTGACGGTGGCTTGGTTGTCGCAATAGGCCAAAAAAATTTTCTTGGCCAGCTGTTTCCCCAGAGGATGCAAGCAACGACGATCAGGTATAGTTCGAGCAAAGCTATGGATTGGATATTGCGAGGCAGAGTTTGCAACTCTTTAGGCCATGTTTCTGTAAACCACTGATTATTATAAAAACCCGCAAAACCAATGAAAGGCTCTGCATCAGTGAAAATTTGTTTTTCCCTGTTTAGTTCCTCATTTTCTCCCCATTATCTCCCAGTCCAAACATTGACGTATGGGTTTTCTCACTCCTAGATGTGATCTGACCATACCATCACAGACTTAAATTGTCCCCATTCAATTGATGCCACTTATATGCCACTTATATATTTGAATATCCTCATTTCACAATCCACTGTTTAGTTCCTCATTTTCTCCCCATTATCTCCCAGTCCATCATTCGCATTCCCCGCTCGCATTCGCACTCACATTCATGACCTGATTATCTCTTACTTACATTCCTCACACCCGGTTCATTACTCATCTCCCATTCACCTGTTTCTCCTCTTATTTATATCGCCCTCTTTGTTTGTCTTGTCAGAACTGAAAAACCGTGTGTGAGCAAGGTTTGTCTTGTTGCCAGTTCATTCCGTCAAGTCTGCTGTGCCGGGTCTGTCTCCAAGTCCTGCATTTGGGTCCATTCCAGTTTCGGAACCGTAACAATTATTTCTCTACAACATCTTGCATAGTATGGGTTGTGTGTAAATAGTTATATACTGCAGTTACACTGCTATTGTTCTAACCATTTAACTAATACAAAATTGTTATTTCTCTACAGCATCTTGTGTAGTATGGGTTGTGTATGTAAATATTTATATGGTTACACTGTTATTGTTCTAAACATTGAAGTATGGGTTTTCTCACTCCTAGATGTGATCTGAGCATGCCATCACAGACTTCAATTATCCCCAGTCAATTGATGCCACTTATATATTTGAATATCCTCATTTCACAATCCACATTTCAACAGCTCACAAGAATGCCTTAGTAACCACCTACAAAAGCCCTTGTACACTATGTTTTGTTTGTTGCATCAACACCTGGTATTTTTTTACATCTAATCTGAGTTTACCAGTATATACTATAAGGTGTCCTCTTTCAAATGACGCCAGGTACATGCATGTGCTATAGATATTACCTGAGTTATAACCATCCTAGTTTGGGTATGCTATTTTAGGCAGGAATTAACTTTTGGAATGTTGCAGAAATGCCCAAGTAACCACTTATAAAAGCCCTTGTACACCATGTTCTGTTTGTTGCATCAACATCTGGTCTTTTGACAGTTGTTGGTAACATGTAATTGAGGAAATGTGGTGTGTAAAATGAAAGATTCATTATGAAGAGCATTTTTAATCAGATGTCAAATATATCTGTTTGGACATTGAAATAATAAAAAGCGGTTATTATTAATGTACCATATGTTGTGTTGTATGGATTATGTTACTCCTTTATGTAATCTGGTATGCCATTATAAACTACAAGATATTATCTTTCATATTATGTCAGGGATATGCATGTGCTATGAATATTTCCAGAGTTATAGCCATTCTCATTTTCGTATGAAATTCTAGACGAGAATTGCCATTTTGGCCAGTCAGCTCAAGAGGTTAAGTATCAAAGAAAATAATTTAAAAAAATGAATGAATCAAATAATTTCAGTATTGTTTTCACTATCAACTTGTCACTGTTTAGGCCTACTGCATACCTTTATTAAATTACAGTACATTTTCATCCTGGAAACTATTATGAGTATTTTGTCGGAATAATAAGAAGAGGAATAATAAGAAGAGGAACATCAAATCCCACGTATTCAATGACTTCCTGAGGTAGAGACTGTTATTCATGTAATGCTAAAAGTAAACATAATACAAGGGTGGACATCTCTCCATTTCCTCAAGGTAAATCCACAGCTCATAAAGTTACACCTCATTCTCTATAAAAATGTTAAGAGTATTTCTGAAAATGAATGTGATATGACTGTAAGATGTAGCATGAGACACTCTTCTCCCTGAGGGGTGGCGGTAGGCGTGTCTATTTGGGAAAAGGTGAGCAGGTATACTAGTACCACGACAAGCCTTCAGACCCACAGAACAGAGTGGTTTAGCAGTGTTGGGAGATGGAGTGCTTTCGGATCATCTGTGTTTGCATGATATTCATTTACAGCAGAGCTCAGAGGTAGGCTAACTTATTGTCTTGTGCCATGCATGTATTTTTCACTTGTGTTTTATATCATACTTTAGGATTTTACAATCCAGATTTAATTGGATGGATTCAAAGACAGATTTCATCACACAGGATGAGACAATTTTCTAAATGGTTTTTAGAATAATTCCATACTTAAGATTAGTTGTAATTTCATAAAACATATTCAGACAAAACAGTCAAACTTTTAATACAACAATTGTATTATTTTTGGATTTCCTTTTTGGATAGTAATGTGATAGGTAATGGTGCTAAGGTATCGCTGTGTAAATATAGGTTAGCTGTGTACTGGCATTCAGTTTAGTTTAGTACAATAGCCTACTAATTTCTGGTTTGTTTGGCTAACTGTGCACTTTATTATAAAGGGGCCTTCTCTACCCGCTTGGTGATATAGTACTTTTGTATTCCTGAGACTAATCCTGATGTTCTCCACTTCTGTATATCACTCTGGAGAAGAGTGTCTACTAAGTGATTCTATTGTAATGCAATGTACAACATATTAAATGTATTACATAAAACCTAAATCTGAATGTCTAAAATAAATTCTAATTATTGCAGCTGACCAATTGCTGAGCAACAATGGTAGAATTTTGAATATAATGATAAAATGTTTGCTTTCTGATTCTGGCTTATCCATCAATCAATAAATCAATCAAACAGACAAATGTACTAGCACTCATAACTATATAATTTGAACATTAAGTTTTTTTTACTAAATGAATGTGTGGTGGAGAAAGAGTTTGATAATTAAAAAGGAAAAACACAAAATCAAAGTTAAAAAGCATAAAACAAATAAATAAACATAGTATTGAGAAAAGTAAGGCATGATCCACCCAATGAAGCCATGCTGCACCAGAGGAAAATATATTTGACACAGGCAGAGTGATAGATGCAATTGAGAGTTTGAAAAAGAAAATCTCTACTTTGTCCCCTAAGGCAAGTAAAGCTAGGCTCATAGAGTAAGTCTGCATTGTGTTGGTAGGACATAGAGGTAAGGTGATCTACAGGGAAACAGGGAAGTAACAGATAGAAACCTATAATGGGGGGAGTTGGGTTCGGAGGGGCCAGATGCAACACAGAGAATTCAAAAAGTATTTCCGATAATCAGAAACACGACTAGAGCGAAACGTATTCGCGAACAGAGAGGAAAGGAAAACAAAGAATGGAGCAAAAGACTCCTGGCACAGAGACAAACGAAAAAACAACCCTAAAAACAGGGCGAGGCTCAACACTTTGAGCAGAATACCGATAAACAGAAATTACCTTCGAGTCTCAGTAGAAGAGAGAACTAAACGAAGGGAGAAAAACAGAAATGAAAATAGTATTTCCGCGGTACTGGAAAAAATAAGCTCGTAGATACGAGTGCAGACAAAGGAAATGCCTCTCACCCTCAAACGAGGGTTTAGTAAAAAGAGAGGTGAAAAGAAACCAAGAAAATAATTCCTCCAGCTCGCAAAACTCAGTGAGTAAAAATAAAGAGGTAGTAGAAAGAAGCATAAAATATAGGAAGGCCTCTTAAAGAAGAGAAAAGGAGGAGGAATAGCAAACAGAGTAGCGAAAGGGAAATCAAAAGATCAAACTCGAACCGGACTTTTCCTGCTTTGCTTATAAGAAACAACAAGGAAAGCAGTCCCCGTATACCTATACCTTACCGGCTATGTGTCAAATGCAAGACAATATCGAAGCACCAGAAATCAGAAGCCGACAGGAAACCAAAAACAGGTGCGAAGGATAATTGCAGTGCGAGATGAAAATACTGGAACAGAAGACGGAAAATCCGATAGAGTGCACGACGCCGCTAAAATAAAGAACGACCGCCGAAATAAAACGAGGCTGCCGAAAACCATGACAGAAACCTCCGTAACCAGCAGTTTCAACACAACAAACTGATGAAACCAGGAAGCAATAAATATGTGGGAAAACTGAGAAGCCTAGATGGACGGTTTCCCTCATTGAATATTCTTATGAAACACTGCCATAGGCTTCCATCAGACTGAGATAATCATCACAGCTATCGAAACTGGAATGTTCGGCAAAGTGATGTTTGTGTCTGTCCTAGGAATATATGGATTCTAACACAGCAAAATAAATAACAAAAAATTCTTGAAACCACCATAATCATTGCAGTGGTCTGATTGTGTCAGCCGTTTCATGCTGTTTCTGTGAAGTTATGAAACCCAAAGGAAGTAGAGGCATGAGAATCGGCAGCTATTATTTTTAAAGCTCTGTTATGATTTAATGTAAATTTAATTCCATGCAAGCATTTGTGTGTTTATTTAATACGTTGTACCAATATCTTTGGTACAGATATAGGGTGAGGGGAGGATTTGCGAATACAGTACAATACCAAAGAAGGAAGCTGTCTGTTTTTTTTGTGATGTCACCTGTTCTTGTTTATGGCCCTTGACATTTTTGGGTATTTTTTCTTCACTTTTATCTTGGAATGCAATTAAAAAATTAATACAGGAAAATGTGGTCATTGGACGACAAACGTAAGCCTCTCTTCCTCTTTATTTCTCCATCTTTCTCTCCAGCCCCTCACATCTGATTGCAGTACCTAAAGAGCTACAACCAGGAGTACCTACGTCAATGTCGGTCACAATCCTCGTCGATTACCCTGTCAACGTCACTGCAGAGGTTTTCAGTGGTAACACCAGTGTGGTGAAGACACAAGGCACTTTCCAAAAAGGTGAAAGCAACACCCTGCTCTTAGATTACATTCTCCGTCTGCTGTCTGTTTCATTGTCGTGGAAAAATTGTTTTATTTTTCTCCAGTGAACTGAGAAATATTGTAATCAACTCATAAATAACACCACACCATCATGTAAAGTTGTCACCAAACTATGCCTCCACCTTTCAGATATTGACCTCTAGTTTATGTTTTGCACTCTTTTCTCATTTATCATTTCCGCAAGCTGTTCCATTCCTATTTTATCATATTTATTTTTTGCAGGTGAAAACGTTGCTCACTGTTTGGTATTTCAGTGGTTCCATTTACTCGTGCCAGTAAATCAGGCGCATGGACTTCCACTTTGGCCATCAAAGCAGAATAGCTGTAAACACCTTCTAATTGTAAAGTTTTAATTCATGTCTATGGTACATGTATGGTGCCATGCTAAAAATTGTACGTTTTATTTTACACAATTTACACAATGAAATAAACTACGTAATAAAATAAATTGCATAATTATTGACATATTCAAGTCAAAATGGCAATTGCAGTTGTTGTAAAGTCTGAAAAATGGTTGTGTAACTTTAGAAGACAAGGGAGAGCTTCAGAAGCTCAGATAACGCATGGCATGCCGGCTGCATTGTATAATTTGCTGATGAGTCTCTCATATGGGTGGGGATGAGGGAGGAGGGGTCAGGAATGTTTTTTTGAGAATACATTTGAATATAGTGGAGACTGCAGCACTGAAATGTACCCGTTGTTCAAGTCAGTATGGTTTCCTTACACAAACTGACTTGATGAAGATCCATTTGGATCTAAATATCACAGTTGTTTTTGGAGCACACATGGGGCCCTATCTTACACCCGGCGCAAAGCGGCGCTAACCCAAACCCAAGTGTCTTTGCTATCTTACACCCGGCGGTAGGTTCATTATAACGCCTAACGCTCACGCCGTTTAACTAGCATGTACTCTTGCGCCGTTTGGGCGTGTTGGTCTTAAGATGAGGAGTGGCCAGGATTATTTTTGGCGTATTGCTATCTTGAGCCAGCAGAAAGCGCTTGCGCTAGAACCACCACTAACCTGGTCTAAAGTCATGTCGCAGTTGTATACATGTTATTTTAACGGCGCATATAAGTGCGTCTACAAAGGCGTGTGCACAATGCGCGTACCCTCCTGTCTGTTACACACAGGGGCGCGCACAAGCATGATTAAAATATCAAGATTACAATGTGAAATAGTATTATTGTGTAGCCTATATAAAAAAATACATAATAATAAAAGGGTCCATAGCCTACCTTTCCCTCAGGGAAGGGGAATGCCATGCACATTAAATTGCTTTCAGCCCACTCCATCAACATCCAGGCGATGTGCGATGGTACGGGACAATGGCTATCCATTAAAAAGCAGCTGATAACACCTATATCAACCCTAATGCGCAAATTGTCATTTACACCTAATGCGTGAATTGTCATTCAATGGAAAACTCGCGCACGGCAATAGACGGACATTTAAGTTCTGAAAATGCGCTTCAGATGTCATTACAATACAGCTCTGTTTATCTATGAATACAGCCTGTAAGTAAATAGAATGGTTTGTGACTGAAAAAAGTTCAAAACCTTGTCCAGTGAATATTGCATTTATTGTTTTTCAAATAGCCTAGGCTACAGCGGATTCGCTGTGCATAAGGTTTTTTTCGATAGCCTATGGTTAAAAAACGGAGATGTCACCATGTTAACTAAATTGTAACCTTAGCTATTCTTCGTCCTTCATATTTTTTAAATTACAGTGACCAGGTTTCCATACTCTCACCGTTTAAAACCCAGCTGATTTCACCCGTTATTCCATAACTGAACAAAACGATTTTAAAGAGAACTAAGCGTCTAATTAGAAACTAAAACAAATTTGCAGCACGTTACACAATTAATTCACAATTAATTTTAATGCCATTCTCTGCACGTGCGCTGCATGTTCTCTGTTTCCCCTGCTGTAAGTCGCACGTTTCACGGTCTTCCTGGGAAAGTGGATTGTTTTAAAGGATTACGCTACGAGTAAAACAGGTTGGTCACATTTCCATAAACAGGACATTATTAAACAAGGGGAAATATGCGTGAACATATGGGTTGCGAACCTGATAGCTTTATTGTAGGCTATTTAGTGTCATCATTAAGGCAAAATAACGGTATGTATGTTATTAATCAATATTAGCCTACTATGCAGGTAGCCTAATGAACTTTGGATGAAGCTTGAACTTCGAGAACAGCCTCTTGGAATTGATGTTTGACACTTTCAGTGCATAATCAAACGAAATTCGCTGAACAAGCAGGCTAATTTGGCGTTTTTTAAGGCGAGACTGAAGCCATTGATAGCTTATTCTCAGCTGTTACAGGTCCTTTTAACGAAATTTAACTGCATATATTTTGTAAAATAACAGCCCTGTCTGGAATTACCGGAATTCTCATAGGCTAATGGTTAGTCCGAATAATATTGATCATACGCCATTTAGCCTATTCCTTGATCACACTAAACATGCACGAGCATGTCTGTTTCGCCATCAAGCAATGGGCCAAGGTGGAAAAGCAGGCTTTTAAAGGGAATGGGATATGACATTTTGATTGGTTTATTGCATGTCACGCCCAAGACACACCTATAATTAATGAAGCGACTAGGTTCAGCCCAGTTGCACCTTGCGCCGTGCTTAGCACCAAAAAAACACGCCGTTAAAATAGCAAAAGTGGACATGCCCAAAATGGACTTTACGCCATGCACTTAGACTAAGCGCCAAGATCGCCAAGATAGGGCCCATGGTGTGTTAGCAAGGTGTGTGTTCTTGGTCATGTTTGTTAAGTAAACACTTAGGTCTAAGTCTAAAGTTTGTTTGTTTCATTCAAAGGTCTGACTAGACTACTGACTCTCCCACCTGTGAGTATGGTAACAATGTGGTAAACATGTAATTGAATCTTGTCAACCTTTTCTCATTTTACTTGACTTTCCTTAAGGCTTAAGGCATCAGCAAGCCATACTCTACATTCATGGAGAACAACAGGAAAGGGATGTAGCTCAGTGATACATGCTTTGCCTGGGGGTTCAGTCCCTGGCAAATTCAAAACAGACAGTTTTGGGGTAGTAGTGTAGTGTAATGGCATGGGAATTTATTTTATATCTCAGAGGTTGCAAGTCCAAATCCCAGATACTGCATTAGCATTGTCCCCTTGAAAAATTATTTATCGTACACTTTTTCAGTAAATGTCTCATTGTATACATACATTGTATGCATAAAAATGTAGGTTACACAGGTTACACTGGATAACTGTGTGACATGCCTAAATATTATACTGCTACTATATTGCCCTCATGGAGGAGTGGCAATTTAATCTCAGGGATTTCAGAGATAAAGGCACCGGAAATACAGTTGTAACCAAGTTTATGTAAGTTATTCTGTCCACACTTTTAAAGATGCTGAAAGTATGGGCAATATGGGCAAAACTTGTGGCAGCATTTAAAAATATAAATAAGCCTAAATCCACTGAAACCTTCGGTCAGAGGGTTAGACGGTATAAAATGAATGTTGACCTTATTAACACCATATATGATGGATTGATCACACAGAGGACAGCTTAACACATCTCACAATGTCTAGTGGCATTGTGCATCATCTTCCCTTTTCAGGGGTAGTTCGGAATGTTGGACATAATGTCTCAATTACGACTTACCCATGATGTAGTTGATTGATGGAAACCATTTTCAGATAATTCCATGCTGTCCCTTCTTTTGGACATACACACATTGCTAATGCTAGCGCAACTCTAAGGTAACTGCTAGCATCCACTATCAAACGCACTTAAACACTCCACAGTGCACCCAAAGCAAATAAAATACGACGACACTCTTTTGAGTGTTTATACCATCATTTTTGAAGCAAACTATTGTTGAATCCTTTACTTTGTGCTGACCTATATTCTCTGTGGAAGTACGGCGGCGGAGCGATCCTTTACGTTACCTACGAATGTAGTGCCGGCACTGGTCGACTACAACAACAAAGAAGACCAACAAGTGCAATGGCCACGTTCGCTCCGCCGCCATACTTCCACAGAGAATATAGGTCAGCACAAAGTAAAGGATTCAACGATAGTTTGACTTCAAAAATTATGGTATAAACACTCAAAATAACCCTGATAGACTGTTGTCGTATTTTATTTGCTTTGGGTGCACTGTGGAGTGTTTAAGTGCGTTTGGTAGTGGATGCTAGCAGTTACCTTAGAGTTGCGCTAGCATTAGCAATGTGTGTATGTCCAAAAGAAGGGACAGCATGTAATTATCTGAAAATGGTTTCCATCAATCAACTACATCATGGGTAAGTCGTAATTGAGATATTATGTCCAAAATTCTGAACTATCCCTTTAAAATCCCTTACCCCTTTACCTTTTCATATCTTTTAGTCTTGATCTTGACTTTACTTTTAATTGTAAATACATACATTTCATATACATTACATTACATTACATTTATTTAGCAGACGCTTTTATCCAAAGCGACGTACAGTAAGTGCGTACAGAGACATCATCATCATTACAGAACAGACAAGGCAAAGCACATCCTTTGCATAATGTAGCAGCTATCCCTAGCAATACAGTAATATAATATGACTTATTTACTTTCTGCTCTAGATTTTGGGCAATGCTTCAAACATCCCACGCCTATACATACTAGTGGTTAATGGCTATGCGATGGACATCTTGGTCTTCAGTCAAAGTAGCTCCATGCTACTCAATGCCCGGAACTTCTACACCATCATCCAGACTGACAAAACCCACTATGAGCCAGGCCAGGCAGTGAAAATCCGGGCCATCTCCATGTACCCAGATGGCAAGCCATACAAAAGCCCAGCTGACATCACCATCAAGGTGGGCAAACAAGGAGTGTGGACACGTGAGATGGAAAGCCAAAACAGAACTCTGGCGAACTAGAATAATTAAATGGAGTTTGTGTTTAATATTGAAGCTCAACTGTGTTTACTTTGTGTTGTCTTTCGCTATGTTTGGTCAGGATCCCAGGCAGAACTTGGTGCAGCAGTGGCTGCTCGTGGAAAACTTCCTGGGCGTGGTGTCTAAGGAATTCCAGCTCTCCGATAACTCTCGCCTTGGCATGTGGACAATATCAGTTTCGGTTAATGTAAGTTAAGCCTTCATTTACAAAAGCATGTAACTGTGACCTGAATGGTCACGTTACCAGTTGGGCTATTCATTTGGTGGGAATTTGGTTGTATGTGGTGAAATGAGGTGTGTTGTATAGTTCTTTTTCCTTTGTTATTAAACAACCAAACTAAGGAAACCATTTTCTGTGGTAGTTCTTATAGCGGAGAATCAGATGCGATGAGAGCGGGGATCAGAACAAGCCACTCACCTAAGTGAGGACCAATAATAGGGGCCGCGAATGGAGGGAGAAAGGAAAACTAAAGTAGTGGGAAAAAAAACCTCCCGGCGTAAGCCAAACCAAAAACAAACCCCAAAAGAGGGCGAGACTCAAAGACACGAGTAAACAGAACAGAGACCTCACACTCTCCAGAGGAGAGTGAAACAATAGAGGTAAGAGAAAGGAAAGGAAAATAAGAAAATAGAACTGATTACCTCTAGGTTCGAATAAGGCAACGGACCGAGAAAAAGAGGTAACAAAGAGAAACGAAACTGAGTAAGAAACGGTAGGCAAGAAACAAGGAAATAATAAAGGATCCTAAGATCTAAACCTATTTTTAAACTGGAACTTGCTGTTTAGCTTTCGCAAGCAAAAGGTAAAACAGTTTCCGAACCCTATACCTCACCGGCTTTGTGTGCAAACGTAACGCACTAGCGAAAACGACAACAAAACACAGAAAGATGGAAGCACGGAGCTTATATACACAGCAGGAAACCTGAAACAGGTGCGCTGAATAGTCACAGCGACCGGGCAAAAACCCGGGACAGAGGGCGGAAAATCCGATAGATTGTCCTGTAGTAGATGGAAGAACGAACGACCGCAGAAATAAGGAAAGACGGGCACAGCCCATGACATTTAGAATTTGTTATGATTTGGGTGTGGTATTATCCTAACAATGCCTGAGGAATTGATTCCTTGTGTATTAGTGCAGAAGAAATATTATCAGAAATGTTATGTAAAATGCGTGACACAAATATATTGTAAATCCATTGCAGCAGAACATACCTGGGGCTCAATACGTTCTCAGTATTTGAAATCCCTGACTTCGGAAGGGGGGTCGGTGGGGATGTATTCATCAACGTTAATTTAATTGAATTTTTTTTTGGAGGGGGGGGTGTTGGATTTATTTTCTTCACAGTCAACTTTAGCATATCTTATATTTTACACATTTCTACAGCATTTTTTTGCTACACCTCTGGCCCCAATCACCCTAATGTTTGTTATCCTACAGGAGGTGGTCAGCGAGAGGAACATTACTGTGGAATACTATGGTGAGACTTTGCTATGATAATGATAGAGTGAAAGCAAGAGCTTTAAGGTTAAGGTTTGCTAAGTAAATGTTAACTTAAGATTAAGGTTACTTGATCAATTTAACTTTGATGAGACCAGGGCATTCAGCCCATTTTTGCCCTTTTTGACGATAAACATTGTTTCAGTGTTCAGTGTTTTTGGGTTGATATTTGGGGAGGATATGAATGCCCTTACAAAAATATTGGCCTTCAAGCAAATTTGCAGCAAACTTTTGGCATTGTTGCCACATGTCTGCGGCAAGCTCATATTTCCACATGCAAATTATCTTTGTGGGAACTGCCATTCACTTCTGGCAAAGTTTTTAGTTCACCACTACTGGCAAAGTCTGACAAACCTCTGGTAACATTTTGTGGAAAACAATTTAGTTTGCGGCAAATGTGCTACATATTATCTGCAGGTTTGCGGGAAACTATCCAGTTTTGTAAGGGTGTAAGTGTTTGCACTTCACAATCGCTCCTGTTATTATTGTCATCTCTATTAAACCAACTGTGCTATCTTCTGTCCATTGACATTTACTCTCTTGTTGTGTGGCAGTGCAACCTAAGTTTGGCGTTTCGGTAAAGGTACCCAGCGTCGTTTATTATGACAGTAACTGGATAGGGATGGTCAATGCCCAGTAAGTCAAATGTATTTATTTTTGTACTTAGTTTTCTCACATATTGACATTTGACAAAATGATACCCAATGAATAATTGACCATGGTAATAAATTATTTGGGTGCCCGGTGATTTACTCGAGGCTGATTTGCTGGCAATGAGTTTCACTCTTATTTCAAAATCAAGGTAGTAAATCTTGATCTGATAGTACACTGCCTGGCCAAAAAAAAAGTTGCCGTTGCACCCGTCATGCATAGTGCCCACTGTACAAGCCTCTGGAGGCAGTGTTATGATCTGAGGTTGCTTCAATTGGTCAGATCTAGGCTCAGCAACATTATGCAGCAATAAAATGAAGTCAGCTGAGTACCTGAATGTACTGAATGACCAGGTTATCCCATCAATGGGCATATTCCAGGACGAAAATGCCAAGATTCTTCAGGCTCAAATTGTGAAAGAGTGGTTCAGGGAGCATGAGGAATCATTTTCACACATGAATTGGCCACCAGAGTCCTGACCTTAACCCTATTGAAAGTCTTTAGGATGTGCTGGAGAAGACTTTACGGAGTGGTTCGACTCTCCCGTCGTCAATACAAGATCTCGGCCAAACATTAATGCAACTCTGGATGGAAATAAATGTTGTGACGTTGCCTAAGGTTGTCGAAACAATGCCACGACGAATAAAAGCTGAAGGCGGTCCAACAAAATATTAGAGTGTGTGACTTTTATTTTGGCCAGGCATTGTAGGTTGATGAAACTTATAATTTTTACATGTGTAGATTAATACTTTACATTAATACTACAGTAATGACTGGGAAATTCATCAGTACTTCAGAACTCATAAAATTCATAACATTTATTTTCCAGATACCCGTATGGGAAACCAGTGCGGGGAGTGTTGACTGTGATGGCTGAATTTGAGTTTTTTGGCCTAAGCATTAGTGCTAATAAGACCAAAGAGGTCAGTCTTCTTTTCTCTGTGCTGTATAGTTTTCAGAAAGCATGTAAAAGATTTGAGGACAAAACTGTAGAGTTTAAATTTTTCTTGATTAAAAAAACAAAACAAATCCAGACACCTGTTTTTCACTATGATTGCTGACCTTAAATAGTAGTGTTTGTGTCTCTGTCTGACAGTTGTGTCAACTTACTGGTTGTCTGACTCTTAACTAGGGGTCTGGAAAAAAAACGGTCATCGGGAAGCACAACTCTATGACTGACGTATCAAAGCAGAAATCATATCAGTGCACATCTTCCCCTGCCAAGTTGGATCATGGAAAAAATCTGTAGTTTTCTATTGAGCCCTATAACTCCCGATGGGCCTTTCAGACAGTCTGTTGTTCGAGGGACACATACTGGGGTCCATAACACTGCAAAGCAGCACACGGGCCTCTGGAAAGTTGTTCCTTGTTTACGCGTCACATGATATAATCTGTGCTCAACCTTTGCAGATCAACGGTTCAGCTGATTTTGCCTTCACCAAGAATGACTTCTTTGAACAATTTAACGCGCATGAACAATACTTCATGTCCATGGAACCCAAGGTTAAACTCATTGTTAATGTCATCGCCTGGGTCACAGAGACCCTTACAGGTACTTCAACCAGGAGTGAGCTTGCTACAGATTACATGTCCTTCTCAGGTTAATAAAATTGCCACTTGTGATATGAATTACATAAATAGATGCTCCACGGCTACAAAGTAACAAAACACTGAAGATGGTCAGGATTTGATTGAAATAATACTTTCTGATGAGCACTGGGGAAAAAACATAATGAAAATCTTGCATCAATGTGAAATCATTTTGTGTTTTAAACTTGTTATTCAGATTATGATTGTAAAACTATGTATATTCAATAACAAGCGATTAATTAAATAATTAATTTGTTATTTCATAAACAAAGTAAATATGTTTTATTAATTTCTAATGTAAACATAAATTACAGTATTATTAATATCAATTGTTTTGGAGAACTTGATATTAAAATCGACTGCTTTATGTTGTTGTTTTATTTTTAAAATTTTGTATCAGATTCTAATATTAGTGATTATTACCTGTTGATGTCTATTCAGTTTAATTATAGATACACAACAAGTCTAGTGTAATATTACACCATTTAAAATTTATAAGAGATGTTTTCTTCTCAAAGGATTAGCATACAACAGAACAATGGTGGTGACCATGGTGAACAAGAAATACAACCTTGAATTCTACAGCCTTCCCCGTGTGTTGAAACCATCTCTAAACTTCTCTGCACAGGTAGAGAGACTTTTTACAGTTTGATAACTTGTGTCTGGATTAGGCCTTGAATGAGGAAACATTAATCATTAAATATCACATTATGAAATAATTGCCATAATAATCTCCTGTGGCTGAATGTTGTCATTCTAATAAAGGAGTTAATTGATGTATAATTGACCATTAAATATTTTGTAATGACATTTTGTAGTCATGAGGTTCCATAACTATTATACAGTAACCATAAAAAGAACCTGAACCATTGCTGTCCAGCTATGAATAATGCGGTCAACGTTAGAGTATTCCATTACTTCCTAGTGATCTTGATTTATGCGTACTACTTCCATGTAGCTAGGTAAAAATGAGTGCTATCAATTGTTCAATTAGGACCACCAGTCTGTCTCTGCTTGTTGTCACACATGCACTTCAGTCTTATGCCAACGACAAGTTGATAGCCTTTTTGTCAAGCCACGTGTCACACAATTATCCCAAATACACCATCCCAATCATCTATTTTGATCATGTAATTACCCCTAATTAAGCACAGATGACAATAGACAACAAAGTGACACGCAAATGTTAAATTCAGTTCATTTATTTAGGAAATTAGACACACATTTTAAACTAAAATAAAAAAAAATTTGTTTTAATCTGAGGCAGTGGGAAATACATAAATATGACACATTTGACATTCAATATTTAAATATTATTAATAATAATAATAGAATAATTTTCAGCAGATGTACAGTACCAGTCAAAAGTTTGGACACACCTGCTCATAGAAGGTTTTTTTCTGTTATTTTTACTGTTTTCCACATTTTGGAATAGTAAAGACATCAAAACTATGAGATAACACAAATTAAATTATGCAAAAACCAAATATATTTTATGCCTTATATTTTAGATTCTTCAAAGTAGCCACCCTTTGCCTTGATAACGGCTTTGCACATTCTTGCCATTCTCTGAAACAACTTCTGTGGTAAACAGGTATTCCACAGGTAAAATGGTGATGCCATCATGACTGTATAAAAGGATATCAAAAGACTCCTGATATCTTATTTCCAGGTACTCTTAGAAGCGATACTATAACCTCTGCATTTGAATGGATCTCTATGGGAATTGGGGGGTGGGACTAGATTTAGCTCTGAATTACACTGGAACAGTGTGGAACACATGGTTGGCTAAATGGCTCTAAGTCATCAAGGGTCTGACGTATCAAACAAGCCTTAAACCATCACTCTGCTGCCAGATATGCAGTAGATATGGATGGATCACTTGAAGGGTTGTTTCTCCTGACAAATCTTCCTATTGAACTCTATGTTTTAAGCTTTGTTTGATACGTCAGACCCTTGATGACTTAGAGCCATTTAGCCAACCATGTGTTCCACACTGTTCCAGTGTAATATAAAGCTAAATCTAGTCCCACCCCCCAATTCCCATAGAGATCCATTCAAATGCAGAGGTTATAGTATCGCTTCTAAGAGTACCTGGAAATAAGATATCAGGAGTCTTTTGATATCCTTTTATACAGTCATGATGGCATCACCTTTTTACCTGTGGAATACCTGTTTACCACAGAAGTTGTTTGAGAGAATGGCAAGAATGTGCAAAGCCGTTATCAAGGCAAAGGGTGGCTACTTTGAAGAATCTAAAATATAAGACTTTTTGTTATTTGTTTAACCCTTTTTTCGTTTTTGCATAATTTAATTTTAAATCTCATAGTTTTGATGTCTTTACTATTCCAAAATGTGGAAAACAGTAAAAATAACGGGAAAAAAAACCTTCTATGAGTAGGTGTGTCCAAACTTTTGACTGGTACTGTATATTTTTTAAATCATAAGAAAGTGGTGAATGTCATGTACACAGTTAAATGAAAACTGAAGGTTCTAAACATTCGGTGCAGTCTTACGAGCGCCCTTATCGGCCAGTGGGGTTCGCCCAGGAGCGATGAAATGCGGAGGCATCAATTGTGTGTCGTTCTGTGGAGCTGCAGTCGGCACTGGCGCATCCCGATTCGATCAGAGGCCGTGAGGCTCATCCGTGCACCACACCGGGGTGCCTTAACCGAATGAGCCATCCCGCTGCTCATATGATTTCGATGATGTAACCAATGAGCCCCTTGCCCATGCAATGTAATTCAGTCTGACCGAGGAGACATGAGCCACTTAGGCAAAGTATTAATTTTAGCTTTTTTGAATGCTCACTGATACTTTATGGTTATGTTGGCAGCTGAAGGTATCATTGTATGACCAAAGTCCACTGACCCTGATGGATCGGGTGAACAACGTGACCATTATTGTGACACAGCGGGAATATTTTGAAGTCAACGGGACAAGTTATGAGGGTATGACCTCCATCTGGAACCTGAGCTTCCCTGTGCCCCAGAATGGGACAGTAGACCTCCGGGTTCTGCTTTTGGACCAGGTGTCAGCGCTCAACATCCTGGTGAGTGCTAGACCTTTTTTTTATTATTAAAACCAACTCTTGCATTTTGCAAGTGTTGCGATAGAATTAATTGCACAACATATAAAGATATTTTCTCCTAGATCTCACTGTGGCATATCACTGTGATTCCTTCTTCATTCCAACCTCTTCATCCAACAGAGAGAAATTTAAGAGCATCTATAAGAAATGACATTTAAGATCCATACATCTTGAACAGGACACCAGCTCTTCACATAGCTGCCTTCTCAGGCCTCCTTTGTTACCAGCATGCTATTGAGGTCCACTTTGGTTTTTAGACCTGTTACTGCAGTCTGGGTTGGTTTATAGGACTGGTAATTGTGGTTTAGTTTTGTTTTTATGGCAAAATATTGTGATCTGGTTTTATTTTTTTCCCTGTTTTCACATTCAAATTTAGTGTTCAGGCCTAGTTGTTGTGGTCTGTTTTGGTGTTTTGGTGTGATTCTTGTGGTCTGGTTTGGTTGTTAGGCCCTGTTCCAGGGCACTGTTGTGACCCAGGATCTCTTCAGGTACTACACTTCTCCCAGCAGGTCCTACATCCAGATCCGCAGGTCCAGCTCTCCTGCACATGTAAGTCAGACACGAGGCAATAATTAATTATGCATAGGTAATTATGTAAGGTGAAAGAACTTTGTTTGGATCAATTGGGCTATATTCTTCACTAAACATAGTACTAAACTTTTAACTATTTAATTTTCTTCAGTGTACATCAATTCGTCCATTATTTGTGGTGATTGCTGGACTGAATATTTGGGTTAGTGAAGAAAAACAAGTTTTCCTTTCAAAGTTAAGGACAAAGGTTGATTGAGTACCGGCCATTGCATGACTGCGAAATACAGTCAAGCCGGAAAGTCTGCACACCCCTTTCACCTTCTCCACGTTTTATTACGTTACAGACATATTCTACAATAGATTGAGTTCATTTTTTGTCTCATAATTCTACACAAAATAGCCCATAATGACAAAGTGAAAACAGGTTTCTAGACATTTGTGCTAATTTATTAAAAATCAAAATGTAAAATATCATATGTACACATTGATCATTGATATGACACCCAAAAGTGAGCTGAGGTGCATTTTGTTTCCACTGATACTGCTTGAGATGTTTCTACAACTTAATTGGAGTCCACCTGTGATAAATTAAATTGATTGGACATGATTGGAGATTGCCAACACCTGCCTATATAAGGTCCCACAGTTGACAGTGCATGTCAGAGCAAACTCAAAGCCATGGGGTCAAAGGAATTATCTGCAGACCTCAGAAACAGGACTGTGTCAAGGCATAGATCTGGAGAAGGGTACGGAAAAATCTCTGCAGCTTTACAGGTCCCAAAGAGCACAGTGGCCACAATCATTCATAAATGGAAGAAGTTTGGAACCACCAAGAATCTTCCTAGACCTGGCCGCCCGGCCAAACTGAGCAATCGGGGAAGACGGGCCTTGGCCAGGTGAGCAGGAACCCGAGGGTCACTCTGACAGAGCTCCAGCGTATCCTTGTGGAGATGGGAGAACCTTTCAGAAGATCAACCATCCAGGCAGCACTCCACCAATCAGGCCTTTATGGTAGAGTGGCCAGACGGAAGCCCCTCCTTAGTAAAAGGCACATCACAGCCCGCTTGGAGTTTGCCAAAAGGCACCTAGAGGACTCTCAAACCATGAGAATCAAGATTCTCTGGTCTGATGAAACCAAAATGGAACTTTTTGGCCCGAATACTAAGCGTCACGTCTGGAGGAAACCAGGCACCGCTCATCACCTGGCTAATACCATCCCTACAGTGAAGCATGGCGGTGGCAGCATCATGATGTGGGGATGTTTTTCAGCAGCGGGAATGGGGCGACTAGTCCTGATAGAGGGAAAGATGAATGCAGCTAAGTACACTGAGATCCTTGAAGAAAACCTGCTCCAGAGCGCTCTGGACCTCAGACTTGGGTGAAGGTTTACCTTCCAACATGACAACGACCCGAAGCACACAGCCAAGAGAACAAAAGAGTGGCTTCGGAGAAAGTCTGTGCATGTCCTTGAGTGGCCCAGCCAGAGCCCAGACCTGAATCCAATTGAACATCTGTGGAAAGAGCTGAAAATGGCTGTGTACCGACGCTCCCCATCCAACCTGACGGAGCTTGCAAGGATATGCCAAGAGGAATGGGCAAAAATGTCCAGAAACAAGTGTGCCAAGCTCGTAGCTTCTTTCCCAAGACGCCTTGAAGCTGTAATCGCTGCCAAAATAAAACGTGGAGAAGGTGAAAGGCTTTCCGGCTTGACTGTATATACACATGTATATATGTACACATATTATATATATAATTTATTTATTATATAATTTATGCCATCTTTTAGGTTGGGATTCCTCTTTGGTTCACTGCAGCTAGCAGTAATCAGAGTTTGTTGACAGAGTTTCACTATTTGGTAAGTATAGTGAAGTGTGAGTTTGTCCAAGCTTGAAAGCATCTTCTGACCTTTCCTATCAGGTCTAGTATTCATATTACATAGCTGATGACCTTATGAATCCCCAATACTATTGAAATGTTCAATAAGTAAGATGTTCTTGAGAAATCTGCACAAATTTGAAGCTGAGTGTTTAAGTGTGTCAATACCCTCGCCAGTGACCACTGCTTCTCTCCAGGTGACGTCCAGGGGCCGCCTGGTAGCAGCCGGGACGGAGACCTCCATGTCCTTCTCCCTGACACCCGAGGAGTCCTGGGCCCCCTTGGCCCACCTGGTGGTCTACACTGTCGACTCGGACGGCGAGATTGTCAACGATGCAACATTTTTTCCTGTTAAACAGATCCAGAGGATTAATGTAATCGCATGTCAATTTTCAAAACAAATTAAATATTGCATCTAGATCTGGATAGCTTCCTGGTTTGGATGATCACATTATATACAAAATAACTTGTTGATCCTCCAGTTATGTATTGATTGCTAGTCTATTAGGCATTTTTCATGCCTGCAAGCAGTATAAGCTTTATATTTCTTATGAGACAATGTTGGGTATGTAGCCAATGTGCTGTGTTGGCAGGTGTCTTTGAGCTGGAGTCAGGCCAATGTGAGGCCAGAGGAGGAAGTGTCACTCGTGGTAATGGTCACTGAACCCGGGACTTTGGTGGGAATTTGGGTGGTGGACCAGAAAACAAACTGCCCCCAGCTGAGCAACGACTTCACTGACGAAGCGGTGAGAAATCCCATTGGGTCAGATAGAAAAACTATAAATTGTCCGGGAAAAAAACCAATGAGAAAAAAATTATAGTCACGTACACACCTGGTTAAAATCATCCTTTACCCCTAACTTGTAATTCACAAATTAATATAAGTGTGAAAAAATAAATAGCTGAATTAAATCAGGAGACAACGACAAGGAGAATGCTGTATGAATCCAGGCCAAAATAAATTGTTGGTTATGAATTCTGTTGTAGCATCGGTTTATACCTAGAGCAGTAAACATATCTTGGCAAGTAAATATAGACATGCATGTAACTATAATTGTTTCTCATTTTTTTACTAGTTCTGTTATTCTGGTATCACCAATGGGTTAGTTGATATTTTTGCTCCCCTCACAACTAAACAATTTTTTTTATTGACCAGTCCCTTCTGTGACTATGATTTGAGTTTGAAATTTCCTGCTGGCAAGTGCCCAAATTAACATATGGGGCCCTATCTTACACCCGGCGCAAAGCGGCGCTAACGCAAACGCAAGTGTCTTTGCTATCTTACACCCGGCGCTAGGTCCATAATAGCGCCTAACGCTTACGCCGTCAAACTAGCATGTTTGACGGCGTAACTCTTGCGCCATCATTAGTGAACTGGGCGTGTTGGTCTTAAGATGAGGAGTGGCCAGGATTCTTTTTGGCGTATTGCTATCTTGAGCCAGCAGAAAGCGCTTGCGCTAGAACCACCACAAACCTGGTCTAAAGTCATGTCGCAGTTGTTTACATGCTATTTTAACGGCGCATATAAGTGCGTCTACATAGGCGTGTGCACAACGCGCATACCCTCCTGTCTGTTACACACAGGGGCGTGCACAGGCATGACTAAAATATCTAGATCACAATGTGAAATATTATTATTGTGTAGGCTATATCAAAAATTCATAATAATAAAAGGTTCCATAGGTCCACATACCTTTCCCTCAGCGAAGGGAAACAATGCCACATTACATTGCTCTCAGCCCACTCCATCAACATCCAGGCGATGTGCGATGGTACGGGACAATGGCTATCCATTAAAAAGGAGCTGATAAACACCTATAGCTATCAAGCCTAATGCGCGAATTGTCTTTGCACCTAATGCGTGAATTGTCATTCAATGGAAAACTCGCGCACGGCAATAGACGGACATTTAAGTTCTGAAAATGCGCTTCAGATGTCATTACAATACAGCTCTGTTTATCTATGAAATACAGCCTGTAAGTAAATAGAATGGTTTGTGACTGAAAAAAGTTCAAAACCTTGTCCAGTGAATATTGCATTTATTGTTTTTCAAATAGCCTAGGCTACAGCGAATTCGCTGTGCATAAGGTTTTTTTTCGATAGCCTATGGTTAAAAAACGGAGATGTCACCATGTTTAACTAAATTGTAAACTTAGCTATTCTTCGTCCTTCATATTTTTTTTAAATTACAGTGACCAGGTTTCCATACTCTCACGTTTAAAACCCAGCTGATTTCACCCGTTATTCCTTAACTGAACAAAACGATTTTAAAGAGAACTAAGCGTCTAATTAGAAACTAAAACAAATTTGCAGCACGTTACACAATTAAGTCACAATTAATTTTAATGCCATTCTCTGCACGTGAGCTGCATGTTCTGTTTCCCCTGCTGTAAATCGCACGTTTCACGGTCTTCCCTGGGAAAGTGGATTGTTTTAAAGGATTACGCTACGAGTAAAACAGGTTGGTCACATTTCCATAAACAGGACATTATTAAACAAGGGGAAATATGCGTGAACTTATGGTTGCGAACCTGACAGCTTTATTGTAGGCTATTTAGTGTCATCATTAAGGCATAATAACGGTATGTATGTTATTAATCAATATTAGCCTACTATGCAGGTAGCCTAATGAACTTTGGATGAAGCTTGAACTTCGAGAACAGCCTCTTGGAATTGATGTTTGACACTTTCATTGCATATCAAACGAAATTCGCTGAACAAGCAGGCTAATTTGGCGTTTTCTAAGGTGAGACTGAAGCCATTGATAGCTTATTCTCAGCTGTTGCAGGTCCTTTTAGCGAAATTTAACCGCACATATTTTGTAAAATAACAGCCCCTGTCTGGAATTACCGGGAACTCATAGGCTAATGGTTAGTCCGAATAATATTGATCATACTCCATTTAGCCTATTCCTTGATCACACTAAACACGCACGAGCATGTCTGTTTCGCCATCATAAGCAATCCGCCAAGGTGGAAAAGCAGGCTTTTAAAGGGAATGGGATATGACATTTTGATTGGTTTATTGAATGTCACGCCCAAGACACACCTATAATTAATGAAGCGACTAGTTCAGCCCAGTTGCGCCATGCGCCGTGCTTAGCGCCAAAAAAACACGCCGTTAAAATAGCAAAAGTGGACTTGGACACGCCCTAAATGGACTTAGCGCCATGCGCTTAGACTAAGCGCCAAGATCGCCAAGATAGGGCCCCTAGTGTTATTAGAAGCAGTATGAATGAATGTTCTTGTTGAAACCAGACTGACCTGTTGAAATGTAGCCCCTTCTTTTGTTCCACCCTTTCTCCCTAAGCTGTAACAGTATGTTTTGGATGTGGGTGTGGGTTATTGCAGGTGCCGGGGGAACTTACTGAGGACAATATGGACGAGAATAATCTCCTGCTTTTGATGCGCGGTGACCCCCTCTCCATTTTCACGGTAGCACTGGCATGCAGGCAGTCACACTGACTCACTGAAATGTCTTTTTCCAAGCTGTATTACTTTACATATCCAAATAGCCCCCAGCGTTGATGCTTTCTGTTTTGTCATTTGCTAAATAATATAGCCAACCATTCATAAATAGCAATTAAACATTTATACTGGTCTCCCTGTGTGTCCTCAAATATTGAATTAATGTATCTACTATTTAGATAGTGATTTTGAGTTTGAATCTGTATGTGTATATATGTTTTTACCTGCAGTAAATATCCTTGTTATACTGTTGATTTTCATTCAATTTTTTCCATTCTCCAGGCTTTCAACATTCGGGTGTTAACAGATGCCAACTTCTATCCATGGTATGGCTGGTTTGGAGAGCTTGAATACTGTAAGTTTAAGATTACTATTACAATTCAGACCCAATAAAAATATTTCAATACACATGCTTATCTCATGCAGTTACATTTTTTGATTATCTTATCGAAAAATATCCTGTTTAGAACAAACCCGTGGCACTGTGTGCTACTATGCCCTTAAGTGGCCACATGTGGTCACAGAATAGGACCAGGAACTATGGACAGAGAACAGTAACATTAAGCTTAAACAACAAAACCAGGAAGCCCCATGGTTTTATGTATTATATTTCTGAAATGAGACCTCTCTCCCTGAAGTCACACTGGATCCCACCCAAGCAGATTTTTTGCTGAAGAGAATCAAACAAGGAAGTTCACTATTGTGACAACATGACATGAATGGAATCAGCTACTAGTTTTTTGGTGATCTTTGTTACTTTGCAAACTAGCACACTCGTAGTCAGATGAAAAAGGGGACATATTCTGTTAAAATAACATCAGCAAAAGTATTATTGTGCAGTACATAAAAAGCTGTAAGTGAGAATCTGTTTAAATTGACAATTTCCAAATCCAGCAGTTTTAACAGCTACTACACTTATTTAATGTTCAGCACTCTGAATACAGAACACAAGTGGCATAAACGGTTAAAACTCCTTACTTATCCAACATATAAAGTGGATTTGATTTAATTTGTTAATTATTATCAAAGATGTCAATTATCAATTAAATCGCCATTGATAGGGAGAGCAATCTGTTGGATCAAATAAAAATTAACAGATCTATTAAGTTACAACATGTATTAAACATCTAATCTAAAGACAAAGGTTCAACATCCTTAACAAACAATGAATGTTACAGACATAGACAAGTTACAGTCACAAAAGAAATGAATGAAAGAAGATACAAAACCACAGCTTGTCCCTGCCAAGGTAATCCCGAGAAGACCAATGTCCAAAAACCACCAGACAGCAGAATATTTAAATAGACCAGGGATCTGCTGGAGCACAGTTACAGACCTGGGCCCTGACAGTGAACATGAAAAAGACCAGAGGCATGATATTCCAGAAGAAAGCTAGATCTCAGGAAAATGAGTACCAGTTTAATTTAGGCAACAGCACCCTTGAACAACTAATTACACTTACCTGGGTCTTATTGTCAGTGCCTCAGGGAAGTTTGACCTGGCAGTGAATGCATTGAAAGAGAAGGCATGCAGAGCTTTACAATTTAAACTCACCAATTAAAAATTGGATTCAAATATTTGAAAGCGTAATTAAATCAATTGCTCTTCATGATAGTGAAGTGTGGGGTCCCATTACCCACCAGAATTACACCAAATGGGAGAAACACCCTACAGAATCCCTGCATGTAAAATTTTGAGAAAACATTTTACAATTACAAAGAAAAACTCCACACAATTAATACAGGGCAGGCTTTTATCCAATAATTATCAATATACAAGAATGGGCATTGAAATGTTGGGCTCATTTAAGACAAACTAATCCAAACTCACTCCACCTTAAAGCCCTGTTATACCAAGAGCAGAACATAGAATAGAGCTAGTCTGGAAGCTCACTGAACAGAGCACCACCACCATCAGCCAGCTAGTCCTGAAGCTCACTGAACAGAGCACCACCACCATCAGCCAGCTAGTCCTGAAGCTCACTGAACAGAGCACCACCACCATCAGCCAGCTAGTCCTGAAGCTCACTGAACAGAGTACCACCACCATCAGCCAGCTAGTCCTGAAGCTCACTGAACAGAGCACCACCACCATCAGCCAGCTAGTCCTGAAGCTCACTGAACAGAGCACCACCACCATCAGCCAGCTAGTCCTGAAGCTCACTGAACAGAGCACCACCACCATCAGTTAGTTTCAGGACAACACCTCAAGGACACATCCCATTAGAGTAAACCAAATTATCGAATACCTCAAAAACACTGATTTGGACCATTGGGATACAACTACTAAAACTCAAAACAAAGTTCTACTGGGTCCTAAACAGAAAATATAAATTGGCAGAATATCTAGTCACCATTAAAAATACAAAACAGAGGGAGATCCTGACCAAATATTATGTCAGTCAGCACAGCCTAGTAAGAGACTGGCCGCCACTGGCCGACTTAGCTGCCCTGAGAAGTGAGGCTGTGCTCCCACTGCAAATAGAGACAGAGCTGCATGCACTTCCTCACCCAATGTGATAAACATGACAAAGTTTTTTTTAATAAAATATCTTTTCATAAAATTTAAAACAATACAGCCAAACTTACCAAACCAACCTGAGACCTAACTATTACAAATCCTTCTTGAAGAAGAAAGATGATGTGTGAATTTGGCAGCACAATATGTGGCTACCTGCCACAGGCCAAGGGACAGCAGTGATCCCCAACGCCCGCCAATTAATATATATTTGTTTTTAAAATATATAATGTATATTTGTAAAGCCTAATTTATAATTCATTACACAACCTTTTCGACAAGTGTCGAATGATGAAAATGACGTATTTCCAACTTATAACCTGTTGCTCGACATTTTTCACAGTGTTGCACACCTCTAGAATGTTGTTATATCGCAGACAACGTCATACTTTGTCGCGCAGTCTGATTGGACAGCCAGATGGAAAGCCTAAATTAATTGTCATGGATACGTTTTAAAGGTTCTTCCACCTCCGCAATTTCAATAATTTCACAGAGCACTGCTAAGTGGCCTATTAGAAATGTAAACAAACGGTCAGAGGTTGTCGTCTTGTTACCATAGAGACAACCGAAACTTAATCGCAGACCTTCGCCCGAAGTATAAATGCTAAACGCTGTGCGACCCCTTCATTTTTGTCACTCGACACTTGTCGAAAGGGGCGTGCGACAAAGTATAAATCAGGCTTAATTCCTTTATGTCCACAGCAGTGGAGGAAATGCCCGTTCAATACCAGCGTGCTGACTGGAAACCTCCGGTGTGCAGGGACTCTCCAGAGACCTGGTTATGGCTGGAGGCCAACATGAGGTAAAGTGCAGGAAACAAAGGTAGAACAAACTCATAATTACTTCGGTAACAATCACCATATAATAAAATTATAAAATAAAAACATCTCACTCGGGGAACCCAGGGCAGGGGGTTCTCAAAACACAGTCTGTTAACAAAAAGCTTTGTGTGTTTTGTTTGCATTTCACATCACAGGTAAACTTTGTCATATACGGGCATATATAAATTTAGTAGATATCAACTTTCCTGACCAGAAAAGAGTGAAAAAACCCAAAGCATGTTGAAACCCTGAGCTATCTCTGTATTCTCAGATGCATATCTCATTCATTCAATAGCAATAACACTGTAAACAGCGAATGGTATTTTGTTTTGTATTTCACAGCACGTCAAACACAGCAAACCTTCACTTCACTGTACCTGATCGCATCACTTCCTGGTTTGCCAGTGCCTTTGTAATGTCTGAAAATCTGGGTTTGGGGCTCATGTCTACACCAGCGAAGGTACCGCTTACCATCATGTCAACCATAAACTGACTGCAAAACCCACCTTTCTTACTTTCTGAAGTTACACAGTGGCCTCACTTGCACATACAGAGCATTTATTTATTTATTTTTAAATTATTTTTTATATATACATTTGGTGCCTAACATGGGGGCTGAATATGTCCAATTCCCACCCTAAGCTGGAATATCCAGTTAACTACTTGTAGCCGCGTTCAGACGTCTCCACTGACGGTTTGGGAGAGTGTAGACATCTGCAGTTCTGCTCCGAAACACCAGGGGCCCTATCTTGGCGATCTTGGCGCTTAGTCTAAGCACATGGCGCTAAGTCCATTTAGGGCGTGTCCAAGTCCACTTTTGCTATTTTTAACGGCGTGTTTTTTTGGCGCTAAGCACGGCGCATGGCGCAACTGGGCTGCACCTAGTCGCTTCATTAATTATAGGTGTGTCTTGGGCGTGACATTCAATAACCAATCAAAATGTCATATCCCATTCCCTTTAAAAGCTGCTTTTCCACCTTGGCGGATTGCTTATGATGGCAAAACAGACATGCTCGTGCGTGTTTAGTGTGATCAAGGATAGGCTAAATGGAGTATGATCAATATTATTCGGACTAACCATTAGCCTATGAGTTCCCGGTAATTCCAGACAGGGCTGTATTTTACAAAATATGTGCGGTTAAATTTCGTTAAAAGGACCTGCAACAGCTGAGAATAGGCTATCAATGGCTTCAGTCTCACCTTAGAAAACGCCAAATTAGCCTGCTTGTTCAGCGAATTTCGTTTGATTATGCAATGAAAGTGTCAAACATCAATTCCAAGAGGCTGTTCTCAAGTTCAAGCTTCATCCAAAGTTCATTAGGCTACCTGCATAGTAGGCTAATATTGATTAATAACATACATACCGTTATTTTGCCTTAATGATGACACTAAATAGCCATACAATAAAGCTGTCAGGTTCGCAAACCATAAGTTCACGCATATTTCCCACTTGTTTAATAATTTCCTGTTTATGGAAATGTGACCAACCTGTTTTACTCGTAGCGTAATCCTTTAAAACAATCCACTTTCCCAGGAAGACGTTAAACGTGCAGAGAATGGCATTAAAATTAATTGTGAATTAATTGTGTAACGTGCTGCAAATTTGTTTTAGTTTCTAATTAGACGCTTAGTTCTCTTTAAAATCGTTTTGTTCAGTTAAGGAATAACGGGTGAAATCAGCTGGGTTTTAAACGGTGAGAGTATGGAAACCTGGTCACTGTCATTTAAAAAAATATGAAGGACGAAGAAATAGCTAAGGTTGCAATTTAGTTAACATGGTGACATCTCCGTTTTTTAACCATAGGCTATCAAAAAAAACCTTATGCACAGCGTAATATGCAATATTCACTGGATAAGGTTTTGAACTTTTTTCAGTCACAACCCATTCTATTTACTTACAGGCTGTATTCATAGATAAACAGAGCTGTATTGTAATGACATCTGAAGCGCATTTTCAGAACTTAAATGTCCGTCTATTGCCGTGCGCGAGTTTTCCATTGAATGACTATTCACGCATTAGGTGCAAAGACAATTCTTGATAGCTATAGGTGTTATCAGCTCCTTTTTAATGGATAGCCATTGTCCCGTACCATCGCACATCGCCTGGATGTTGATGGAGTGGGCTGAGAGCAATGTAATGTGGCATTGTTTCCCTTCGCTGAGGGAAAGGTATGTGGACCTATGGAACCTTTTATTATTATGCATTTTTGATATAGCCTACACAGTAATAATATTTCACATTGTGATCTAGATATTTTAGTCATGCCTGTGCACGCCCCTGTGTGTAACAGACAGGAGGGTATGCGCGTTGTGCACACGCCTATGTAGACGCACTTATATGCGCCGTTAAAATAGCATGTAAACAACTGCGACATGACTTTAGACCAGGTTTGTGGTGGTTCTAGCGCAAGCGCTTTCTGCTGGCTCAAGATAGCAATACGCCAAAAAGAATCCTGGCCACTCCTCATCTTAAGACCAACACGCCCAGTTCACTAATGATGGCGCAAGAGTTACGCCGTCAACATGCTAGTTTGACGGCGTAAGCGTTAGGCGCTATTATGGACCTAGCGCCGGGTGTAAGATAGCAAAGACACTTGCGTTTGCGTTAGCGCCGCTTTGCGCCGGGTGTAAGATAGGGCCCCTGGTGTTACCAGCCTGCTACTTTTCACAACACAGCCCACAGCCAAGCTTGCATAGAGTTGAGCTGGAGGAAAACATCTCATATGCGGCTCTGGCATGCATTCCATGGGCACCCAATCCACCAGCAAGGGTAACTAGAGAGCAATGAATCGTGGACCCCTAACCAGCTGAGCCCTCCAGTACCCTGAGTGATGCAATCTCCAATTACACATTGCCCTATGGGGCTACTGGCCACAGTCGGCAATGGCACAGTCCAGATTTGATCCGAGACCGGGGGGCTCATCCATCCAACCGAAGGAGCCACCCAGTAGCCCCAGAGAGCATTTATTTAACTTCAGTCTAATTCCACCAATTAGTTTCAGATTAAATAAGTGAGCCCTTGTTATTTTCAGAGATATGCTCTTGAAATGGCTGTCAATACAAGAAAATGCAAATACCATGATTGACCAAATAGACCAATTTTTTGATTCATGACAGGGGCGTGACCAAGCAAAGTACTGGTCTGAATGGGTCGTCTGGTCTGAATGGGCCTCCTGAATAATTATAAACTTGAATATAGTATCAGAACTCCCTGTAGGTAGGCGAGGTAGTCTAAGGAATTCAGGAGCTGACCGTCTGGTCAATGTAGAGAGTCTGTGTTGTATCCCAGCACTGGGAGTGGTAATTCCCAATGTTTCCAGCAGGGGGCTGTGCAGGCTTATGCAGGTGATGCAGTCTGATCGAAGGGACTGACTTTAAGTGTTTCCACAGCTGACCGTGTCCCAGAACTTTTTCCTGTCTCTGGACCTCCCCCCTTACATTATCCGTGGGGAACAGCTGATCTTGGAGATCCAATTGTACAACAACCTGGATCAGGACCTGGAGGTGAGCTCTCATACCCCGTGTACCCCCCCCCCCCCCCCCTCCAGTCCACTTCGGAACAAGTAATTAGATCCTTAGATACATCAATGGCTGTACATCTCAGTTGATAGAACAGGGTGAAACAAAGTGGTGACTGGCAGAGGAGAACTGACATTAAAAAAAACTGAATTAAATTCCACTGTTGTTTTTGTGATTGTTGAGTGTGGTATTGTGGAATATTACCCAGAATCAATGTGGTCCATGGCAATGTTAAGTAGTAAAGCTGTAAACTGCAGAGAGAGAGAGAGAGGGGGGGGGGGGGGGGTCATTGGCACCTAATTGCGCATCAGTGCCTCTTCTGGTTGATCAAGCCCCTGTGGAGTTGTGCACTAGCTAAATGTTTGATGGAAGATGCTGCTGCAATAATGCTGGCCAAGAGTTGAAAACCCGAATTAAACAATGAATTGCATTTGGCAGTCATTGTGATGTTTATCTTTTTCTGTTGTGTATTTTGTATCATCTGAACAATGCAAATAACATTTGCCCACTGTGTGCTTGCTTTGAAATGTTGAACGTTGTTACACAAGAGGTATGATATTTCACTCTTATGCCACAACACTCACCACCCTACATTATTTAAGACATGCCAGGTTTTCAAGTTGACTTGCAGCCACTTGACAGCAGACCATCAAAAACTTAAGTTTTTAAATTCTACAGGGTCCTCACTAATTGTTCTGTCACTGTAGTTTCCAGTAATTTCTGCAATTGTTGCTGTGTCCCCTGTGTGGCCTGTCCCATGAGGTAAGTGATATGTGTACACTTTCCTTTTGGCGTGACTCTCACTTTTCACCCCCACAGGCCGTGGTGTTTGTGGAGGAGAGTGTTTCATTTGAGTTTGTCTTCGCGGGCAACCAATCATTTGCGAGTGCCGGGGCGAGGAGTGTGACTGTACGGAGCCAGAATAGTGGCACTGTTCTCTTTCCCGTAACACCCAAAGTCATCGGCACAATGTCTGTGACAGTGAATGCTGTGTCCTTTTATGCCTCCAACAAAGTTACCCGCACAGTTCTGGTCAAGGTATGATGCAAATGTGTTTTGGCTTCACAGTTACAATGTCACCTCTCAAAACCTATCCAAAAACCATTTAAATTAATTTAATGTAATGTAATGTTCCATTGGTGTCTCTTTTACTCTTTGTTCTGTTCAGTCTGAGGGAATAGAGAAGACATTTGTGAAGTCTCTGTTTCTGGAGCTGGTGCCGTCCGAGCAGAACAGCTCCAGAGGGATCACCTTCACCTTTCCCCAAGATGTGGTGCCGGGCAGCCAAAGGGCCGAAGTGGCTGCAGTTGGTATGTCTCCGGCAGAGATGGAAATCCAAGGGACATAAAGTAAATGTATTTTGCTCCAATCACCTGGACTTGCTAATTAACATAATTCTTCAGTGAGGAGGTAGAACTAATTAGTGAAATCAGCTGGCTATGGTCTATGGGTGGAAGAAACACATGGTAGGACTGTTACTTTATGTCCCCTGGATTTCCACCTCTGGTCTCCGGTTCATCTGGCTCTTCCGGAGACAGAACCTAACAATGAGACTGTCCAATGGCTGGTAGAGGACATCAGAACATAACATCCGTTGAGGAAAACAGGCCACTCATTCCATCTTGCCTCATCTGTTTGCTCAGAGTGTTTACCTCAATTTTTGTAGTGAGGAAGGGCTTGTAGGAATTTCTAAAGGCATTTCTAATGTACTAAGACTAAGTAGTATAGACTGAAGTATACGTATACTAGTCTGTGTTCTCAGTCTCCGAGTCCTGTCAAATCAGAATACCCAGTGTCTTATTGTGTCTTTGTCTTTGGGAAACAGGCTTTTTGTAACTCTCCCCCTCCATACTCTCTTTCTCTCTCTCTCTTGCTCTCTCTCTCGTTTTGCCTCGGTGTGAACAGGTCACATCCTGGGGCCTTCTCTCTCAGGGCTGGAGTCCCTCATACAGATGCCCTACGGCTGCGGAGAGCAGAACATGATCAATTTCGCCCCCAGTATTTATGTCCTGCAGTACCTCACCAGCACCAGTCAGGTGGAGGAGGACATCCACAGCAGAGCCATATCCACCATGACAAAAGGTCAGCTGCTCTTAATTGGATCATCCACTAGAAACTATCACATTCAGTTGTTCACCGGCTGATCCGCCTTCATTTCCTTATACATTACCATTGTTGCGTTGCTCCAGTAGTTCTTCACCATCTAAAATAACAGCTGCAGATCTAAAATGAGGTCCCTGTACCCCTGCTCAGGCTACTATCGAGAGCTATCATATCAGAGGAGCGACGGCTCTTTCAGCGCCTTCGGGGACTGGGATGCGTCCGGCAGCACATGGTGTGTAACCATAACAACCGGAGGTCTGGGCATGCTCATTTCATAGCATCACACCTCATCTCATGCTAACCTACCTCACCCTATTTCTCACACTATCTCATACTAAACCACCCCACCTGACCCTCTTCCATACTATCGCACTCTGTCTCACCTTACATCATGCTATCTCATGCCACCTCGAGCTGTTTAGAGGTTTGACACACGTCTCTCTACTCTGGCAGGCTGTCAGCGTTTGTGCTGCGGTGCTTCCTCCAGGCGCGTCCATTCATCAGGATCGATACCGACATTCTCTCCCAGACAGCAACCTGGCTGGTCAGTCAGCAGCAGCCCGACGGGGCCTTCGGGGAGCCAGGGAGGGTCATTCACACCGAGCTCCAGGGAGGCCTTGATGGCCCCGTCTCTCTGACGGCGTACGTCCTGATGGCCTTGCTGGAGGACCAGACTACAAAGGTATTTCACAATAACATACCACGCTCTGTCATGCTTTTCTTCACTATGGTCCTGATTTACTAAGACATTTAGCATGTGCAGAATCATTTAGCACACACAAAACCAAAAACATGACCAATGTTTGATCATAGTATTTGTTATGCACCAATCATTGTTTGTGTTATTGGTTTTGCGTGTGCTTAAAGGTTTTGCACATGCTAAATGTCTTAGTAAATCAGGCCCCATGTCTGCTAAATGCCTGTAATGTAATGCAATGCAATGTCGCACTAACTCACAATACCTCACCCTGTGTAACCCCATCTCATGGTAACCAATGTGATTTCACGCTTCCTCACGCTGTCTTTTGCTATCGTTCACTGTCAGGACTTGTACGCCAGCACAGTGACAAACGCGCTGCTCTACCTGGAGTCTAAGTTCGCGGATGGGATCTCCAGTAACTACAGCATGTGCCTGGTGGCATATGCTCTGTCTCTGTCCCAGCGCTTCAGTGCCCAAACTGCCCTGAATGAGCTCCTGAATAGAGCAGACATAAAGGGTAATAACTGCTGCCATTCTCTTCCTGTTCATAGTGCTATAAAGGGACTTACCAGAGTCTCATGCAGCTGGAAAATCTGTCACAATCCACATTTTCAGGAAAAGAACATGCATTTATACCTATCCATGGTATTAAAGATATATTCCATCATGCAGTTGCAGTATTTATTAGATTTTTATTTAATGTTGTATGATTAAAGATTTTTCTGGGATTAAAGTTAACTCTTGCAGATATTTGGCCTTTTTCTTTGTCAGGACACTTACAATTCTTACATGCAAGTACTCAGTTCCAAAATCATGGGCATTAACATAGGCGCCGGATTAATTTTTTACCAGGGGCCCAAAAGAAAATTATCCAATAAGTAAATCCACCCCCCCCCCCCCTGTACGTGAGATAGTGTTTCACCGACTTTTCAATGCAAAAATGTTCACTGGGATGTTGAAGCTGGGCTGCTAACGTTACTTCCCCAGAATTGTTTGACACAGGTGTGATGTTTAATTCTGTGGGTTTTGGGTATACTTTTTCATATAAACTTGTCCATTTTGTGGAGTGAATGTCAAGAACCTGAATACGGGCTGAACCCAAGTGCAACAACAAGGAGGCAGAGGTACAGGAAAAGGTTGTTTATTAGAGCTTGGGGCAGTCACAAGCTGTACACAGAATATACACAGAATAAGTAAGTCCGGAGAATCTCCGGGACTTCAGTTTGCTCCAAGCCGGAGCTGGACTTGACAGGAACACTGGATGTTCCAAACCGGAACTGGACTTGCACTGGAACACTGGATGTTCCAAACCGGAACTGGACTTTGTACTGGAACCCTGGATGTTCCAAACCGGAACTGGACTGAACGGGAACTGGATCGGGACACACCGGAACTGGACTAAACGGGAACACTGGGTTGTTCCAAACCGGAACTGGACTTGGTACTGGAACCCTGGATGTTCCAAACCGGAACTGGACTGGACAGGAACTGGATCGGGTCACACCGGAACTGGACTAGACTGGAACACTGGGTTGTTCCAAACCGGAACTGGACAAGACTGGAACTGGAATGTTCCAAACCGGAACTGGACTGTGCGGGTCTCTCAGGAATATCCCACACTGGGACTGCACTAGACGGATAACCCGGGAGTCGTTCCAAGCCGGAACTGGACTTTGCGGGTCGCTCAGGAATCGTTCCAAACCGGAACTGGACTTGGCGGATCTGGACAGACGGGACAGACGGGACAGATAGGGGGAGCGCTAGGCATCCAATAAATTATGCTTCAAACTTGTCTCCTGAAGCGAGGGAGGACATAAAGAACAGACAAGCCGGTTATGGTTATGCATGAAGTAGAGAAGGGGAAACCGGGGTGTTACTAGTAACAGGCAACCGGGTAGTTGATGCAGAGGAAGGGGTAGCGGCAGATACGGCAGGGCAGGACAGCGCAGCGGAACTCGGGTTGGCCCGGTTGAGGCAGCAGGGCAAACAGCAGCAGGTGCAACCGGAACCGTACCACTGGCGGTTGCCACGGCCGGACGCAGGAACAGCTGTAGAATGGAGGAGCAGAACGCCCCGCTGCGGGCACAACGTCAGGTGGGAAGCGGGGGTACCGCAACACAAACAGGGAATAGCGAACAACTGCAGACTGGCAGACAACAACAGAGTAGTGGTTAACAAGGCAGATAAGGCGCGGCAGGTAGGACCGCACCAAACAGGACAGACTAAATAATCAGCAGTTGGCAGTGTGCCTTAAGCACCGAGACAGAACCAAACTGTTTAAAATGGTTTGCACGATTAAGCAGGGTGAACGAACACCAAATAGCAAACCAAACTGTGCAAGTTAACTAGACAAGGGAATAACATGACCAGGATACAAACGAAACAACGTTAACGAACTGGCACTGGATAGTAGACAGCAGGTGGGTTAAATAGGGAGCGTAATAGGTATCAATTAGGAAAGCGTGCGAATGTATGCGTGGATGATTGAACAGAGCGGAGTGTGAGGAATGCATGCTGAAATGGAAGGAGGAGATAGGCTGAGGCAGGAGTGGAGAAATGGAGTGATACAAACGGAGGGAACACGCCCAGTCTGCAGCACGTGGAAAAACACGGACAATGGAAGTCAAACATGACATGGAGGGAAAGGGCAAAATACGGAAAACGGACAGGATGGGAACAGAACGTTACAGTACCCCCCCCTTAACGAACGCCACCTGGCGTACCCGGAGGCTTAATTTTATCAGGGTATAATTTGTGAAAGTCGAGAATGAGTGAGTGGTCCAAAATAAGGCTCTTGTGTAGCCAGGACCGCTCTTCAGGGCCATACCCCTCCCAGTCGACTAGATATTGAAAGCCCCGACCCTTGTGGCGAATGTCGAGTATGCGACTCACTGTGTAGGCCGGGGCGTTGTCGATAATCCGGGGCGGTGGTGGAATGACCGCGGGAGCACTGAGTGGGCTGGAGGCGACAGGCTTGACCTGACTGACGTGAAAAACGGGGTGAATTTTCAGGGAAACAGGAAGGGAAAGTTTAATGGTTATGGGGTTAAGGACACTAAGGATAGTGAAGGGACCAATGAAGCTGGGCTGCAGCTTCTTAGAGGTGGATTGTAGGGGGATGGTGGCTGTGGAAAGCCAGACCTGCTGACCGGGCTTGTACTGCGGGGCTGCGGTCCTGTGAAGGTCCGCCAGGCGCTGAGTACGGGAATTAGTGCGAAGGAGCGCGGTGCGTGTCAGCCTCCACACACGCTTGCACCTGAGGAGGTGGGACTTGACGGTAGGAACCGTCACCTCCTCTTCCTGGACCGACAGAAGGGGGGGTTGGTACCTCAAGGAGCATTCGAAGGGGGACATCCCCGTGGCGGTGCTCTTTAGGGAGTTGTGTGCATATTCCACCCACGGGAGGAAACGGCTCCAGGAAGAGGGATTGCGTGCCGACACGCACCGCAAGGCGGCCCCCAGGTCCTGGTTCGCCCTCTCCGTCTGGCCGTTAGTCTGAGGATAGAACCCCGACGACAGGCTCGCGGAAGCACCCAGGGCCGCACAGAACGCCTTCCAGACCTGGGAGGAAAATTGGGGCCCACGGTCAGAAACAATATCAGAGGGGATCACGTGCAGCCTGACCACGTGCAGCACCAGGAGCTCTGCTGTTTCAAAAGCGGAAGGAAGTTTAGGGAGAGGGATAAAGTGAACCGCCTTGGAGAACCGGCCTACAATTGTCCGAATAGTGGTGTTGCCCTCTGACAAAGGTAGACCGGTGACGAAGTCCACGCCGATGTGGCTCCAAGGTCGGCCCAGGACAGGAAGGGGGTGGAGAAGACCGGAGGGAGGCTGGTGGGATGCCTTGCTCCTGGCGCAAACTGGGCAGGCCAGGACAAAAGCACGGGTATCCCCCTTGAGGGTGGGCCACCAAAAACTCCTCCTGACCACGGAGATAGTCCTGGCAACTCCTGGGTGACATGCCAGACGGGAGGCGTGAACCCATTCCAGGACCTGGGAACGGACGGAGTCGGGAACAAAAAGAGTGGAATTAGGGTTATTGCGGGGATCCGGTTGGAAAGCCTGGGCGGCCTTCACAGTCTTTTCGATATCCCAGGACACCGCAGCCACGATGCAGGAAGCCAGTAGTATGGGCTCCGGATCAGCAGGACTGGAAAGGGGGGGAAAACATATGGGATAAGGCATCAGCCTTAATATTACGGGAACCAGGACGGAAGGTAACGGTGAAATTAAACTGTGTAAAAAAGAGTGACCATCTAGCTTGACAGGCATTAAGCCTCTTGGCAGACTTAATATACAGAAGGTTGTGATGGTCAGTCAGGACAATGAACGGGTTACCTGCCCCCTCCAGCCAGTGACGCCACTCCTCCAGAGCGAGTTTAATGGCCAAGAGCTCCCGATCCCCGACGTCGTAATTTCCGCTCCGCGGGGGTTAGTCTCCGGGAAAAGAAGGGCACAGGGGTGGAGTTTGTTGTCCTGGGCAGCTTGCTGTGACAGAATGGCCCCTACGCCGGTGTCGGAGGCATCAACCTCCACAGTAAACTGGCGGGTGGGGTCAGGATGACGAAGAATAGGAGCTGTGGAAAACCGGGCTTTGAGCTGTTCAAAGGCGTGTTGAGCCTCGGGATTCCAACAGTAGGGGATGGAAGTGGAAGTAAGTTTAGTTAGAGGAGCAGCAGTAGTACTGTAATTGCGAATGAAACGGCGGTAAAAATTTGCAAAGCCAAGGAACTGTTGAAGGTGCTTACGTGTAGAAGGCTGGGGCCATTCTGTCACCGCCTTGACTTTAGCAGGATCCGCCCGGATTTTGCCCTCCTCAATGATAAAACCGAGAAACGGAACTGTGGAGGTATGAAAAGAGCATTTCTCGGCTTTCACAAATAGTTGGTTCTCCAGGAGTCGTTGGAGAACCTCGCGAACATGGTGTACGTGTTCCTGTGGGGTTTTTGAAAAAAATTAGGATGTCGTCGATGTACACAAAAACAGACCTTCCCAGTAGGTCGCGTAAAACATCGTTAACCATCCCCTGAAAAAACTGCTGGGGCGTTAGTTAAACCGAAAGGAACAACCAAATATTCATAGTGGTCAAGCGGGGTATTGAATGCTGTCTTCCACTCGTCCCCCTCGCGGATCCGGACCAAGTGGTACGCGTTGCGAAGGTCAAGCTTAGAAAAAATGACAGCCTGGTTAAGGGGTTCAAAAGCAGAATTAATTAAAGGAAGTGGGTATTTGTTACGAATGGTGATTTTGTTGAGGCCCCCGGTAATCGATGCAGGGCCGCAGCGACCCGTCCTTCTTAGCCACAAAAAAGAACCCTGCGCCAACCGGGGAAGAAGAGGGTCGGATTATACCTGGTGCTAGTGACTCATGTATGTACGATTCCATAGCCATTTTCTCCGGACCCGACAGACTGTAGAGGCGGCCAGATGGAAGTTTGGCTCCTGCCAGTAGATTGATACAACAGTCGTAGGGTCTGTGGGGAGGCAATGAAACAGCACGTGATTTGCAAAACACTTGTGACAGATCGTGATAATGACTGAGTACACCGGTTAAATCAGGTACAGGTTGAGTGGAAATATTGTGTTTGACCCCCGAGGGGGGTAGAGCAGATAGAAGACAGTTAGCCAGGCAGTGACTGCTCCAGACCAGGACTTGACCGGAACGCCAATTGATGTGAGGGTTATGGAGGCATAGCCAGGTCTGTCCTAGAACCAGAAAGGATTGTTTAGAATGAATCAAAAATAGTTGAATGGTCTCATGATGATTACCAGATAACACTAGTTGGAGGGGAACGGTGGAGTGGGTGACTAACCCCAGGCTCCTACCGTCCAGGGCGAGAGCAGTAATCGGAACAGACAAGGGTTCGGTAGGAATTCCAAATTTTTTAACAAAAGAGATATCAATAAAGTTGGCATCGGCTCCAGAGTCGATGAGAGCAGACGAAGAAGCGGTGTGGTTTTTCCAAAGAAGGGTAGCCTTGAATTTGTCACGGCTCTGGGCTGAATGGTTAGAGGTAATTGGGCTCGTCAGGACGCCCAGTTTTAAGGGTGAACGAACACCAAATACCAAACCAAACTGTGCAAGCTAACTAGACAAGGGAATAACATGACCAGGATACAAACGAAACAACGTTAACGAACTGGCACCTGGATAGCAGACAGCAGGTGGGTTAAATAGGGAGCGTAATAGGTATCAATTAGGAAAGCGTGCGAATGTATGCGTGGATGATTGAACAGAGCGGAGTGTGAGGAATGCATGCTGAAATGGAAGGAGGAGATAGGCTGAGGCAGGAGTGGAGAAATGGAGTGATACAAACGGAGGGAACACGCCCAGTCTGCAGCACGGGGAAAAACACGGACAATGGAAGTCAAACATGACACGGAGGGAAAGGGCAAAATACGGAAAACGGACAGGATGGGAATGGAACGTTACAGTCAACATCACATCACCTCTAGTAGCCTATATGTTATTGATAGCTGGCACTCTAGAGAGTCTGTCGTAGGCGTATGTAGCATATCTCAACAAATAGCATATGTCAATTCGTTGCTTGTTTCACATTTATTTAACGTGCTACATGTGTGCATCGAACCAGGTTAAACCATCCATGATCCGCATCAAACTATAACTTCACTCTGCAATACGATTCACCCAGCAATACGATTTGCCCGTGGGTGCCTAGGCCCCTGAGAACCCATGCAATTGGTGCCCATGGGCATTAATATGAAGTTTGTCACCCCTTTGCTGCTATAACAGCCTCCACTCCCCTGGGAAGGCTTTCCACTAGATGTTGGAATAATGCTGCATGGATTTGCTGCCATTCAGCTAGAAGAGCTTTTGTGAGATCGGGCATTGATAGTGGGCGATTAGGCCTGGCTCGCATTCAGCTTTCCAATTGATCCCAAAGATGTTTACTGGGGGTTGAGATCAGGGTTCTGTGCAGGCCAGTCAAGTTCTTCTACACCAATCTCGACAAACCATTTCTGTATGGACCTCGCTTTGTGCATGGGAGCATTGTCATGCTGAAACAGGAAAGGGCCTTCCCCAAATTCCATCTCCAAACTGATGCCACAAAGTTGGAAGCACAGAATTGTCTGGAATGTCATTGTTTGCTATTGTTTTAAGATTTGCCTTCACTGGAACTTTGGGACCTAGCCTAAAAATAGCCCTGGACCAATGGTGTCTGGATACCTTTGGCCATGTAGTGTACCAATTTACTGAGGCTGGCTGGCGTATAAAATAAATGTGCCCGTTGATTTGTTGTTGAGATGAAAATGACAGTGATTCACTATTTTACCTACAAACTAATGACAGAAAAGACAAAATTTGTAACATTTTTAAATAGCCAACATATTGTACTCCTCCAGCCTCTTCTCTGACTGCCTGCAGCACTAAAACGTATTCCCGCGAATATAGGCCTCTACTTTGAGGGCACTTATGGAGGGCTCTTATGAAAGGCTTTATGTGGCAGCTGTCTGGTCCCCCGAGTCTCAATCAGAGGGACGTTACCTCCTCAGATGGCGTGGTGTACTGGGAGTTGCCGGGCGGGGGGCTCTTGGCTTCCTGGCAGCCGCGATCAGCCAACATCGAGATGGCGGCCTACGCGCTCCTGTCCCTCTATACCCAGGCCAATGTGGTGGAGGGCCTATCCCTCATGAAGTGGCTCAGTCAGCAGAGGAACCATCTGGGAGGGTATGGCTCCACGCAGGTACTGTCCTCCTATCCCCTAGCCAATGTCTCATCTGCAAAGATCTAAATAGGTCCTTTAGCACTTCACTCATCAAAGTAATAGATGTTATCTCTACTAGGGGCCACTCTGTCACCCTTTTCCTAACAACAGGCCGCTAGTATGGGGCATGTGATTTTTGAATAATAGCCTGGTTGATAGAAATAAATTAAGTGCACTATTAGTAAGTATGGCTTATTATATGTATAATTTCCTGGACTAATAAGACCAGGGGATTTGAATGAAGTCATCAAGCACCCATCCCTTGAGAAACTGTAACTAATAATGTTGTTGAAGAATGCATTGCCCGGCATAACATATGTAATAAATTCTAAACCATCAGTGAGCTGCTGAAATGCTTTGTGCATTTCTTATGATTTGGATTTCATATGGAACCATTGACATATCTTACTTGTTCGTTGGGTTCATTGGGAGAACAATGACACACTTGAATGGGCAGATGAAAGGTCAAAAAACTTTAATGATCAGTCACACAGAATGTACAGATGTGAGATATAGAGCTGTTGTGGCATTGATGCGGGTCTCCTCTTTGACAAATGTCATCTACACCCATTCGACTTCCCTCCGTCCCTGTCAGGACACTGTAGTAGCGCTCCAGGCCCCTGTCGCGTTATGCAGAATTCAGCGGATCAGAGGCCATGGACCTATGGATTAAAGTCACCACCCATCACCTCTGACATGACGGCCAAGTTCCACATCAATTCTGAAAACGCTCTACTGCTCCAGATCCAAGAGGTGATACTATACTATACTATACTACATACAATATATTGTCATACAATGCAATACAATATACAACACTACACAATAAAATACAATATTATACTACATACCCTACAACACAACATAATGCAGTGCATTACCATTGGGATGGCAGGTATGCCATCCACCAAGTTACGGCTTGACGGGCATGCCCCATAACTATACAGAACCGAGAGTTAGCTGTCTTCAGATGGTAAGATGAAAAAAAACACCGGGCCAAGTTACATTAAATAATTTAGGAAAGATTAGATAGCATTGCTTTGGAATAGAGCTAGTTTAATTAGTGTAAGCTACGATAGGCAATATTGTTTGTTCTAATTTTGCCACATTTTGATATCAATACTTTTAAAGACAGTGCTCTGTAGGCTATGCATGTAACTTGGCATTTTTTTATGTTGAAAACATTTTTTTTGAGATAGGATATACAATACAGCATGACAATTAAATACTATATGATATATAATACAACAATTCAATACGGTGCTACCTACAGCATAATACAATTCAGTGCTGGAAATACATACAATGCAATGCAATACAATGCAGTACTATGCAACACATCACAATCCCATACAACACAAACACTGCAATGCAATGAAGTATTACTTCATCAATCTCAAAAACAAATTTTTTGACAGAGAATGAGCAGACACATTGGCAATTTAGAGCATACATTTCAACACCTACCATACCATGTGATATCACCCAGTGATTATTCTTGCACATTCAGTCAGCTTTAACATACATATCATTCAGTTACAAGCAATCCTTATGTAATATTGGAAATGTAAAATTAACCATGAGGTGTCATATTCACTGGCACACACTGTAACAATATTTCCTTTTCTGCAGATTGGGAAGACTGGTGAGGATATAGACTTAAATGTCTCATTGGAGGGAAAAGGATTTGCTCTATTTCAGGTACTACTGATTGGATTAAACCCCTTAAATAATCAACGTCGCAGCACGTTTACTGTGGAGCGCTGAAGGTGTGCTTTTCTATTGTAAATTCAAATCAGTCATTTACCTCAAGTCTTAAAGATGTAATCCTTGATTTGTTCATATTTAAAGAACACCATATTTGATACGTTTTTGTGGTAATATACATTTGATGTATTTGCGTACTGTAATTGCTCTTCTATATGCTATTTTCCATTGGTGCATTATTCCCGCCAAGTATTGAAATGTGATAACGCATGCACAAGAACTTACATGTCCAATGCGGAAGAGCAAACACATAGGGCTCTATCTTGGCAATCTTGGTGCTTCGTCTAAGCACATGGTGTAAAGCCCATTTAGGGCGTGTCCAAAGTCCACTTTTGCTATTTTAACGGCATGTTTTTTGGGTACTAAGCACGGCGCAACGTCCAAATGGGCTGAACACTCAGACCCTCAGCCTTGCTTCTACGAAAATCCCTAATTAGAGTAGGGTCCAAGATGTTCCTGGAGGGAACCCAGCAACGCTCCTCAGGCCATAAACCTCCCAGTCCACTAAAAATTGAAAAACCTCTGCCCACACGTCTCTCAGCTAAAATACGCCGAACGGTATACACCGTACCTCCATCCACGAAGAGGGGGGGAGGCGGCGGCTTATCAGCTGGAGCGAGAGCGCTAAACAGCACCGGTTTCAAGCGAGAGACATGGAAGGTGGGATGGATGCGCATGGATGATGGCAACTGAAGGCGCACAGTGAGGTTGAGTTTCCGGATGATTTTAAAAGGGCCTACAAACCGAGGCGCGAGTTTACGAGACTCAACTCGCAGAGGTAGGTCCCATGTAGAAAGCCACACCCGTTGCCCCACCCGGTAAGAAGGGGCAGGCCGATAATGTCTGTCGGCCACAAACTTTTGTTTAGCCGAAGCGCGTAAAAGAGAGGAGTGTACGTGCCTCCAGGCCGCTCGACATCTGCGAACGAAAGAAGCCGCGGAAGGAACCTCCGTATCTCTCTCCAGCTCAGGGAATAATGGGGAGTAAATATCCTACCTGAGTCTCAAAAGAAGAGAGGCCAGTGGAAGCGTTACGCAACGTATTATGGGCGTATTCAGCCCAGGCAAGGTAGCGACTCCAGGACGTGGGATTGGCCACGGCCAGGCACCGAACAGTGCTCTCCATACTCTGGTTGGTGCGTTCTATCTGTCCGTTGTTTCGGGATGAAACCCGGACGAAAGACTGACGGATGCTCCCAACAGAGTACAAAAAGAGTGAATTGCGGTAAATTGTGAACCGCGATCCGACACCACATCCCGGGGGAGGCCGTGCACCCTGAAAACATGGTCCACCCATTAACTGAGCCGTCTCAGGAGCAGACGGCAATTTAAGCAGGGCGATGAAGTGAGCCGCCTTAGAAAACCGATCGACCACCACCAAGATAACGGTGTTCCCATGGGACGGCGGCAGACCGGTAACAAAATCTAAAGCAATGTGACTCCAGGGAGGACTGGGAATGAGAAGTGGACGCAAAAGACTCTAAGGGGAAAGCCACGAACCCTTGTTACGGGCGCAAGTGAGAACGACGAATTCCCGCACATCGCTCTCCAGTTTGGGCCACCAAAACCGGCGATAAATAAATTATCTGGTCCGGTGAACGCCCACGAACCAATTGTGATGCATGACCCCACTGGAAAACCCGCGATCGCAACCGAGATGGCACAAACAGGCAATGGGCGGGTCCCCACCTGAGCCGGGATCAGAACGCAGCGCCTTCTGCACAGCTCGGGTTTAATATTCTTAGACACGGGGCGATAGGTCAGACTAAAATTAAACCTTGTGAAAAACAAAGACTAACGAGCTTGTTATGAATTGCGTGTCTGGGCCTGTTGGGAACGTACTCTAAATTTTTTATAGTCGGTCCAGAGCGTAAAGGGGTGCTCCGCGCCCTCCAACCAGTGGCGCCACTCTTCCAATGCCAATTTGACCGCTAACAACTCTCGATCTCCAACATCGTAATTTCTCTCGGCAGATGTAAGGACGGAAGAAAAATACGCACAAGGGTGGAGTTTGTGGTCCCAAGAAGTGTTGTACTTGCTTCACCGAATTGGGCGTAGGCCAGTTCTACACTGCTGAGATTTTCTTTGGGTCCATAAGTACCTTACCGTTCACCACAATGAACCCCAAAAAAGAGACAGAGCTGGTGTGGAAAGCACACTTCTCTGCCTTATCAAATAGCTGGGCCTAAAGAAGTGCCTCCAGAACCTGCCTAACGTGGCTGATGTCGGATGAGAGATCCAGAGAAAAATTTTTAATATCATCTAAGTAGACGAAAACAGATTTCTCCAGCATCTCTCTCAAAATATCGTTCACTAGAGCCTGGAAGACAGAGGGGGGCACTAGTGAGGCCGAAAGGCGTGACCCGGTACTCATAGTGCCCGTGGTGCATGTTAAACGCTGTCTTCCACTCATCACCGCTCACGCATGCGACAAGGTTGTAGGCGTTGCAAAGGTCGAGTTTGGAAAAGACTGACGCCCCCTGTAAGCGCTCAATGCGGAGTTCAAGAGTGGGAGAGGATACTGATTTTTTTATGGTGATGTCATTGAGCCCTCGGTAGTCTACACAAGGTCTCAGTCCCCCATCTTTCTTTTTGACAAAGAAAAAACCAGTGCCGGCTGAAAGATTGGAATGGAAAAAGAAAACCAATCTAATCTTAAATCTTATAACCGGACTTGCTGCGTTTCCTATTTGTACGAACCAGAAATGCAGCGACCGAAATTCCTATACCTTACCGGCTTCGTATGTCAACATAGCAAAGACAATCCCGAAGTGCGGAAATCCTGAAGTCCTGAGGTATTTATAGCCGGCAGGAAACACAAAACAGGTGAAGGGAATAATTGTCGGGCAAGATACGAATACCGGAACAGAGGCGGAAAAAATCAGATAGAGCGTCCTGACGATGCCAAAAAGGAAACCAAAAACGTAGAAAAGCAAAGGCTGCAAATAACCATGACAAAGATTTAATTAACAAAGGGCAATATTGGTTGGAAGCACCAGGATCGTAATGGCCTTGCATTCATTTAAATGCAAGACAGATGAATGACCGCAGATTAACTGACTGGTCATTTCAACCTGGGTTGAGAGAAGCAGGTTTAGTCAATTAATGATGGTGTTAATATTGCGTCATGTATCTACCCATTGTTTTAATTCACCATCGCTTCCATTGAATCCAGTTGAACGTGTTCTTACAACTTGGACAGCGGCACGTTATCAAGGTCCTCGCATGGCGAGGCATTTGATTTGGTCATTCGTGTCACAGACAATGACCTGGACCACATCACCCTGACCGTATGCACCAGGTGAGCATTACGGCTGCCGTCCCTTCCACTCTAATACTGCCTGTCGGTTTATCAACTGGTAAATAGTGTGTAATTCCCATTACTTTTGACCTAAACGTGGGGAATACTTTTGATTTGACCAATCACTGCATTCACTTGCATAGATATGTATCTGTGTATGTGTGTGCGTGTGTGTACACACTTCCCTACCCAATTTTGCCAGAGAGACCAGTAATAATAATAATAATAATAAATGCATCCCTTCCTGGGTTTGTGAGCTGTAGAACTGGAAGGTTGGAAAACATTTTGAACATTTCCTGTTCCCTCTCGCTCAGACTGCGGGAAGGCCAGCAGATTAATCGCACGGGCATGGTGCTGGTGGAAGCGACCATGCTCACTGGGCTCCGGTTAGCTGAAGGTGGGGTCAAAACTGATGACGTTGTCAGGAACGTGGAAAAGCCCGCTGGTAAAGTTGTTCTTTACCTGGATTCGGTGAGTTGACTGGAATGTATCACGCTGGTTGAATATGTAGTAGATTTGCTCCATTCTGATGTTGCAGAGATGTCAGGTGTGGAAGCAAGACACAGGTGATGCCTTCCTCTCAAACCTGCTCTAAGAGAGATTGCTGGGTGCAGTCTCTCCTTCTAGTAGTAAATCTCAAAGTAGTTTTGAATAAGAATGTAGAAATAAGGATTTCCAACCTGCCAAATTGTCTCTTGGCAATTGACAACAGGGCCCTGCTATATATCAATAAGATGATTCACTTACCCTGCCCCAGCAGTTTTCTAAGGCTAAAATAGACTGGAAGCAATAAGCACTGTGTGATTGACTGCTTTGTTCTCTGAGAGATGGGATGCTCCTCTTATTTTTGTCTGGAATCTTCTGCAGCTAACCACATCGGAGGTGTGCGTTGACATACCAACAGTGAGGGACTTTAAAGTGGCCAAAGTTCAAGATGCCACAGTCGCCGTCTATGACTACTATGAGCCCCGTAAGCAGTTTGGTTTCACAACATAAGCATTTCAGTCGAAGGGGGAACTCCACCAAAAACACAAGAAAAGTTATGCACAGCTTCATTGCCTTTAAAATCAGTCTCCATTCTAATCAGTAGCCTCTTGCATAACTCTTTTTGAGTGTCTTACTCAGCTGGGAGCGAAGTAGGTGATTAGCAGATATGTCCCAGATACAAAGATACAGTGCCTGCCCTGTACAGATCCACAAATCTTCATATTAACTGGATTGGTGGAAGGCAGACAGAGGGCATGGGATGAGACCATACCACTGATTTCAAGATAAAACAATCTGAAATATTTTTTGTGGGATGAAGTCAGCAGATTGAGAATACCAGTTTTGACATCTGAAAGGGGAACCTGCCTGTGTCCAATGATGATTTTTCCTTAGTCTGGGCTCTGTTAAAAAAGTTCCATCATCCCCTCCTTCATTATAGCATTGACTCAGCGGTAGAAGTGTTCATCACTCATACGCTCACTGACTGAATGGCTCCTTTCAGTGTAACTGCAGTACCTTCACTTTACCACTAGATGGTGTACACATGCTAATGAGAGAATAAAGCAAGTGAGTTTCAGCTAGCCTTGTTTTTGTGGCATTCCCCTTTCAAAACAAACAAAACATATCCTACTGTGTATGCTCTCCCAGAAAACATTGCTCTATTTATTTTTCCCTCAGTGAGGAGAGTGGAGAAGCCGTACTATTCAGAAATGATGCGCCAAATATCCCTCTGCTCCTTCTGTGGAGATGACTGCAGCAGCTGTGGGGAAAAGCCCAAATCTGGCAGCGTCTCTGTCTCCGGCTTGCAGCAAAACAATATCCGGAGTCTAACATGCGTGCTGGTCATCCTGGCTGCCGTCATGCTCTGATGGAAAGCATCACTGATATCCTGTCAGCGGACATGGCAATTTAATGGAATACGGAAGCTACGTTTTATATTTTACATGTCTCAAATCAAGTCATATGTTTTTTACTGGGTGTTGTTTCACTGTAATTGTCTCTTGATAATGCACTGGGAGAAATTATGTGGAATGTTTTGTAATGTTTTTCATTTGCAAGCATTGTTTTTATTATCATTATTTTGATACGTGCACTTTCTTTTCGGATTCTAGATGGGAAATGTTCATGATTAGCAGCAAACCGCATGTTAACGCGTGTACACAAATTCAAATGCAAATTAGTCCTCATCATGCCTTGCCTCTGGTTCTAGCGGATTTGAGACTGGAGCATATTTTTTCAATTAAATGATTCCATGTTTAATTACCTGCATTACTAAAATGCATAACCTTGAGTACAGTATAATTTAGAAAATTACATTGCATTGATCCTAGAAACAAATGATATTACATAGATTTACATGGAAAATACAATTGCTGTAATACACTGCGTGACAGAACTAGGGTGTCCAGGATTTCCCTACTTTAATTGAGATTGATATGATTGGAAATGCCCTATATTGTAACATATAGCTGTCAAGTCTGTATACGCATGTCTCAGTAGGTTGCCTGAGTGATGTTTTTTAAATGTGCTTTCTTTACATCTAACTCAAGTTAGAAACTGTGTCAAAACTGAGTGACTTCGGTTTGGCCTTGTCCTGATTGGCACCCTGGTGAAATGGCTGACAATGGTACAATAAAAGCCAACCGTTTGCAACCCTTTGAAAATAAACTACAGACCTGCTTCATCAAGATAATAAATAACCAAAATCTGCTTTATTTTGCTTGACCGACTTCAGAAGAATCACTCTGAGTCTCAATGTGTTTTAACTCAGCGTGATGAACGATTCTCGCTCAACATGGCCGTGAATAAGCAACAGCACTTAAGAGCTGCGTAAATCTTACCACTTGAGCAAGCATGCTCTTTAACTCCATGGTAGCTAACCTGCATAGCAGACTGCATCGGAGGCCAGAGAGTGCCCTCGGTGATGAGTGGAACTTCAAAGGTCAGAGGATGATGGCTAAAGAAGTTTTTTTTTCTCTTCTGAAATCCAGCTCACCTCTTGGACACACTCTCATTCCAGTTCAAAGAAAATTCCTGTTTTTACTCTCTCATTCCAAAAGTACTTGAATTTCAGACAAGCTCTATAAAAACAAGGTCACTGCAGATAGATAACCACATGTCGCCAAAATACCTCTGCCTCCAGTATGATGTTAAGCAATCTAGTCCATCTCACCACAGGTTTTCATATGAAAGTCATAATGGAACACTTAGTATCAAACCATTCAGTGCCCACCAGAATCATTGGAAACTCTGGAAAATATGAGCAAAAACGTCAATAAAAAATATCTTAGTAATTTATCAGCATGATCCTACACTCAAAATATGAGAAACATCTCATCTCTAATTTCGGTAAAATTCTTCATAAAAAAAAAAAAAAGATTAATTCTCAAAAACATGTCACAATTATTGGCAACACTAGAAATAGTTACAAACAAAATCTAATTGAAGTATATTGCCATTCAGATTTGACTTTTTCAAGCACACCTACCTGAGTCTTTAGGAACTATTATGTGGGCATTCTCAACTTCCTGTTTCACACACAGGCAAAAACCCCTTAGTCATCCATGAACGTGGGGAAGAACACACAAAGGAAATGAGCCAAAAGGTTGTTGACCTTCATATATCAGGCAACGGCTATAGAAAAATAGCTTCTTGTGCAAAACTAGCTATTTCCTCCATTAGGGCAATAATTAAGCAGTTAAGCAACTAGAGCTGTGATGAACTTGAGAGAGGATGCAAGCGTTTGCCCCCATGCACAATGAGGAGGATGGTTCGAGAGACAAATATTTCTCCAAAGATCACAGTTGGAGAATTACAGAAGTTGGTTGCATCCTGGGGTCACCAAGTACACAAAAGTACAATTAGATGCCACCTCTATGCAAGCAAGCTATTTAGAAGGCTTGCCAGAAGAAAGCCTCTGCTGTCATCATACCACAAATGTAAGCGCCTGGAGTTTGCTAAATGTTTCCAGAATTTAGATTGGAACTGGGTGCTTTGGTCAGACGAGACAAAATTAGGCTTTTTAGCAATAAATATCAAAGGTGGCTTTTCAACTCAAACTTCCTGCCCTCCATGTCAACGGGTCTCGCTCATCCCGACTGCTGAGCTTCTCCACCCTAGCACCCCAGTGGTGGAACGAACTCCCCATTCCTCTACAAACTGCTCAAACACTGCCTGCTTTCCGTCGTGGTTTGAAGACGCACCTCTTCAGACTCTGACTGACCCACCAATCTAGCAATTTTCACATAGCATTTCTTTCTTATTTTTTGCTCATATCCTGTACCTTACTACTTTAACACTCATGTAACACTAGTATCTTGTTTCGTGATGTAGTTTATCATGCCTTACTGACTTAGCCTTAAGACTTCGCCATGGTTTACTGTGTGTACTAGACTAAATGTACTGTATCTGACCTTGTAGTTGCTTCAATGACCTTCAGTATGCACTTATTGTACATCACTTTGGATAAAAGCGTATGCCAAATAAATGTAATGTAAGAAGAGATGATCTGGAGAGATTCCATATGGAGGAATGATCTGAAATCCCTCGCTATGTGTACTCCAATTCATCAAACATTACTATGCTGTTATCTTGGCAAAGGGAGGCACAAAAACAGAGATGCTAATAATTGTGATGCATCTTCTTCAAGATGAAAATTATTTTTCAGTAAAGATGTTTTCCCTCTGATCAATCACAATTAAACTATATAATTTCCAAAATGTTTCTGAACATAGACAACATTTTATAAACAATAAACTTAATTTAATCATGTACTTTTTGCTCATATTAACCAATATTTTTGGTGGGCAGTTCACATGTCTCTCTACATCATGTATCATATTTATACACACTCAATCCATGGGATCATACAGTTTATAGTCAAATGAGTCTCCATGACGCTGTAAGATTTTAGGATTGTCGCAATACCACTCGTCTCATACATTTGTCTATCAGGCATGCCTGCTGCCCAGATGGTTTCAGCCACCTTATCATAGCTACAAGGGAGTGGCATCGCTACTGATTCTCACAGCTATTAATTATTGAATAGCGGCTGGGAGTGAGTGATTGAGAATCATTCCAACCAAGCAGACTTGATTAGCAGTACAATAGATTGTTTCCTGGCTAGGCCTCTGGAAGTTCAACCATTAGACCCCCTACTGATTGGCAGACTGATTGATTTAGGGAACCAAACAGTGGCTTCCTTAAATCACTCACATTATTTTGAATATACATTTCTGTTTCCCACCTCAGAAGACAAAGACTGAGAAGGGGTATTTAAAGCCATACAGTTCAGATAACAGGATTCAGATTAACTCCTCTGAATCCAGAGAGAATTTTCTGTATCTCTGACAACTGCCATTCCTGGAAATAAACATCATTCTCACCAACACATACGTTGCAAACAGTTTATTTCATGTATGCTTATATCCTGCGATTTAGCTTGATTTACAACAATATATTCTGTTTGCCCTTATTCCTATTTACCTTGTGCCATGAACTATGTTTCAGGCCATGGTGGAGTCATTTTGGATAAGATCGTCTTCCAATTAAATAAATGCTCACATTTAAAGGGAAGTATTAAAATTTGTGAAGGAAGACCTCTAATATAAATATAATACACTGCTGTTATAACGGAAAATATACAGTATTGTCACAGCAAGGCAGTCTATTGACACACATGAAACAGTCACAGTAATTTGTATATTTCCCATGTGTTGCGAAGTGTTGCAATATCTTGATGTGCTTCATTTCAGTAGGCTATATTCAATTTATGTAAGGGCGGGACCTTCTTGCTGGTCATGCAGACAGTTGACCTTATTGAAGCATAGCTAAGTGTTGGATGTTTGTAATTAAGCCTTTAAGAGATCAAAAATATTTATTACAGAACAAAGACCGACATGATTTGTAAATAGTACTTTTCAACGTGATGGACCGATGCATTACTGACATTTGTTTGTAATTATCTGTATTGATATATAAAGATTATACACTGCCCATCCAAAAAAAAAGTTGCACACTCTAATATTTCGTTGGACCGCCTTTAGCTTTGATTACGGCATGCATTCATCATGGCATTGTTTCAACAACCTTATGCAATGTCACAACATTTATTTCCGTCCAGAGTTGCATTCATTTTTGGCCGAGATCTTGTATTTACGACGGGAGAGTCAAACCACTCTGTAAAGTCTTTTCCAGCACATCACAAAGACTTTCAATGGGGTTAGGGTCAGGACTCTGGTGGCCAATTCATGTTTGAAAATGATTCCTCGTGCTCCCTGAACCACTCTTTTACAATTTGAGCCCGATGAATCTTGGCATTGTCGTCCTGGAATATGCCCATTGATGGAATAACCTGGTCATTCAGTACATTCAGGTACTCAGCTGATTTCATTTTATTGCTGCATAATGTTGCTGAGCCTAGACCTGACCAATTGAAGCAACCCCAGATCATAACACTGCCTCCAGAGGCTTGTACAGTGGGCAATATGCATGAAGGGTGCAACGGCGACTTTTTTTTTGGACGGGCAGTGTATGTAATTATTTATGAGTTTCAACATGAACTAGTCATGTAAAGTACATTTTACAATCTTTAAATCACATTGCGGTGCAGATTGCAGTTATTGAACTGAGTCTGTATTCCAAAGTTTGCAAGTTCATTGGTGTAGCACTCATCTTTAGCAAAGTATTTAACCTGATTTAAAGGATAAGTACCCAGAAATGTCTTATGCCATATTCTTTTTTGTTTCATCAACCCATCATAAATATGTGTGAAAAAATTATTTGCTACATCATACAATGTAGATATTGTACCATCAGATATTATACACACAAACTAAATACATTTTAAATAGCTTTATTGTTCTGGGTATGAGAGTTTTAAAACTGAACCATTCTGAAGTCCTATGTTATTCTAAATATGCTTAATATGAACACAGAATAGGTCCTCCAGTTGCAAGTTCAGGCCTCAACTACGGTATAACATCAGTCGAACATGATGGGCGTACACGGTGGTGGGACAGAATTGACCTCTTCCCACCAAGGAAGGGTGTTTTTAAGTTGACCAGGCAGTTCTGGTTATCACCATTACTAATGTTCCACACATTCTCTTCAAAGACACGTTCAGCCACTGCCATGTTCATGTTCCTTGCGCTGTTACTGCTGACAATTTAAAGCTGGAGTAGGCAATTTTTTTTTAGAAAGATACAGGGGAACGGTCATGCTTAGTTGGTAGTAATCATAGAAAGAACTGCTGTAAGAGAAATTCAACACCATACACTGTGTTTATACCCTCAAGTTCTGCATTCTAAAGCCAGGGCCTGTTCAGTACATTTTGTTTGTTTATAGTTTTTTTTTCTTCAATTTTTTGTGTTTTAGTAGCATGAGATTGTTACAGTGAGTGGTGATTTTCCCTGGAAAATTGGCAAAAATTACCGAAAGTTACCTGGAAAATTCCCTCACTTTGCAACCCTATTTTAGACTAGTGAACTTAGCACAACACTTCATTAGTTACCGAACTCAGGTTTGGTTCATTAGTTACCGAACTCGGGTTTTGTTCATTAGTTACTGAACTCAGTAACTAAATCAAAAATGTTTTATTGCGTTACTGTTAAACTCTGCAACAACTAAAAAGATTCCTTTGTTTTACCTGGAGTCTTGGAGCTGACAATTTTAGTCTAGCTATGCCAGTCTGTAATCCTGCAATCCATCGTAGCTAGAAACTTTGATGCGCGTTCACGACAAGGTGTGTGGCGAAGCAGTGGGGTGTGTGTTCCTCTGTGGGCAGGGCCAATGGGTGTCATGATTTTCGTAATGTTTTCACAACATTGCATCTGTTGAGAAAGTTGCCTACTCGCTAGCTTTAAGCCACCAATGGCTTTCATTCCATTAAGAGCCAGGTCTGTTTTCAGTCTGCTAAAAAGCCAGGCATTAAGGCCAGGCTAGCATATCATGTGATTGGGGTTGGGGAACAACAAGAAGACATCAGTACATTAACATTAGTAAAAAAGAAAAACATTCGGTCATTTCTTTAAATGAGACTGATTATCTGAAATCATTTCTGTGATATGGGCTTTGTAACCAGATCCCCCCCCCCTTCTGTATACCACTGGTATAAATCTTCTCCATAAAAGCACCAGGCCTATTTATGGCGGGGATGGGGGGCTGTTCTACACGTCCAGATGGAACGAAGCAGGCTAATTGGTTCCATATAGCAGGTCTCTCTCTCTCTTGCTTTCTCTCTCTCCAGCCTTTTGTTTCATGACATAAGATTATTTTCATTTATTTGGGGAATGTCCCAGGTTTCCCCATGTTCAATGTTGGGGGTGGGGTTCTCCAAAATGTGTCTTGTGTTTGGGGTACACTAAAGAAAGCAGGCAACACTGTTCTTTAATTAAATTTTGGGACAAGGGAAAATGACTGTTCTTTACACCCAAAAAGCCGAACTTGATCAGCAAGGGTCTCAGGACTGCATAGCAATATTGAGAACAATGATAATTTCCCAGTTAAAGATGGAGGTTGCGTTCTATGGACAATATAATCATCTGCTGGAGTTTTGCAGCAAATGGATGATTAATTGGCGAGATTTTCTAAAAAAAAAACTTAAAAAAACATATGCCGGGAGGGAAATCTTTAGATGTGCTAACCATGCTAAACTGTTTTTTTCCATATATATGAAATCACACCCATCTCTCCTCTGCTCCTTTTGTGTCATTAAATCCCTCCCTCTCAGCTTCATGTTTTATTTTTTTAATCTGTCTCCTCTCCCCCTGTCGTTGATGTCCCATGGCCAGGTGCGACCCCGGCTCGGAACTCCTAGCCCAAGATTAAACACATAAATCATTCCTAATGCAATTATTGCAATCAATTCAATAAACTCCATCTCTTTCATATCCATTTTGTAAACATTTTATTCTACTGTATGGGGTATTGTGTGAAGTATCCCCAATTAACTCTCTTTACCACCAACGCTCCCTCTCTCACTATTATCAATAGCTCGCTGAAATCTGGTTGTGTCCCCTATTATTTTAAGCAAGCAGTTGTACACCCCCACCTAAAAAAAACCAACCTTGACCCATCACTACCCAAAAACTATAGGCCCATTTCCAAGTTACATTTTATTTCTGAAGTCTTAGAAAAAGTCGTTGCCAAACAGCTCACTGCTGTATTGAATCACCACAACTTATTTGATAAATTCCAGTCTGGTTTTCGCCAGAAGCACTCTACAGAGACTGCTCTTCTCAGAGTCTCAAATGACATTACAATGGCCTCTGATGCTGGTGAATGCTCTGTTCTGGTGCTGCTTGACCTCAGTGCAGCATTTGACACCGTAGATCATCAAATCCTGATAGACAGGCTAAGAGGGTGGGTTGGTATCTCTGGGAGCGCCCTTGACTGGCTTCTCTCTTACCTCGGAATTTCTCTGTGGCCGCTGGCCCTTATAAGTCTGAGTCCAACGCCTTATCCTGTGGCATGCCCCAGGGCTCTGTTCTGGGTCCGATTCTGTTTGCTCTGTACATGGTCCCACTAGGTCAACTTATTGGCAAATATAAAGACATCCAATATCACTGCTACGCGGACGATATCCAGTTGAATCTTTCTTTTAAACCAGACAGGATTGACAAACTCAACGTTTTGCATGATTGTCTGTCTGCAATTGAGGACTGGATGGCTAGCAACTTTCTTCAGCTGAATGCTGATAAGACTGAAGAAGTAATTATTGCTGCGGACAATACTGTCTCCAATGTTACAAACTGTATGGGGTCCCTAAACTCGAATGTCTGCTCAAGCCTAAGAAATCTGGGTATTATATTTGATCAGGCTATGCACCTTGATAAACATATAAAGTCCCTGTCGCGCACATGTTTTTTCCACCTTAGAAACATTGTGAAACTGCGGTCCATTGTATCACATTCAGAGTTGGAGATGATTATTCTACAGCTGGTCCAAAATGCCGCGGCCAGGCTCTTGACCAAGTCCAGGAGGTCATGCCATATCACCCCTATTTTAACCTCCTTACACTGGCTACCTGTTAATTTTAGAATCCAGTTCAAGGTCCTGGTGATCACATTTAGAGCCCTCCATGGCCAGGCAACTGCATATATCAGTGACCTACTCCACCCATATGTTGCTGGCAGGTCACTGAGGTCATCAAATCAGGGCCTTTTAGTTGTCCCCCGCACTAGGCTCAAAACATCTTTAAAAGACAGCTAAAGACTCACCTTTTCAGACAGGTTTTGTTTAGTTGTATGTGTTTGTGCTTTTATGCTTATGTCCTGTTTATTTATTGTGCCTTTGATGCTTCTGATGTTATCTGTTGTTTTCTGTGTGTTTTTTTAACTCTGTGAAGCACTTTGTGACTCTGTGTCTATGAGAGGTGCTATATTAAATACATTTTACTTACTTACTTACTCTCTCCTTCTCTTTTGGGTACAAAACAGCCTGTGACACAATACATCATGATGATGGTGATTTAGCTGTGGCGGGCAGCCCCACAGGGTGGGGCATAATTGGCCATCCTGTGGGGCTGCTGTTACCCAAGGAGAGGCAGTTTCAGTCAGTGGGACCGATCCATAGAGTTCCCTAGAGGGTACTACCGAGTTGGCATGCTGTGATAACTACAGCTTTGAGATGTAGTCAGTTGGGTGTGTCTTCCAATCTGTCAACCAATGATCAGAGAATGACCTCTGACCTGGATGTTCTGAGAATGGCTTTCTAACCTGGATGGAGCTTGCCATTGTTTTGAGTACTGCCACCCAGTGCAAAAGGGAAAGAACAGTAATGCAGGTGGAAGAACCATGGCTCAACTGTTACCCACTGAGCCATCGATGCGAATTAACGGTGCAAAAATGCGAGAAACACAAAATTATTTTAAGAATTAGTATTATCTTTACAAGTTTAAGTGAAAGGTGGTGCATTTATGTCTCACGTCTCACTTCCCGAAACAACAATTTTGCACTGCAGATAGCGCTAGATCAATTATGTTGGATTGGTGATACTCTGCCACGTCAAAGAAGAAGAAAAGTTGATTAGTGATTGCCCACGCAATCACTAAATTTAAAGTGGGAGTGATCTCAGATAACTGATCTTCCCATATCTATGGAGCCATTTCATCACATACTAGCGCCCTCTACTGGTCAATCATATACATACCTGCAGTCTGCGTATGCATTGGGCACAATGACCGCATGGTCCAGCTTTAACTACAGAATAAAACACTGGCTAGCCGCGTGCAGAGTGAGGCTTTTCTACGGTCTCCCAAACTGACAAAGGATATTGCAGAGACGAGACCAGTCTAAATACAATAGGACATTCTTAATTGGGAGGGGAAAAAATTGGATGTAAAATTGTTTTGAAAAAACAATTGTGTTTGTGACCTGAACTGCAATCGGAACTGCCGGATTAAGGTACTTCCTCCGATTACCCCATTGTGTAATTTGATCACTGCACATTGCTTAATACCATGACAAGTAACCTCAGCTGAGGCTAAAGTTGTTACTGTCACATTGTTCACACTGGAAAATGTGATTTATTGTTTCCATTAAAACCGCCTTTCCAAACCTGAGCTAACACAAGCAAAACAAACAAAAAAAACACAAACAAAAATAACAACTATTGTTAAAATGACTCAAAGTGATTTGAGCACTCGAAGTAAACTCTGTGATTGCCACGGTAATGACGCCATCATATGCCTGTACCACCGTACAGGCATAAGCAATACTGTGGAAAAGGCATTATGTTTGTCTGGCAGAGCCATTTATAGAGGAAGCGTGGGCCTCCAATTCAGCATCACCTAGGCTAAACTCACCAGACGTCTGCGTACACATGCAAATTCCAGCACCTACCTGCGTTAAACAAGCAACCGACTCACTCCCACCATTCTGCCAAGTTTTAAATACACTGTTTTATGCTGGATCACTTACACAGTAGATGGATGCTCTCGTGGAGCTTTTTGGCTGCAGCATTTCAAAAAGAGAGGTGCCCCTTGCAAGTGCAAACATGTTCACATATCTACATCATTTCTCACTTTCAGCCACTAGATGGCAGGCTTGTATGCATCCTGTGATGAGGTTACAAAATCTATCTAGCTGGAGTAATGCAAAACTTTAAATTGATTATTTATTGAAATAAGTATTGTGCTAGGTGACAGGTCTTTCTAATGTTACACTGTGAGACAGAGGCATGCACAAGGAAAGAGAGCACACTGAATTGTCCTTTTTCAACACAGAGACAATCCGCCACGGGCCGTGGTCGCTGAGGAAAAATAAATTGTCAGATTGCGCAGCTGAATGCACAATATGTGCCAATGACCCGTCCCTCTCAGCATAGCATAAGAGACGTCCCGCAGTGCCGTATATGCAGGGTGAAGCCGTTCACAGTGAGGCCCTCCCTTATGGAAATGTAATATACTGCAGTATATTTTAAATATATTGTGACGATAATTTTGATATATTTACAATATACTGCAGTATATTCTTTTTCCATAAGAGCTGCCTTGCATTCAGCCAAGCTTAAAGTGTAAGGCCCCTGGTGGAGAGTTTATTAGAATACATTGCTGTGAATGACATGCATTCATATTTAACATTTTTATCAAACTAGCACCCAGTCACAATTACCATTCATTTAGTAATCACAAAGTGGATGGAAAGTTTAAAGTTTGTATGGATATAAGTTTAAAGCCACTATGTTCTTAAAACCCTGGGAATCTATTTTTAGTTCCAAACACAAGGACTGAGATAATTATTTAGTTGCTCATAGTTGTGAAGGGCAGCCAGGATGTAGCTGCTTAAGAAAAGCGAAGACTTAACTTGACTGAGAGCGGGCAATAAAGTCAGGATTGCAGGATTGCCATTGTTAAAATCCCCAGCCAAAGTGACGTAGTCTGTCTGCCACAAAAGCCAAAACCATGATGTCATAGAGCCATGCGGCCTAATCCCTTCAACACAACACATTCTGAAAGACCCTCCAAGAAAGTGACTTAATACAAACGCAGTTTTGGCTTTTTCTGTTCAGGAACAATCCCATTTGGCTATCAACATGCAAGCAATGTGTTATTGAGTTTATGAAATAAGCCAAAATGGCACTTGACAGGTGTCAATAGTCAGTGTGAAATCAGTGAAGAGAGTTTGGTCAGTTTATTAGAAAGAGTCAAAGCTAACAACACTGGTGCTTTTACACTCCCTGGAAAACTATTTCTTTCTGTGTATATTTGATGTGGTGTAACACAGGACGTGGAATCGTGTGTCTGAATGAATGGGATTTAATGAGGTAGGACTGTCATTTTGGCTCATCCCGCCTAATCCTTACACCCACTGTCTGTAGAGGCTGAAGAGCCTCATGGATTCCATTTGAAAACACATTAGAAATGATTGGGAACTGTACATCGGGGGGCCATCTGGATGGAAAGTGGGGGTCAGTGGAGTCATAGCCACTGTAACCCCCTGCCACTATATATCTTCTGTATCAGCCCCTTCATGTCAGGCCTGGCTCTGTGTATGTGTGTGTGTGTTGTGGAAGTAAGCTGTTTTGTGAAACTGTTCTGTAGGCCCAAGAAAGCCTCATAAGCAAGCTCCTATATGAATAATTATATAATACAGTCAAGATCTAGTGGAAAAGTACTGAGATGGGGGGTGGCGAGAGGATGCAGGATAGTTCTGTCAGTAAAGACGAGGGCATCTAGCACACCAGTCAAAACTGGAATGTTTTCCTCCTGTGTTCCATAACTAAGCAGGAGTTGTACTTATAACAATGGATAAGATAGATCATGCTGACCGAACTGGTGGGAGAAGAATAATAAATAAGGGAAATTAAGGAAAATTTCATGGTCTGATTAAAAGGCCCAGGAGGAGAGGTCACAAACAATTTTATTTGATAGATCAAGAGTGCCCCCAAGCGCATAGGGTAAGAACAGGTCATATAACATATTTATTTTTTGCCTAATTTGTTATTGGATAAAATAAGATATTATGAAAGGGTGTTACCACATACACTGCCCGGCCACTGTACAAGCCTCTGGAGGCAGTGTTATGATCTAGGCTCAGCAACATTATGCAGCAATAAAATTAAGTCAGTGAAGTACCTGAACGTACTGAATGACCAGGTTATCCCATCAATGGGCATATGCCAGGATGAAAATGCCAAGATTCATCGGGCTCAAATTGTGAAAGAGTGGTTCAGGGAGCATGAGGAATCATTTTCACACATGAATTAGCCACCAGATTCCTGACCTTAACCCCATTGAAAGTCTTTGGGATGTGCTGCTGAACACTTTACGGAGTGGTTCGACTCTCCCGTCATAAATACAATATCTCAGCCAAAAACTTATGCTACTCTGGATGGAAATAAATGTTGTGACATTGCATAACGTTGTCGAAGCAATGCGCACCGCACAACAAATGCGCGCCGTAATCAAAGCTAAAGGCAGTCCAACTAAATATTAGTGTGCGACTTTTTTTTTGGCCGGGCAAAAAAAAAGTGTATTATTGGTGTATTAGTAACGTAAAGGAGGAGTTATGATATTATATAAGCTAATGTTTGTTTTTGTTCTGGGAATTCCGAATCCTCTGCGTAGGTTTAAGGTTTTCCCACGTTGATTCAATATTCATATAGGAGCTTGCTTATGAGGCTTTCTTGGGCCTACAGAACAGTTTCACAAAACAACTTACTTCCACATATTCCCCCCTTTGAGACCATCTGGTCTCACACTCTCTTGTTGATGCTTCACCTGGTGGACATTTCAATTTTATAATATATAAAAAATAAACATTGGTGGTGGATTAGTTTCATGCATGCATAATTTAACTAAGTTAATACTTCCTCTAATTAACAGAGGATTAATTAAAAAAATGTATTTATTTAAATTTAAAAATTAAATATCAAAACATCAAAAAGTTAATCAAAAGGCTACTGTCTTTAGTGATTATCTGCTTTGATTTTCTATAATTATACAAAGATTATATAAAAAGAATTGGATTATACTTGTGATATAATGTCTTCATCCTCTTCTTAGGAGCCCATGACCTGAGAAGCCTGAGGAGAGGTTACTAGCACTTCACTCAGACGTCTCCTACCTTCTTCGCCCTTTTCCTTAATCTATTTATGTGTCTGGTTTATCTATCCTAAGGGCTTTTAGTCAGTTGTGGCTTTATTATGTCCCCTTTGAGTTGTTCTTTTCTTTGTGTACTGTAGTCAGTATATGTGATATATGTGTGATCATGGGGTGTCAAATGGATAAATCTATTCTGACTATTTCTCATAGCCATGAGTGCTAATGGTAGACCTTGTCTCATCCCTGTTTGCCTACATATTTTCTGTAATTTCATTTTTAGTGTTCCATTGCATCTCTCTACTATACCCGCTGCCTGGGGATGGTACACACATGAACATTTCTGCTGTATACTTGTCATTTTACAAACGTCTGCTACCATGTCAGACCTAAAATGTGAACCATTGTTGCTGCTCAGGGTCTGACAGACCCCGAATCTGGGGAAAATTTATCTTGCCAAGGCTTTAGCTACAGTTTTAGAATCCGCATGCGCAGTGGGGAATGCTTCTACCCATCTTGAAAATATATCAATGATTACTCGACAATATCTTTTGCCTTCCGCACGATCGATCATATCTACATAGTCCATTACTAAATGGGTAAATGGACCCACCGGTGGTGGCATAGAGCCTGGTGTAGTCGGTATCCCTTTCTTTATGTTTACTTCCTGACAAATTTAGCATCTTGATATCATGCTCGTAACATGTTCTGTTAGTTTTGGGATAAACCAATGTTTCTGTATTTCTCTCATCATCTCCCCCCTTGCAGAGTGGCCAACACCATGGGCAGCTCTGCAAATGACCTCTATTAGTGCGCTTGGTGCGATTGCTTTCCCTGTACATAATTGCTGCCATATTCCTGTAGACTTATCTAACCCACATCCTCTATTTTCCCATTCCACCTTTTCTGACACTGTAGAAGCCTCTTCTGCCTCTACATTCAGAAGCACCTGTTGATCTGCTGTAGGCCAGTACTCCAACTCCTCTGCTGCTAGTTTAGCAGCTTTATCTGCATAATCGTTTCCTGCTGACACAGAATCTGTTCCGCCTGTATGTGCTACGCACTTTATAATTATAATTTTTGCGGGTTGTTTCATGGCCTCCAACAGTTATTTTACCTCAAAAATGTTTTTATAGGGTTTCCCCCTGCAGTGAGAAACCCTCGTCTTGCACATATTCCCCCAAAATGTGTACTATATACCCCACAAGCATACGCTGAGTCACAGTAGATATTAACCGTTTGTCCTGTACCCCTTCTACAGGCTCTTGCCAGGGCTACTAGCTCTGCCTGTTGGGCACTTGTCCCTGGGTTTAGAGTCGATTCTTCGATCGTTTGATACGTCCATGGCCCTTCTTGTCGTACTACAGCATATCCGGCTCTCCTTTTTCCTGTGCGGGGATCAATGGATGATGAACCGTCCACAAAGAACACGTGGTCCGGAGCCACCAGTGGTTCTTGGTGTAGGTCTTCTCTTGCTCTTGCTTCTGCTTCCACCACTCTTTCACATTCATGTGGTTGGCCTTCTTCTGGGGTCATCATTAATTCCGCTGGGTTCACAGCTTTGCATCTGATAATGGTCAATCCTGGCTGTGTGAGTAGGATCTCATATCCTGATACTCTCCGATGAGTTAGGGACGATTTCCCTCTACTGAGTAGTGCTTCTACTGCATGTGACACATGCAGGGTAATTTCATGCCCTGCCGTTATTGGCGTTGCCTTCTCTACTGCAAAGGCGGCTGCTGTCAGTCCTTTCTCACATATGTGGAGTCCTCTTTCTACTGCATCTAGTCTCGTACTGTAATAGGCAATGGGTTTGTATCTTTCTTGCTCTTTTTGGGTCAGTACTGCTGTGGCTGTGGCCATTTGTTGTAGTCTGGGAGTCCCAGAGTTGGAGCTGTTTGTAATGATTGCTTAAGTCCAGTGAAAGCTGATTCTGTCCCTGGGAGCCATTCAAGTTGGTGTCTTCCTGCTTTATTTAGGCACAAATCTCTTAGTGGCCGTGCCATTTCCGCATAGTCACAAATCCACTGCCTGCAGTACCCCGTCATTCCTAGGAATCTCTGCATTTCTTTCACCGTTCTCGGTCTGGGCACCTTCGTGATTGCTTCAATTCGTTCTGCAGAAATACTTTTGCTCCCTTCCTTAAGAGTATGACCCAGGTACTGCACTTGTTCTTGGCAAAACTGTAACTTTGACTTAGATACTTTGTGGCCTTTTAGTGCCCGTTCTTGTAGCAGTTTCTTACTGTCCTATTTGCATGCTGTCATACTTGGGCTGCATCGGAGAAGGTCGTCCACGTCTTCTGCCCAGAGTTCTTTTGGGACATCTTGTAGGTACTCCTCTCGTTCTTTTGTGAGCGTCTGGGGCCACCCCCCAGGGTTTGCTCCTTGGTTCATGCGGCCTCTTGATTGGAATCCTCCCCTTCCTCTTCCTCTCTGACAGTTTCTGGCCCAGTGTCCCATCTTTCCGCATTTCTAGCAGTCTCCTTTCTGCTGCCACTGGCCCTGGTTTGTCCATGGGGACACTGGCCCTTGGAAATTTAGTCCAGCCCATTCGATGGATGGGCCCTGTCCTCCTTGGACTTGTTGTGAGGGTGGGGGTGCCTGTATCTGCTGGGTTATCACTGCTGCTTGAATTCCCTGATCTTCTTTCTCCTTTTCGGCTATCCGGAGAAGTAACAGCTTCTGTCCTTCTGAGGTCTTCATATTTTCCCTGTGCAGCTTCATGTGGTGGACAAGATGGGCTCTTTGTTTATCCCAATTTTCCTGGGAAAGCCCCACAACCTTGCTTAGGGCCTTTATCACTGGATCGGGCAATGCTTTACACAACATGTGAAAGAACATTGTCGATGTTCCTCGCGATGCATCAAATGGCTGTCCCATGTTTGTGTTCCATATCTCCTGCATTCTGTTGATAAAATCATGGATGTGCTCTCCTTCTTTTAGTTCTGCATTCGTTATCTCTGCAAGGTTTGCTTTATGTGGAAACAACTCCCTCAAAGCGGCCCACACACCTGGTCTGTTTCTGTTGAATGATTCTCCGTCTATCTTGTGGGTGTCCATAATTCCTTTCAGGCCTGCCAGGTACATTATTTCCGCGACCTTGTGCCACACACATCTTGCTAGTAGCTGCTTAACATCTCCCATGCACAGGAGCAGGTTAATCGTCCTCATCTCTACCCTCACTATCCATGGCCCTGCTCCATCTGCTATTCTTGGTAAATCCTTAACCATGTTCTCCAGGTCCATTGACAACCATGGGGTGTACTTAGTGAGTGGCAGTTGTCTCCCTGGTTGGGGTAGGACTTGCAATGGGGCCAGGAAGGTTTCTTCATCCTCTTCATCTCCTTCTTCCCCTGGGATGTATCGATCAGGTGCTCTTCTTCTTCTGCCGCTCCTCCTGAGGATTTTGCTGGCACTGTTCTGGATATCACTACTGATATCGTAGACCTGCTTTAATTCTTGAACTCGTTGCTGCAAGTACCCTCCTTCATACAGGAATGCTTGTTCTGCCTTTTTCACCTCCTTTAGGGTTTGTTTCAGCATTTATTTTGTCACTTTCTTCTTCTTCCTTGTTGTACTGTCATCTGATTCTTCACTATCAGAGGAGCTTGATTCATCTCTGGGAAGGGCAGTTGACCTTAGTTTCACTTTCCATTTCATGTCATATTCTCCGCTCCTTGGGTCTCTTCCAGCTCTTCTTGATTCTCCTTTCGGTTTTGTTTCTTCTTCTCACATTTCTTCTTCATTTCTTCTTCTCACACCTCACATTCTCACACCTTCTTCTCAGTTCTCACATTCTCACACCTTCTTCTCACTTCTCACATTCTCACACCTTCTTCTCACTTCTCACCTCCCTCTGCTTCTGCCATTGCCTGTTGATATCCGGTGGCACATCCTAGCTTGCTGCTCCTTTCAGATTCACGTGCCCCCGACGACTTGACTGTTTCTTTCTTGCAACTTGTCATTGTCTCAGGCCCCTGGCTCAGATCCTCTTGTTTCCAAATGTTGTTCAATAGGGGATACAGGCCTACAGCCTTAATGGCTCCATTTGCCGGCTGTCGTTCGTCTGGTGGTCGCTCTGATGGCGCTGGTTGGGGGTCTGCCTTCGGCTGGTGCTCCTTCTTCCTCTCCACAGTCGCTCTCCATCTGAAAGACTAATTCTTCCATTGGTTTAGGCTCTGTGAGTTCGCAACTTTCCTTTCCAGCCCTTACTCTCCTTGTTTCCACTGATTACAGGCATTGAAGCCCAAAAGTACCTTCCTTAGGTCATACCAAGGGACCACCTCTTGTCCACTCTTCCCATTTTCTCATGGTATGCCCATAGTCTGTTTGAAATAACTCACTCATGCAGGAGAGAGCTGTCTTGGGTCTTGGGTTTAAAGGCTCACCCTTCCGGGTTTTCAAATCCTTATTTTTCTTTATGCCCATGCAAGCTTATTCTAGTTAACTAAAACTGAAAGTAAAATTTAAAAAAAACATTTTAGTTAACTGAAATAAAAATAAAAACTAAAGTTACTTTAAAAACTAAAACAAAATTAAAACTGTACTGTAGTGTTGCAAAACGAACTGAAATTTTAAAAATGAATACAAATTAATCATGAATTCTTTTTAGTTTTAGTTTCTGATCCTCTCCCTGATCTGTGATCTGAAATCTGGATTGCATATAGGGTAATTTAAAACATTCAAAACCAATATTTAATTTATCTCCCTCTAAATTAAATTAGAAAGTGAAATTAAAAACTAATAAAAATAAAAACTAAATTAAAAACTTACAACTATAAATACTTTGCCTCCATGTTTTTTTTTTTTTTTTTTTATAATTCAGGGGACCACTCTGTCCTTGGTAGCCACGCCTTTAACTTTAACCCTATTAGTTCCCACTTAGTGACTGTGACTCGCGTAGCTCCTCCCCTTGAATGCCCTTGAGCTGACTTCCCCTCTACCTCTTCAGTTCTCAATTCCCTCAATGGAGTACACACCAGCCAAACAGCTCCGTCTGCCCACCAGTCTAAACATATTTCAAATGTTTCTCCTGTTTCTATGGCCTTGGGTAGGAATTTATCAATCCCTGAATGGCAGCACAGAGATTTCACTCCATATAACTGTTCTCGTGTTAATTATTCTCCCACTGTATCTTTTCCCACAATAACATACACAATAACATACACATAACATTTCCACTTTTCTAGTGGAGTACTATCTATCTAAGTAAAACCCTGTTATTTACATAATTTCCTTCAGCATTATATACAGCATCCAAAATACAACAAATTCTCATATAATGTTAGCACACCTTATCTTTTTTCTATTGTTCTCCTGTTACAGTATTGTTTAATTGATTATGTTCAGTTTGATTGTACAACCCGTGCAATGGATCTATGGTAAAGGCTAACCAGCCCAAACTTATTGTAAAATACAATAATAGCACAACCCAAAGAACTATCTTGAGGTACACTTCTTGTAGGCGGTATTTGTTCTAATTTGATTAATTGAGATATATGTATATACATATAGTACTATTTACAAAAAATTATAACAAAAATTATAGTTTTATTTACAAAAATTATTTACACAGACAACGTTGCTCTCCTCTTTTTTTTTTCTTTTTTTTTTTTAAATTAAAATTTCTCACAACACTGCTTCCCTAACTGTCCCTACCGTAATATAGCAGTGGCAGTATCTTTCGACTGCTTCACTCTATCACCGTTTGTGGTGGACTGTTTGAAGGGAAAGGCGTCCCTTTACACACAACCTCTATACGGCCCACAACCCGGAAATTCTCATCATTTCAGAGATTTTGGTTAGCTAACTTGGAGCTCTATTGCTCCCCCACAGTGTTGTAATATTCACAATAATCAATAATCACACTTTTTCAAACACTTTTTCAACGCACTTTTTCAAACACTCCTGCTTATTTCTACCTATTTATCCTATTTATTTACTTTTTTTTTTTTTTTCTCCACTCACCCACTGGAGCCCCGTCACCCGGTGTAGGACTACACTTGGGGCCAACGGAGTGTGCGTAATTCCTCTCTGCAGACTTTTTTTGAAAAAGGTGTCTGCTTACCTCTCACTATTGACCGGTCTCTAACTTGAAGATAAAACACTGCACGCCGTTGGTTCCCTCCTGCGGTCCTTTCCGGGATCTTGGACTGCTGGCTGGCTCGCCAAATATGTGGAGGGAAGTCCTTTACTCTCTCCTCATTAGGTTCAATTTGAGATGGGTTTTCGAGTTGAAGAATTCTCAAGATAAAGATGAAAGAAATAGCAGAATCTTATATTAAATTTAATCTTTTATTAAACGTTTAAACGTTGATTCAACGTGGGAAAACCTTAAACCTACGCAGAGGATTCGGAATTCCCCGAACAACAAAACATTAGCTTATATAATATCATACTTCCACAGTGTGTACTGTTGGAAATATTCCATTGGTCACCTGGGAACTGTATTACCTATGACGACATGGACATGTATTAAATGTATTAAAACACAATGTATAAGCACTGAATAATTTGGAGGCACACTAAGTAAAAAGAGCACTTTCATACTGTAGCAAGCACTTTCATAGACTGTGATAGAGTTATTTTAGGCCAAAGTAGTTGGCAGGACAAGCACGAATAGTTAGCCGGTCAGGATGACATATAAACTCTTTTTATTTTTTGAGGAAGATGCAGCTGCGCCACAGTTGTTTGTCAGTCCAAGAAAGTTGGGGGCAAAGGTGAAATTGGGATCCAAGAGGAGGAGATAGAGGTGGAAAGCACCATAGTTTCCCAAACTCAGCAAAATTGGTAGTAACCAATCAGGAGGATGCTAGAAGATGCTAGGCCGAGAAACCATTGTGGCGTGAGGAGATGACACACCTGCAGGGCGGAGATTTGGGATGGATTTGTGGGAAATGGGCTGTGTGGTCAAAACAATGTATAAATGGAGATGCAACTGAAATTACTTTGAACACTTCTGCAGAAGCTGTTTCGGCTTTATGAGTTTCTGTGTATTAAAGTCTGATTATTCTGGAAGATTCTGCCTCATCCTCTTTATTGAAGAACTTAGAAAGAATTGGGACTGAAAACTGAAAACTTAGAATTCTTGTCGCTTGGAAACCACGACAGTACACAGCCAAATCCTATGGGGATTTTGATCCACAGGTGCTGTTCTGGCCTCTCTTGTCCTTAAAGGACTGGGGGAGCTGCAGATGGAACCTAACACACTAATTTGTTCCATGCAGAGGCCTCCTTCACCCTCACAACTCTTTTTTTTTCTCTTTGAGAGGGAGGTAGTTTCTACATATATACATATTCTAAGAGTAATATATGTATATATATATATATATTCTAAGAGTAAATGTTGCTCACACGGGGAACATCCCCTTCAGTGAATTGAAAAAACATAAACATCAATTCTCAAACATAAAACATTTCTCATACCCCCAAATCATCCCTCTCAACTCTCCCTGTCGCCCTTCTAGAATAGCTATTGTAATAAATATGGGTTTTACTATGGTAAGCAGAATACTGCTCGTGTCAGAGCCGTTGAATAACCACAACACCGTGTATAAAATACAAAACAGGGTAATCTTTATTAAAGCAACATAAAAAGGTATTTCATAAGGGCATGAGGAGGGCTACACACAGCCAGGGCGACCAGCCACACCGGGACAATCAATGCTTCATTAAGTTTGAAAACCACTACACACAGGGCTAGACTCTAGCTTAAGGCACGCCACTCGAACAGCATGGTACACCCTCTAACAGGAGGCACTGCAAATTGCACTGCCTATCATCAAACAAAGCAACATTGCACAAACACTGCAATCACTACTTATAATAAAAGCATGACTGCCCCGCCTACGGGCTAACAGGCCTACCTACACACACACCTACATATGACATTAACAATGTTTGTTTAAAACATATACTTAACTCGCCCGCTTGGCGAGACCCTCCCCGGGGTCTGAGCTTAGGACGCCGTCCAACTCCCCGGGGAAACGCTTGGCTGGACGGCGTAAACAGGAGTATCAGTGTCACTCAGACGGCAGGACGTATGGGCGTTGTCCACCGGGAGCGATAGCAGCTATTGCACTCTTCTATAAACCCGGCCCTAACTATCTACAGGAGGTCAGCAAACCTCCCCCCTAACGCAGGAACAACTTTCCATCTCTCTAACTATCTTCATCGCCGGCAATTCTAAACAACTGCGAACGACACCCTCCCTCCCAAAGAGTGCCGAGCCGCAGTAACGGGTGCTCCAACAACGAAAATGCTGCGTCTGCCCAGTCTTATTTTCTTAGCGTCTCTCACACACCTGTAATCACTCGCAATCACTTCAATCCATTAATGAGACCATGCTCATTACGTCATTGATTAGCGAGTCCCACAGCTCATTCACATCACACTTCTCCCCCTCTTAACAAAGGGGACTTGTCCTTGAGTCACTACGGTGACATACGATAATCCTATGAACAAACTGGTGGTCTCCGCTGGTGTACTGGACGTCCCTCCTCAGCTGATGACACCCCTAGAAATTGGGGTTCCTGTTGCCTTGGACCGGATACCGTCACAACCGAAGGAGGGATTGATTCAGAGGCTGATGGATCTCCTGACGGGGCCCTCTGCGCTAACCCGGCGTCCTCCGAGACAGGATCCCAGTCAGCCCGACTAGCTGGTGGTGCCCTCACTTCTGCAGGAGAATCCCGACTGGAATGACGATGATGGACCCAACTGGTACCCCCGCTGGACCCCAAAGCGCTGGCGTCCGTCGGATTGAGTTGGATACTTCCTCTGTTCACTTCCCCTGGATGTCGATGCTGGATTTAAAGGCACTGCCAAAGAAGATGTAAAGGGCTTAAGCCTATTAAAGTGAATAACACTTTCTTGGCCTCCTTCCACTGGCACTAGCCTATAAATCATATCTATCACTCTTTCAATCACTCTAAAAGGCCCTTTATACCGCCTCTGCAGTTTTGGACAGACCCCATGCTTCCTGGCCTTATTCTGAACCCAGACTAGCTCTCCTTCAGAATAATATTGGAAGTTAACCCTAAAATCATAGGACCTTTTCTGTTGTTCTGAGGCCTTGGCCTGATGCCTTTTAACTGCCTCAATCACAGTAGCCAATGTGTCCCTCAGCCTAGACACATAATTGTCCACCGAGGAAAATGACTCCTGGTTGTCTACTTTCAACATAATGTCAACAGGCAAGACTATTTCTTGCCCAAACAGTACCCTATATGGAGTGAAGGAGGTGCTAGCATGGACACTGCTGCGGTAGGCCAACATAACATAAGGAAAAAGCGTGTCCCAATTCAACTGATTATCCTCTACAAAAAGAGACAACATAGACAAAAGGGTACGATTAAAACGCTCAATCAGCCCGTCTGACTGGGGATGGTACGGAGATGTCCGAGATTTATGAATATGCAGAAGCTTGCACAATTCTTTAAACAGAGTGGACTCAAAGTTACGACCTTGGTCTGAGTGGATACTGCGTGGCGCCCCAAATTGACACACCCATTCCTCAGTCAGAACTTTAGCAATAGTGTGTGCTTCCTGATTATGCAGTGGAAAAGCCTCTGTCCACTTCGAAAAACAGTCGCCCACAACCAGAATATACTTATTTCTCCCCGAAGTCTCTGGGAGAGGGCCAAGAATATCAAGTGCCACCCGTTCAAAAGGCCTGGATGCCACTGATGGCTGTAAAGGTGTACATGGCTGTTTCCCCTGAGTCTTACGTGAAGCACAATCTACACATTCTTTGACCCATACCCTGCAGTTTTTGAACCCCCAAATGGCCTCCAGTAGAAACACTGTGCAGTTGTTCTAAAACTTTAGGCACCATTGACTGAGGCAACACCACCTGCACCTGAGAGGCGGCATCAGAATGGGCAGGGGGAATCCTCACTAGCCTAGCCCGCTGCACCTGAAGCTGATTCCAAACAGGGGCATATTTCTGCAGGTCAGGATCTTCTAGCATCAGACTATGATCAGCCCTGGTTTTACAGTCAATTATTTGCCGCAACTCACTGTCAGCCATCTGTGCCTGGGATAATTCATCCATTTCCCCTTCTCTACTGGGCACTATAGCAGGCAAAACCTCTTGTACTGCACACACTTTTGTGATAGCCCTGCCTGTCATTCCTTGGGAAGAATTCTGATCGAACTGCCCCTTGTTCTCAAAAAAAGCTGGTAGCCTGGAGAGGGCATCAGCATTGCTGTGTAGCTTGCCTGGACGATGGACAATCTTATATTGGAAATTTTCAAGCTGTTCAATCCAGCGAGCCAACTGCCCCTCTAAGCCCTGAAAATTATGCAGCCTCCGCAGGGAATTATGGTCAGTTCGCAAAACAAACTCTTTACCCAAAAGATAGTGTCTAAAGTGCTTTGTGAAGGTCACCATACTCAAGAGCTCCTTTTTGGCCGTAGCATATTTGCGTTCTGGCTTCGTAAGGGCCCTACTAGCATACGCAACAACTCGCTCCAATCCTCCCTCCTCCTGAGACAACACTGCCCCGATCCCCACATCACTCGCATTTGTGTCCAAAATGAATGGTTTGTTGGGGTCTGGATAGGCTAAGACAGGGGCTGTAATTAGGTTAGCCTTGAGTCGGTCAAAAGCACCTTGACTGTTACGTATCTGTTACGGGACGAACCCAAGTGCAACGACCAGGAGACAGATTTCACAAAGGGGTGTTTTTAATAAATTAAGTGTTGGGGTAGTCCCAACACTGTACAGGAAAGGCAAAACACAGAATGTACAGAGGTCTTGCGCCTGGAAGCCCGGGGCGGGCTGCTCCAAGCCGGAGCTGGACTGGAGGATCTGGAACGGACTGTTCCAAACCGGAACTGGACTGGACTGGAACTGGACCGGGTGGTCCACACGGGAATCTGGCTCAGGAACGGAATGTTCCGAACCGGAACTGGACTGGACTGGAACTGGACCGGGAGGTCCACACGGGAATCGGGTACTGGAACGGAATGTTCCAAACCGGAACTGGACTGGACTGGAACTGGACCGGGAGGTCCACACGGGAATCGGGTTCTGGAACGGAATGTTCCAAACCGGAACTGGACTGGACTGAACGGGAGGTCCACACAGGAATCCGTGGATGAAACGGAATGTTCCAAACCGGAACTGGACCTTGAGCGAGTAGTTTGTACAACTCACGCCTGGACTGGACTGGAACTGGCAGGGGAGCGACTCACTACGGCAGGGCAGGAACTGGACCGGACTGACTGCACCGGTACAGAGAAACAAAACAACAGAGGGGGGTTAGTGCAAGGGAAGGCACGGGAAAGACCGGGAGGTTCTCACGGAGGTGCCGGGTTTGGAAGTCAGGTGGTTGATGTAGCACGGCAGGACAGAGTGATGTGGCGCAGCTGCGGTAGGTCCGTAAGTAGCTGACTGTCTCCAGAGCTCCAGGAGCCGGCGCCGAAGAACTGGGTGGTCTCTTCGGTCGGACAGGAACAACTGGAGGGTAGCCAGGTAACGAATCACCCCGGAGCCTACACGCGCTGGAGGTGGAGGTACCGCAACACACACAACGAACACGGGGAACACGAACACTGCCACGGGAGAATGGGTGCAGGGTTAGATGGAGGAGAAGGGAAACAGGTTAGCTACACAATAATGACAGGAAATTGTGCGGGAGGTAAACTACCAATCCGTAGTTTTGCGAAGAACTAAAGCTGCACGGGAAACACATTCCACAACTAAGCGAATAGTTCACGCAGAGAGACCAGATAACGAGTCGAGCACTAACACCAAGTGACGATAGTTAACGAACTGGCGCCGACTGGCAGCCAGCCGAAAGACTATATAGTGAGCTAACTGACAGGACTAAATACGGTACAGGTGTGAACATAAACCGGGAGTGATTGCAAGACACCAGGTGAGGCAATGCATGCAACGAGGGGGAGGGAGTGAAAGGCGGAAGTAAGACAAAACAACCAGACGAACAAGACAGGGAAGGACACGCCTAGTCCGCAGCAGCGGGGAAAACACGGACAAAGGGATCCAACATGACACGGAGGGAAAACAGGAAAACACGGAAAACGGACAGGAAGGGAGCGGAACATTACAGTACCCCCCCCCTCAACGTACGCCACCTGGCGTACCTGGCGGCCTGGTCTTGGATGGGAAGCGACTGTGGAAATCCTGGATCAGTGATTGATCCAGGATGAGGCCCCTGTGGAGCCATGACCGCTCCTCAGGACCATACCCCTCCCAGTCCACGAGGTATTGGAAACCCCGACCCTTACGGCGGATGTCGATGATGCGGTCCACCGTGTAGGCCGGGGCGTTGTTGATGACCCGGACAGGTGGAGGAGGGAGGGTAGGGGCACTGAGGGGGCTGGAGGCGACAGGCTTAATTTGGGAAACATGAAAAACGGGGTAAACTTTGAGGGAGGCAGGGAGGGAGAGTTTGACGGAAACTGGGTTGACAAGACATACAACAGGGAAGGGACCAATGAACCGGGGCCGAAGTTTTTTAGAGGAGGAGGGAAGGGAAATGTTGGACGTGGACAGCCAGACCTGCTGACCGGCCCTGTACTTGGGGGCTGCGGTCCTGTGCAGGTCCGCCAGACGCTGTGACCGGGAATTGGAACGTAGGAGTGCGGTGCGTGCAAGCCTCCAAATGCGCTTGCATTTGAGGATGTGGGCTTTGACAGAGGGGACTGCTACCTCGGCCTCCTGGACCGACAGGAGAGGGGGTTGGTACCCTAACGAGCACTCGAAAGGGGATAACCCGGTGGAAGTACTCTTAAGGGAGTTGTGAGAGTACTCCACCCAGGGGAGGAAACGGCTCCAGGAGGCGGGATTGCGAGCCGTGACGCACCGCAGGGCGGCCCCCAGGTCCTGGTTCGCCCTCTCTGCCTGGCCGTTCGACTGGGGATGGAAGCCAGACGACAGACTGGCCGAGGCCCCCAGGGCTACACAGAACGCCTTCCAGACCTGGGAGGAGAATTGGGGCCCACGATCCGACACAATATCGGATGGGATCCCGTGCAGCCTGACCACATGTACCACCAGGAGCTCCGCCGTTTCGAGGGCGGACGGGAGCTTGGGGAGGGGAATGAAGTGAACCGCCTTGGAGAACCGATCCACAATTGTCAGAATGACAGAGTTGCCCTCTGACAACGGCAGACCGGTTACAAAATCCACCCCAATGTGGCTCCAAGGACGGCCCGGGACAGGGAGGGGAAGGAGACGACCAGAGGGAGGCTGGTGGGAAGCCTTGCTCCTGGCGCATACTGGGCAGGCCAGGACAAAAGCACGGGTATCCTCCTTGAGGGTGGGCCACCAAAAGCTCCTCCTGACGAGGGTGGTCGTTCTGGCAACACCTGGGTGACACGCCAGGCAGGAGGCGTGAACCCACTCAAGGACCTGGGAGCGGACGGAGTCGGGAACAAACAGGGAGGGGTTAGGGTTATTACGGGGGTCAGGGTGGGAAGTCTGGGCGGACCTCACGATCTCCTCAATCCTCCAGGAGACCGCAGCCACCATACAGGACGCTGGAAGAATGGGTTCGGGGTCAGCAGGACTGGAGGGAAGGGAAAACACACGGGATAAGGCATCCGCCTTAATATTGCGGGAACCGGGGCGATAGGATAACGAAAAATTGAACCGGGCAAAGAAAAGTGACCACCTAGCCTGTCTAGCATTCAGCCTCTTAGCAGACCTTAAATAAATTAAATTTTGGTGGTCAGTTAAAACAACAAAGGGGGTACCTGCCCCCTCCAGCCAGTGGCGCCACTCCTCAAGAGCCAGCTTAATGGCAAGAAGCTCCCGATCCCCGACATCATAATTTCGCTCAGCGGAGGACAGCCTCCGGGAGAAAAAGGCACAGGGATGGAGTTTGTTGTCCAAGGCGGCACGTTGGGACAGAATGGCCCCCACGCCGGTGTCGGAGGCATCCACCTCAATCGTAAATTGGCGGGAGGGATCAGGGTGGCAAAGAATAGGGGCTGAGGAAAACCGTGTTTTGAGCTGTTCAAAAGCACGCTGGGCTTCGGAGTTCCAACAGAAAGAAAAAGCAGTGGAGGTAAGTTTGGTAAGGGGGGCAGCAATGACACTGTAATTACGGATAAAACGACGATAGAAATTAGCAAAACCAAGGAATTGTTGTAGGTGCTTACGAGAGGTGGGTTGGGGCCATTCCGTCACCGCCTTGACTTTGACCGGATCCGCCCGGATACTGCCCTCCTCAATAATGAAGCCGAGGAACGGGACTGAAGAGACGTGGAAGGCGCACTTCTCCGCCTTGACGAAGAGCTGGTTCTCGAGGAGCCGCTGGAGAACCTCCCGGACATGGAGAATGTGCTCCTGAGGGGACTTAGAAAAAATCAAAATGTCGTCAATGTAAACAAAAACAGTCTTACCCAATAGGTCTCGCAGTACGTCATTCACCATGCCCTGGAAGACTGCCGGGGCGTTAGTAAGGCCGAAAGGGACCACCAGGTACTCATAGTGGCCCAACGGGGTATTGAAGGCAGTCTTCCACTCATCCCCCTCCCGTATGCGCACCAAGTGGTACGCATTACGGAGGTCGAGCTTGGTAAAAATGACGGCCTGCGAGAGGGGTTCAAAAGCAGTGTTAATGAGGGGGAGAGGATATTTGTTGCGGATGGTGATGGAATTGAGTCCCCGGTAGTCGATGCAGGGCCGTAGTGAGCCGTCCTTTTTCCCTACAAAAAAGAACCCAGCACCAACCGGAGAAGAGGAGGGACGGATGATGCCCGAGGCGAGGGACTCATGGATATACTCCTCCATGGCGAGTTTCTCTGGTCCCGACAGACTGTAGAGACGGCCGGACGGAAGTTTGGCTCCTGCCAGCAGATCAATACAACAATCGTAAGGGCGGTGAGGAGGTAGGGACAGAGCACGTGATTTCGAAAAGGTGCGACCGAGGTCGTGATATTGCTTGGGAACGGTGGACATATCGGGTTCGGGTAGGTTGGTGCTGGGATTCTTGGACCCCGGAGGGGGAAGCGCGGAGCGGAGACAGCTAGCCAGGCAGTGGCCACTCCACGCCAGGATGCGTCCGCCCTGCCAGTCGATGTGCGGGTTATGGAGACGGAGCCAGGTCTGCCCTAAAACTATGGCTGATTGTTTAGAATTAATGAGGAGGAGTTGAATGCTCTCCCGATGATTGCCGGAAAGGACGAGCTGTAAGGGAACGGTGGAGTGGGTCACTAACCCCAGACTCCGACCGTCTAAGGCGAAGGCAGTAATGGGAGATGGTAGAAGCTCCGTGGGGATGCCGGCCCTCTGGGCGAAGGTGGTGTCCATGAAGTTGGCGTCGGCTCCAGAGTCGATGAGGGCCGACGAGACTAAGGACTTGTCCTTCCACAGGAGAGTGGCCTTGAAAACCAGGCGATTCTGGGCTGCATGGCAGGGTATGATAGGGCTCGTCAGTACGCCCAGTTTAACTGGCGAGCCTATTCTTTTGGGCGGATGGGACATGAGGCGATCTGGTGGCCAGGTTTGCCACAATAGAAGCAAGACCTGGATCGCTGACGACGTTGGCGCTCTGCAGAGTTGACCGCAACTCTGCCCAGTTGCATGGGCTCCTCTTCGGAGACCCCAGACGCCGCCCTGGATCCAGAAGCAGAAGGGTGAGAGCGTATGTGAGGAAGGTGACCGGGATTCCCCCCACGCTCACGGGCCCGGATACGAAGACGGTTGTCGACTGCTATGGCCAGGCTAATCAGGCTATTGAGGGAGGTGGATTCCTCACGGGTGGCTAGTTGGTCTTTAAGCTCCTCGCTGAGTGCCTGGCGGAAAGCCCCCTGAAGGGCGGTGTCGTTCCATCCGGACTCCGCGGCGAGGGTACGAAATTGGATGGCCATCTCTGCGACGCTACGACTCCCTTGACGGACCTGAAGTAGGCGCTGAGTTGCATCTCGCCCACAGGTAGGGTGGTCAAACACGCGCCGCATCTCGGCGGTGAAGGCAGCGAAGTTGTTGCAGAGCGCGGCTTGGCTATCCCAGATGGATGTAGCCCACTCCAGGGCACCTCCTCCCAGGCTGCTCATAATGAACGCGATCTTACATGGGTCGGAGGCGAAGGAGGAGGGCTGCATCCGGAAGACAATGTCGCATTTCATAAGAAATTCGCGACATTTCCCCAATTCCCCGCGGAATAACTCAGGATGTTGTACGCGAGGCTCACGAAATGAAGTGGACACAGGAGGGTCCGCCGGAGGATCCGGTGCGGGCGGTGTAGAGCCCAATGGAATACGCGGAAGCGGCTGGTGAAGAGACAGCTGCGTCACTTGTTCCGTGATGCCCCTCAGTACTTCCAACACGTCGTCCAAACGACGGCCCTGTTGGTCGCTGACCGCAGTTTGGCAGGAGAAGGCGTGCCGAATCTGCTCCAGGTCGGCTGGGTCCATGTTTTAGGCCAGTTCGTTCTGTTACGTATCTGTTACGGGACGAACCCAAGTGCAACGACCAGGAGACAGATTTCACAAAGGGGTGTTTTTAATAAATTAAGTGTTGGGGTAGTCCCAACACTGTACAGGAAAGGCAAAACACAGAATGTACAGAGGTCTTGCGCCTGGAAGCCCGGGGTGGGCTGCTCCAAGCCGGAGCTGGACTGGAGGATCTGGAACGGACTGTTCCAAACCGGAACTGGACTGGACTGGAACTGGACCGGGTGGTCCACACGGGAATCTGGCTCAGGAACGGAATGTTCCGAACCGGAACTGGACTGGACTGGAACTGGACCGGGAGGTCCACACGGGAATCGGGTACTGGAACGGAATGTTCCAAACCGGAACTGGACTGGACTGGAACTGGACCGGGAGGTCCACACGGGAATCGGGTTCTGGAACGGAATGTTCCAAACCGGAACTGGACTGGACTGAACGGGAGGTCCACACAGGAATCCGTGGATGAAACGGAATGTTCCAAACCGGAACTGGACCTTGAGCGAGTAGTTTGTACAACTCACGCCTGGACTGGACTGGAACTGGCAGGGGAGCGACTCACTACGGCAGGGCAGGAACTGGACCGGACTGACTGCACCGGTACAGAGAAACAAAACAACAGAGGGGGGTTAGTGCAAGGGAAGGCACGGGAAAGACCGGGAGGTTCTCACGGAGGTGCCGGGTTTGGAAGTCAGGTGGTTGATGTAGCACGGCAGGACAGAGTGATGTGGCGCAGCTGCGGTAGGTCCGTAAGTAGCTGACTGTCTCCAGAGCTCCAGGAGCCGGCGCCGAAGAACTGGGTGGTCTCTTCGGTCGGACAGGAACAACTGGAGGGTAGCCAGGTAACGAATCACCCCGGAGCCTACACGCGCTGGAGGTGGAGGTACCGCAACACACACAACGAACACGGGGAACACGAACACTGCCACGGGAGAATGGGTGCAGGGTTAGATGGAGGAGAAGGGAAACAGGTTAGCTACACAATAATGACAGGAAATTGTGCGGGAGGTAAACTACCAATCCGTAGTTTTGCGAAGAACTAAAGCTGCACGGGAAACACATTCCACAACTAAGCGAATAGTTCACGCAGAGAGACCAGATAACGAGTCGAGCACTAACACCAAGTGACGATAGTTAACGAACTGGCGCCGACTGGCAGCCAGCCGAAAGACTATATAGTGAGCTAACTGACAGGACTAAATACGGTACAGGTGTGAACATAAACCGGGAGTGATTGCAAGACACCAGGTGAGGCAATGCATGCAACGAGGGGGAGGGAGTGAAAGGCGGAAGTAAGACAAAACAACCAGACGAACAAGACAGGGAAGGACACGCCTAGTCCGCGGCAGCGGGGAAAACACGGACAAAGGGATCCAACATGACACGGAGGGAAAACAGGAAAACACGGAAAACGGACAGGAAGGGAGCGGAACATTACATTGACAGTCCTCACTCCACCGAAAGCGCCTCCCCTTCTCTACCAGCTGGTGCAAAGGGCGGGCAATATCTGCAAAACCCTTTACAAAACGCCTATAGTATGAAGCTAGTCCTACAAAGCTCTGGACCTCAGTCTGGTTAATAGGGACAGGCCACCCTCTGACTGCCTCCACTTTAGCTGGATCTGGCATCACCCCCCTCAGCAGAAATGACATGCCCGAGATAGTGAACCTGTTTAGAAAACAAATCACACTTAGATGGTTTAACTTTAAGGTTGGCCTGCCGAAGTTTCATAAGTACGCCATCAAGACGTGTCAGATGTTCATGAAAAGTGCGTCCAAACACAATTATGTCATCAAGGTAAACTAAACAGGTAGTCCACTGCAGATCAGCAAGGATTAGGTCCATTAACCTCTGAAAAGTACTGGGTGCATTGCAAAGCCCAAAACTTAAAACATTGAACTCAAATAGTCCCTGACATGTGGTAAAAGCAGTCTTATGGCGGTCTTTGTGGTCTACCTCCACCTGCCAGTAGCCGCTAGCTAAATCAAGGGTGGAGAACCAGCAAGCATGACTAAGGCTATCCAGGGTATCGTCAATTCTAGGGAGGGGATATGCATCCTTTCTTGTAACCTAATTGAGCTTTCTATAATCGACACAAAACCGGAGCCCACCCCCGTTCTTTTTTACCAGCACAACCAGGGCTGCCCCCGGACTACAGGAAGGACAAATTATCCCGCTAGCAAGCATTTGCTTTAAATGATCCGTCACTTCTTGCTGTAGGTGAAGGGGGACCCTTCGGCGGTGCATCTTAATTGGCTTGGCATCACCTGTGTCGATTTCATGTGGGGTCAAATGAGTCCTGCCTAAGTCAGTCTCACCCTGACTAAACACAGAAATGTTCTTGTGCAGCAACTGTCTAACTGCTTGTAACTCCTCTGAGACAAAACCCCTCTCCTCCACCCCAAACTGGCTCATAAGTGTCTCCACTGTCCAAGGTTGTAAGCTTCCCCCCCCCCCTCACTGTCCTCACATTGCTCTGCCACCTCAATGTCAGTAAATAGTGTGCCTACTTTCATGCCGCTCCTTAGCGTTAGACCATCATTAGTTACATTAATGACTCGTATGGGCAATATGCCCTGCTGAACTCTACAAACTACTCGAGCTACCAAAATGTCACAGTGTTTGGTTTGGTGATAGAGGTGGAGGGTTCCAGCATCCCTTCTATATAATCCCCCCATCTGTTCTGGACCTGACCCAAGATGATGGCCTCACTGCATGGGGGCACCACAGTATCAGACTGGACAACAACGGTTTGGGGCTCTAATGATGGGTTAAGATCCACCAGTGGAAATTTCTTGCCCATTATTTGACAATAGATCAACCACAGCACCATACTTTGATAAAAAGTCAAAGCCAAGCAAGATCTCTTCAGAGGGAATATCAGAGACCAAAAACTCAGCGACAGCGCGAGGGAATCAAATTGGCATACAGTCTGCCAACACCCCACAACATACATCCCCCCCCCCCCCCATTAGCTGCTGTAGCACTGCCAACATAATCTACCAAGTCACTTCCCCCTTTAGTAACAGAAAGCCACAGTTGTTTAGTTATAACAGAGCGTGAGGCTCCGGTATCTACAAGTACATGACAGTCAAACCCACCTATTTTTGCTTTAAGATAGCCAGAACCACCCTTTAAGCTATCAGGGGCCACTGTGGATGCAGGAGGCAGGGCGGGCATTTGGCCCTCTGTGCGCGCCCCCTCTAGTTTCCCTGTAGATAAGGGCAGTCACGTCGAATGTGCCGATTACACCCACACTCCCAGCATCCCCCACTTCTTTCAGCATCACGTTTAAGCAGAGGACTGGGGGTTTTAACTGGGTGTGAGAATGGAACTGATGGTGTGGGCCTAGGGGCAGATTTGATTGGGTTAGCCATCGCCTGTACAGTTGTTTGCAGAGATTTAACTTCCTGCCGTAGACCTTCTACAAACCCAAGCAGAGTGTCGATTCGCTCATCCCTGACAGACTTCTCAACCACCCCACGCACCTTGGCATCAGGAGCTAAACTACTCTCCAATCCTCTGATAAGCTCGAGCTCTGCAGCAAGGTTAATGGCGCCCTCTAGGTTTGTAGGCTTAGCACTGCGGAGACTGACATGCAAATCCCCACTCCCAACATTTGCAATAAAATGGTCTTTAGCCAACATATCTTGGGTATTAAGATCTTGCCGCGGGGTAAGCTTTAGTAACCAGTCGTCGGAGTGCAATACCAAATTCTCTGACTGTCTCATTATATAGCCTCCTTCGAGAAGAGAAACTAGCCCTGTTCCAGTCATCGCTATCGCAAGGGTCTAAACATCTCCCCATCGCATCTTTTAGCAAGACATAATTAGCTTTTGCTGCTGCAGATAACCCACTATACACCTTGCGAGCTCGGCCTGACAATAGAAGACCCATGAACTTTAATCGCAATGGTTCATCCCAATTATTAATGTTAGCTGCCATTTCAAATTGTTCAGCCCAATCTGACCATTCTCGTCCCATACCAGTAAAAGTTTCAGGCATAAAAATGGGCCGTGGGGTTATAGCCTGACTACTTGATGAGGGGAGATTGTTTAATTGACTCACACCTGCTTCTGTCGGTTGAGATTGATTATTTTCCGGCTCCAACATTTTTAATTAATCCCTCCGCTGCCAACAGTGTAATAAATATGGGTTTTACTATGGTAAGCAGAATACTGCTCGTTTCAGAGCCGTTGAATAACCACAACACCGTGTATAAAATACAAAACAGGGTAATCTTTATTAAAGCAACATAAAAAGGTATTTCATAAGGGAATGAGGAGGGCTACACACAGCCAGGGCGACCAGCCACACCGGGACAATCAATGCTTCATTAAGTTTGAAAACCATTACACACAGGGCTAGACTCTAGCTTAAGGCACGCCACTCGAACAGCACGCTACACCCTCTAACAGGAGGCACTGCAAATTGCACTGCCTATCATCAACCAAAGCAACATTGCACAAACACTGCAATCACTACTTATAATAAAAGCATGACTGCCCCGCCTACGGGCTAACAGTTACCCTTCGCTTGCCCGCATTCCCTTCCCATTTAACTATATGTAAGTAAGCCTACCTACACACACACCTACATATGACATTAACCATGTTTGTTTAAAACATATACTTAACTCGCCCGCTTGGCGAGACCCCCCCGGGGTCTGAGCTTAGGACGCCGTCCAACTCCCCGGGGAAACGCTTGGCTAGACGGCATAAACAGGAGTATCAGTGTCACTCAGACGGCAGGACGTATGGGCGTTGTCCACCGGGAGCGATAGCAGCTATTGCACTCTTCTATAGACCCGGCCCTAACTATCTATAGGAGGTCAGCAAACCTCCCCTCCTAACGCAGGAACAACTTTCCACCTCTCTAACTATCTTCATCGCCGGCAGTTCTAAACAACTGCGAACGACACCCTCCCTCCCAAAAAGTGCCGAGCCGCAGTAACGGGTGCTCCAACAACGAAAATGCTGCGTCTGCCCAGTCTTATTTTCTTAGCGTCTCTCACACACCTGTAATCACTCGCAATCACTTCGACACACTATTCTAATTTCTTGAAATACTGTTTTGGGGGTTTTCTGGAGCTGTAAGCCAAAATTATGAAAAATGAAACAAATAAAGGCTAGAAATATTTCACTTTGTGTGTAATGAATCTATAATCTATGAAAGTTTCTGTTTTTGAATGGAATTATGGAAAAAAAAAACTTTTCCATGATATTCTAATTTTTTGGAAAGGATCTGTACATGTACCAACCACCTGAAGGCAATTTCCTGAATCTAAATTAACCAATTTAAGGGAAATAGAAACTTCTAGGCTACCCTTATCGGTGTGAATGAATCCTCGCTTGTTGCTGGGAATTACAAACTTTTATTTTGACAAAGCCACACACAAACAGCCATGTTCCTATGTTTCTAATGTAACCTAATGTAACCTATGTTTCTAATGTTCCTATGTTTCTAATGTTTTCTAATGTACGAATGTAACGTTCGTAAGTGCGGATGACCAACGCCCCATGGCTTTTATTGTGCACGTCGGGGCGACTGTTGCTGCTGTCGTTGCTGCACCAATACGGAAGGAGTGGGCAGTGTATAGCTCAGGGGAGAGACCACAGTATTAACAAACTAGACGAAGGCATGCTGAAAACCAGGATCTCGTCATGGCATTTCCTTTGTCGGTGATGCAAAGTGGTTCGTCGGGACTTGTGAGGGGGGCGCCGCCGCAGGTACCGGGTCATGGAGGAAAAGGGACAAAAAGAGGTGCTAGTTTGTGTTATGATGATAGGAGTTCCTTTAACATCTTTATCGGTTTTTGAGTGCTTAAGGTGAATGGTGAAATGACGTGAATTTAAAGATAAATCTGAGATGGAGATCAAGTGATGAATCAAATTTGTTTGCGCGCGTAGTGAATTCCCCACACCTGAGAAAACCATAGAATGCAATCAGGAAAACGACCTCCAACAGTGAGTCTACGTATGAATTAAAACACCCTTGTCTTAAGCGAGACATCAGTTTGTGAGCTAATTTTTGAAAGTGAAGGGAATGCGTTTATCTTTTCTTTGTGGTTTCCTTATTAGGCCGTTTAAAAGCAGATGGAGGGATGGATTCCCGAACAGGCTACCGGCTGACGGATCCCTGCATCTTAAGTGAAATTGTATGCCTGCAACGAGTGCCTTAATAGAAAAAGGTTGCATTTTCCTTGACTCAAAACAGTGGACTATAACAGCGCAAACAATTGGGATGTTAACGGGTAAGACGTGGACAGAAAAGCGGCGCAAAAAGAGGAAAAATGAGACCATGCTGAGTCGCACGTTTTTAATGTAGATTTTGCCAATCCAGATCTCATGTAGTGTGACGCTGAGGACAAGTAGGTTTTCAGGGTAGCGTTTAATCTAAAATGGTTTGGTCGAATGCTGGGCAAGACAGGCTTGCAGGAGCTGCATTGGGGCACGGGTTTTGGAATTCCTGGAATTTAAATCGGGACAAGGCATCAGCGATTTTATTGTCGAGCCCAGGTAAATAAACGGCGCGAAGCATGAAATTATGCATAACGCAAGTCCAGGTAAGGCGTCTACTAGCCTATTGATGAAGGGACAGATGAGTGCCCTTTGTTAATGATGTTGACGGTGGCTTGGTTGTCGCAATAGGCCAAAATTAGTTTTCTTGGCCAGCTGTTTCCCCAGAGGATGCAAGCAACGACGATCAGGTATAGTTCGAGCAAAGCTAGGGATTGGATATTGTGAGGATATTGATTCCTTCTCATTGCATTTGCGATGGCTCCATTGTAGACATCGGGGTCATATGACCAAAACAATGTGCCACCGTGACACAGAACTGTAGCCAGATGCGAGAAGAACCCCATAGAAAGTCAGCAACTGATCCATGTTCAGATCAAGCATCTTCCCTTTGGTTTGCAATGAATAGGTGTTTGACATCTCAAGAGTGAGCTCCCTCAGAGTAGGAGGGTACATCAACAGGAACAAATCGACTGGATCAGGTTTAGTTTGCTTTATGCACTCTGATGCAGTTGGGCCATAGGTCACGAAATATGGAATCTTGGACGCGGCCCGTCGTTTTGATCTTTTAAAAACCCTGTCCCTATTTTGCATATTTTGAAGAGATGTTTTCTGTTTTTTGTTGCGTTGTGGGGTCTCATTTTCCTCAGGGCATCTCCTTTTTCAGCTGGTCGCTGTGGGAGACTCGCCAAGATATAGCAGTGGTGGTGAGTTTGCTTCAACACCGACTGCTGCAGGAGTGGGAGGTGGGGGGGTGGGGCACACCAATTGGTTCTCATAAACATCTGCCTCATCCTCCAGATAGTTCACCTCTGCATCGCCATTCAATAGTCTACCTGGCAAATGGCCCGTTTTACCCTGGTGCTCCCTATCTGGGCCATCGCTATCACAGTCACTTTCAATTGCCTCTTTTTCAAGTGTAGAAATGACGGTGACGCTGCACACAGCACTTGGGGGGTAACGTACATCTAGGAGGTCCAACACATCTCATAGTTTTAAACTGTAAAAAAAAGAAAAGAAAAAGATAACTAGGATTAACAGCCAAAACCTGTGTTTTCAATTAAAACACTGTGTTATACTACCGGTCACAATTGTGACTGTTAACAAATGAACACTTCTTATGAGCAAAATATATATGCAGGAGTATAATTCTCAAAATATATCAGTAGTAGACCTTTTAAAGAATATATGTACAAAAGATGATAGTTCTACCTGTTAATTAAGGTGTTTTACTTACTTCCTTTTGTGGAAGTCTGAGGAAGACATCTTCTTCCAGAGGTGCAAGCAGGATGTAAACTCATCTGGTCATGTGACCTTCCACACTAGTCATATGACATTGATAAATTTTAATCAAGACAATCAATTTTTTCATTTAAAAGTAGAATTTCTTGCCCAAAGCCAACAACAACACTTTTAGAGCTTCCCGAAATAAAAAAAAGACATGCGGTCACAATTGTGACCGGTGGGATTAAATGGGTTAAGTGAAATTGTATGCCTGCAACGAGTGCCTTCATAGAAGAAGGTTGCATTTTCCTTGACAATAGAAACAGTGGACTATAAAAGCGCAAACAACTGGGATGTTAACGGGTAAGACGTGGACAGAAAAGTGGCGCAAAAAGAGGAAAAATGAGACCATGCTGAGTCGCACGTTTTTAAGATCTCATGTAGTGTGACGCTGAGGACAAGTAGGTTTGCAGGGCAGCCTAGCGTTTAATCTAAAATGGTTTGGTCGAATGCTGGGCAAGACAGGCTTGCAGGGGCTGCATCGGGGCACGGGTTTTGGAATTCCTGGAATTTAAATCGGGACAAGGCATCAGCGATTTTATTGTCGAGCCCAGGTAAATAAACGGCGCGAAGCGTGAAATTGTGCATAACGCAAGTCCAGGTAAGGCGTCTACTAGCCTATTGATGAAAGGGACAGATGAGCGCCCTTTGTTAATGATGTTGACGGTGGCTTGGTTGTCGCAATAGGCCAAAATTTGTTTTCTTGGCCAGCTGTTTCCCCAGAGGATGCAAGCAACGACGATCGGGTATAGTTCGAGCAAAGCTATGGATTGGATATTGCGAGGTCTTTAGGCCATGTTTCTGCAAACCACTGATTATTATAAAAACCCCCAAAACCAATGACAGGTGCTGCGTCGGTGAAAATTTGTTTGGTTTCTCATTTTCTCCCCATTATCTCCCAGCCCAAACATTGACGTATGGGTTTTCTCACTCCTAGATGTAATCTGGAGCATACCATCAAAGACTTAAATTGTCCCCATTCAATTGATGCCACTTATATATTTGAATATCCACATTTCACAATCCACTGTTTAGTTCCTCATTTTCTCCCGATTATCTCCCAGCCCATCACTCGCGTTCCCCGCTCGCATTCCGCACTCACATTCCGCACTCACATTCATTACCTGATTAACTCTCGCTTACATTCCTCATGCCCGGTTCATTACTCATCTCCCATTCACCTGTTTCTCCCCTTATTTATATCGCCCTCTTTGTTTGTCTTGTTGCCAGTTCGTTCCGTCAAGTCTGCTGTGCCGGGTCTGTCTCCGAGTCCTGCATTTGGGTCCATTCCAGTTTCGGAACCGTAACAATTATTTCTCTACAACATCTTGCATAGTACTGATGTGCGAGTTTGAACGAATCGTTCGAAATGAACAACTCTTTTTACTGACTCAGGATTGACAAGTCCTCTCCTCCACTAACTCGTTCACTGACTCGCCCCTCCTACCTGCTACTTGCTAATGCGAACTGCGAAGACGAGGCGAGACAACGTGTTACTCACACTATTGTGCAACTCTTATATTAACGGTATTTGTGGAAATGTGTCAAGTAAATCACTGTATTAACCTAGCCCTGTGAGAAAGCAACCACTTTGGCGCACACTCACTTGCTCTCCCAGCCCGTCCGGATCTGTCTGACTCGGGTTGCACGAAACACTCACTCACTCGGTCACCCAGTACTCGCTCTCCCAGCCCCGGAACCCGCCCCCTGCCCTGAGCTGAAGTTCTGGCTGCACGTACGAATCACCCACTCACTCACAAGTTCCATGCCACAGTCACTAACCGTCCATGAATTTTAATTTGTCCCTTTTTAGTAGTCTACTACTACTCAATTCTGATTGATCAATCATGAAATTCAACAGTCTGTAATTTCTGATTAGCAGGCTGTGTGATGCCGTTCTGATCTATGGGACTGACTGCAGTTCACGTCTTTTAAGCAGAATGACGGACTTTTTTAAACGGAAACAATAAAACCATTTAAAATCAAAACAGTTATTTCAGTTATTTTTTATTACCAATATTTTGTATAAGAGCTATTTTCTTCACCTCAGAGTTGAATGATGCAGTGTGTGTTGGTCAGTCGGTCTCGTTTGTGACTGCTGGAGTTCGCTACTCCGCTCCGCTAATGTTAGTCTCTGTGTGACGGCGTAGAAAGTATTCGCAATATACTTGTCTTCATATTTGCACTCGTTGGTTCAGCGGGTGCTGGTGCAGGTGAGTGACTGTGGCTGTCAACTCGAGTTGACTCGCACTCACTGTTTCGCTAACTCGTGAGTGAGAGTACTGAGCAAGCCCCCAGAACAGCGCCGGGCTTTGAAGCCAATTTAGTGGTAAAACCGTGTAATTACAACTTCCAGGTCCGAAAAGCAGTTTTCTCGCACACAATCATGGGAAAAGGAGCGGCTGTAAAATGGTGGATAAATTTTTTTGAGCGTCACAACCCCCGCAAAATAACTCGTTTCACTATCAGAATTTGATCCATTCATTCCGATAACATTTGGAAAGTCTCAAAGTGCCGCAATATTAAATTATTTTATCCGATTCAGGAGGGCTAAACTGGAAGTTAGACTGACTTGATGACTCGAGTGACTCAAAAACCCGACTCTCTTTGGTGAGTGACTCATACAAACTCGAGTTAGTAAAAAGAGTCGAACCTCCCAGCAGGGCCGTAACCAGGGTTTAGAAATTAGTGAGGTCGATTTTTTTGTAGGGGTGGTCCGGGGGCATGCTCCCCCGGAAGAAAATTTTGTACATTTTAAAGTTAAATGCATCAATCTGGTGCACTTTGAGAGCAAAATTAAGAGGCTATGATCTATGAAGAACGTTGTGCACTTGTAAACAATTTAGTCATAAACAACATCATTGATTGTATAGATATGAATGGTGATGACACGGCAAAAAAGTCACACCCACAAAGCATGGTAAACGAGACAGAGTTTAACAGTTCACAAATGGTCAAAACACAAAATCGACTAGAGCATACATTTGAGCTTTGAGTAATCCCTTTCAGAAAAGTAAGGGTGAAAGTAAGGGAGTCAAACACAGTTTATTTCATGAATAGAGATGATTGTATTCGCTAGCCAAACCTTATCTACTCCTATCCTTAAGGACTTGCTCTCCTCTCCCTGTCCTCCTCACACCCTTCTACTCCTCTCTTCCTCTTTTTGTTAAAACTGGCTCCTTGAAAACAACCACTCACAAAATGATGCATGTTGCCAAAAACAGTACTTTTGATTGAGTGTTGCAAATAAATCTAGGTCTCTCCAGTTTAGGCATTTTCATTTCAGACCTTATAATCAACAATGCTTTGGTTTAATAAACACCAGTAATTCACCCACACAAAACAGTTTCATTGCTATTTAAACCTGTCATTTTTCATAAATATAGACCAGGACAGTTTGTGGAAAAGGGATAAATAACTGGCTCTTAGACATCATTGAATTGATTCATAAACTAAGTTACCTTGTTCATATATGATGTGCTTTACTTAGCTAGAATGTCAAAAACGTCAAATGTCCACTCAATAACGTTTGTATATAGTTAGATGGCTAGCTCATGGACATTTTACGTTTTTGACGATTTGTGTGTTTATTGTTGAAAACGTAAAATGTCCACTTTATAGCTAACGTTTTTATATAACATTAAATAGATAGCTAGCTCGCATTGAATAGCTGACGTTAATAGTTCGCTTGGTATCAACCCACCATTCAGGTCATACTACTAGCTAGTTAGCTAACGTTAGCTAGCTGACATTTTCAAAATGAGCTCACTGACTGAAATTTTCAACAATAAACACATGATGAATCGTCAAAATAATTGGGATGGCAGGTCAACGATGACGATGCTATTCAGTGAAGACAACTCGCCTTCATTCTGATTTCATTCTTCTCCACTAACGTTATGTCTCGTGAAACTCTTTTGGTTTTATTATTTTGCATGTCATTCCAAGCATGTGAAAACGTATTGTTTAATTAGAGTAGGGTGTGTTGTGTTTAAGCAATAAGGTACGAGACGCAGTACTATATCGTCAATATAGTCACAGTTAAAGGGTGTTGTTAGGCCCGACGCGAAGCGGAGGGCCGGCAACCCTTTAACTGTGACTATATTGACGATATTGTACGTCGTCGAGTTACCTTATTGCTTTTATAAAACGGTTGCCAGCTATATTGTAAATAATATATAAGGACAAGACACTTTTTCAATAAAACTATTTTTAATTAACGTTATTAATTTAATTTCAACAGCAGAGAAAATAGTCCCCAGTGTAGCTGTTGCCATGCAACACAAAAACAAACAAAGCTAGGAATGGAATGCTGGCAAACGAACTAATAGCTAGCGTTATGTGCTAATAACATAATAATCACAATGATAATATAATGTAATAGTTATAACGTTAGCTAAAACAGTTATCTATATATAGCCTATACAGATGTGAAGTAACGTTAACTTGCTTTCATACAACCAGTCGGTAGGCTATGTTTACAGCTAGCTAGCTAAAGCCTAGCTAGCTAAATTCCAACTAAATTCGTATTTCCAAACTGAATAAATACTGCACCTCTAAACACAAAAATGGTTTGCTAGATTAAAGTTGCTGTAACCTGCCGAATACAAACGTTTTTACCTTATTAGCTAGCTATACGTTTTAACCGGTTTCATGAATCAGCTGTAAGCCTAAACGGTTGCTATCGTTACTAGCATAAAAAAGACGAATCTGGCTCTCCAGTGAGAATGTCACTCCACCGTTAATTTCCTTTCCAGTGGATTTGGTTTCCAGTAGCTTTCGATTGTATGTCCACTGACGGACATTATTTCTCCAGCCTCCAGCACAGCATCAGAAAGTTTTTGCTGCGGACGTGCGGAGTGATATTAATTTAAACGTCCAGGGTAAACAGGTGTATTATTGCATCATAGGGGTACTATATCGCGAATATAGACACAGCTTTGAACGCCTCTCATCCAATCATAATGCGTGGTCAGAATTACCCGTTTTATAAACGAAAATACGGAACAAATCACGTCCCGTATTGATTTAAAACGGGACAAGATTTAACTGTCAAATACGGGACGATTCCGTATTTTACGGGACGGGTGGCAACCCTACTTTCAACCCATGTTAACGTTTTCTTTTCATGTTAACTTTCACTTACAGTGGGCTGCTGCTTGCTCATCATCGGTCAAATAATAGTGATAAAAAGCTGTCACTCGCTCACCTCCCTGTCGCTCGCGCTGTGGTGCTGTCAACAACAACTCAACAAATACATTCTCGTTTACCGCGGTCCGCTGTGCGTGACTACGTCAGATAACGTACTGCGTCACAAGCGCACATCAGTGCTTATGCGTTCATTAATGCTATTTTTTTTCATTGAATTTTTTTTTTCCCCCTGAAATCTTTAGCGAGGTCCGGACCTCGGTGACCTCATAGCTAGTTACGGCCATGCCTCCCAGCATGGGTTGTGTGTAAATAGTTATATAGTTACACTGCTATTTGTTCTAACCATTTGACTAATACAAAATTGTTATTTCTCTACAGCATCTTGTGTAGTATGGGTTGTGTAGCCTATGTAAATATTTATATGGTTACACTGTTATTGTTCTAAACATTGAAGTATAGGTTTTCTCACTTCTAGATGTGATCTGAGCATGCCATCACAGACTTCAATTGTCCCCAGTCAATTGATGCCACTTATATATTTGAGTATCCTCATTTCACAATCCTCATTTCAACAGCTCACAAGAACGCCTTAGTAACCACCTACAAAAGCCCTTGTGCACTATGTTTTGTTTGTTGCATCAACACCTGGTATCTTTTTACATCTAATCTGAGCTTACCAGTATATACTATAAGGTGTCCTCTTTCAAATGACGCCAGGCCTGTCACGATAATTACTATATCGACTTATCTTACGATAAATGGACATGACGTCGATCATTTTTGCGACCTCGATATTGCCCATTGTGTTTACAGTACATGCGTGTTTGTTTACATAAGAATGTCACCAACATTTTAGCCAACATGATGCCAGAACAAACAGCATAACTTATTGTGCGTGGTCTATCTATTTGAGGCAAATAATCTGTCTACCTGTTTCAGCAGGTTATTTCCAGAAGGTTTCAGCATTTTGATAAATCCAGTTTTGCAGTCATTTATGATCCCGCTGAGTTTCTCTCCTCTGACCACCGCGCCGGGGCTGCACCTCCACACACACGGAATTCAGCAGAGCAGAGGAGACAGCGAAGTAACGTTGGTCGAGTTGATGACAGCGACACTTGTTACGTTACTGTTGTTACTCAGTTGTTGGTTAACTCGGCCTTTTGAGCCACTTTGTTCGAGACGATCTGTGCCTCTCACAGTGGCGCCGGAATGAGTTTAGAAGTGGGGGGACATTCAGTTTTGGATAGCGTGAGCTATATTGGTGAGATTTTTCACGTCAAATTCCCTTCAATCTCAGCCTAGCCTACTGTTTTTTTATGGTGAAAAATGCATCCCCTCCTCTCATCAGGATACTTTCAGATCTAAATTGTAGAACACTCGCTTTTTTTGCGCAGCGTCCTGGCTCCTGCTGATATACTCTGAGAACTGTTTCACTGTAACCATTCAACCAACCAGTCAATATATATTTTAGAATCACATTCGACAGAAAATCATGAACTAACAGGAATACTGCTGTGTTTCTGGTTATTATACAGCATTAATCACTGAGGAGCCATGTAAACCATTTGCAGCAACACCTCCTCTCAATGTCGGAACGATAATTAACCACTTTTATAGTCTATGAGTTATGATGAGTCATCATAACACACGCACAGAGACACACACACGCACAGACACACACGTCCTCCAACGGGTGCTCTAGGGCTTAAGAGGTACAATAAAAACTAAAATTAAACTCTGAAAACTAACTGAAACTAAACTGAATTGAAAATTTCGTTTTATTTAATTTTAATAAAACGAAATCAAAGGAAAAAGTAATAAAAAGTAGGCTACACACTACATTAGACTACGTTACACACAGAGCTGCTTTGTGAACCTGCTCTAGTGATTTTTAACAAGGATTGTGTAGATTAAGTAACTGAAGCACTTACATTAGTCTTTTCTTTAATCTGGTCGCTCTCACCTCTGGTGTTAAGAGCTTGTAACGTAGGCCTAACATGCGTCGCTGTCCTACACTTTGCTGCTGCACCTGTTCCTCCCGGTGTACTCCGGGCTCTTTGTCCTCTTCAGATAACAGTAACGTTAATCAGAGACACTGGATGCTGTTATCGGATCATCCATGAGTGGAAAACATCCCTCCTCACTTTTTCTTCACATCTCACGCCTTCATGATCACTCTTGCCGTCTGAAATCAGACCCGGAGGAGCTGCTGTCAGCCTCCGTCTTCACCTAACGGGCCAACGGCGCGTCTAATAATCCGAAACAACTTTGTCCAATTGTCGTTAGAGGTGGGAAATGAATTTAAAGTCTGAGCGATCTTTTCCTCACGTGAATTAATTTTATCTCGTTCTCTGTCAGTGTCTCCTCTCAGCCTCAGCGCTGCTCCCTCCGCAGCTGCTCCTCTTTGTCTAAACTTTATTCAACCGCGGGAAAACTGACGTGCTTCACATTTAAAATCAAAGTAATCTAACATTGCATCCAATCAAATTTGACTATTTGATTGTATTATAATTTATTTTGATGGGGGGTTACAGCAGGTTATGACAGGTGATGACAGATAAACATGATGAATAAATGACAGATGTTTGTTGACAAATGGTTTCCCCCCATGGACTGCAATTTACTCTTGTCCACCTACTTCTCAGGTGCAATAAATTAACGTCGACGAGGTGACGACTGCGTAATTCTAGCCATAAAGTTTGGAAGAATAAGTCCAAATGGACTCGGACTTGGTTTCAAAGCCTCATTCCACAGCTCCGGTGTGGGAACATTTTGGGTTTAAACCGAATGAGAGAGGAGAGCCCATGAACGTGAATGAGCCGGTATGTCGACTTTGTTTAAAAAAAGTGGCAACTAAAGGTGGCAATACAACTAACCTAAGAGCTCATCTAAAGCATAACCATCCCGTCCAGTTTTCCGAGCTGGGAGCAAAAACCGCAGTGGGGGGGCCTTCACGACAGTTGGCTATATCGGATGCCTTTGCCCGACAGAGCAAATATAACCGTGACAGCACGAAATGGCGCACGCTCACAGATACCGTAACTCGCTATATAGCCAAAGAGATGCAGCCATTCAACACGGTCGAAAAACCAGCATTTAAAGAAATGTTGCAAACTTTTGACAGGCAGTACGAATTGCCAAAGAAATCGTACATCTCCCAAACTGCCATTCCAGCCATGTACAACAAAGTGAAAGGACATTCTGGAGGAGATAAAAGACATCTCCTTTTACTCTGCCACTACAGATATGTGGTCAAGCTCAAATATGACCCCATACATGAGTTGACTGTACATTACATAACTGCTGACTGGACTCTACAGTCAAAGTGTTTAGAGACCAGATACATACCCCAGAACCATACTGCTGACGTACTTGCAGAAGCCCTTCAGTGTGCTTTAGCAGACTGGGCATTGGATGAGCGCAAAATGGTCTGTATAACTACAGACAATGGTGCTAACATTGTGGCTGCAATACGCAAACTTGGCTGGCCATGGCTCAATTGCTTTGGCCACAACCTCCATTTGGCTGTGTCCCATGGTTTGGACAGTGAAAAGGATCGCACAGCACGTGCTCTGGGACTTTGTAGGAATCTTGTCAACACCTTCAACCTGAGCTGGATAAAGAAGAGAGACCTGAGGAAGGCACAGACTGAAGCCAAACTCCCCCAACACAGTCTAGTACTGGTGAGTGATGGATAAATCATTGATAGTTGAGTTAATATGCAACACAAAATATTTAAAGTGTTAATTTAAAGGGTTGTTATTTTTAATTCATAACTTACTTTGGGGCCTGTAATGTACATACTTTATTGAGCATGTATCTATGTATGTATGTATGTATGTATGTATTAGATCATTGGTTACATTATAATATAACCATGTACAATTATTTGTGATAAATAATGGAAATTTAAAAAGTAGTATTTGTTGAATAATGTTGATAAAGACTAACTAATGAAAAAGAACAAATGTTATCTTTCCCACAGGATGTTGCCACACGATGGGGTAGCAAGCAAAAAATGATAGAGAGGGTGCTGGAGCAACTCCCAGCCATAAGACGTGTCTTGGTTGAAGATCGAAAACATGGCCACCTCAACCTAACCTGGCAGGATGTTTCTGTGTTAGAATCCATTAATGTAGCAATGAAGCCAGTGGCTGATTTCACGGATGTTCTCTCGGGGGAAAAATACGTCACTGTGTCCTCAGTAAAGCCTGTGGTGGAACTTATTAAAGGTGAACTTTTATCACCAGACCCCAGTGACACTACACTGACAGCAAAGATAAAGGACAACATGTGCAGGGTATTGATGCAGAAATACAGCCCACCTGGAATCCAAGATCTCCTGAGAAAGGCCACCATCTTGGATCCGAGGTATCGTGGTAGCATGGAGGATGCAGAGGTCTTGGATGATGCCAAACATCAGCTCTTGCAAGAGCTACTAAACATGAAAGAGGAAGAAGGAAGTGGAGGAAGTGCCAGTGGTGAGAGCTGCAGTAAAACTGCAGGGGGAAATGATGGATCTGAACCTCCAGCACCCAAGAAGAAGAAGCTGAGTGACCTTCTCCAGAACAGAAGAGCCCAACTCACAAGTTGTCAGACCCAGGCTGGATCGGATTCGGTACCAAAAAGAGTGCAGGCTGATGCAGAGCTGACCAAGTTCCTCCGGGAAGAAGCACTTGATACAGCATCTGATCCCTTGATGTGGTGGCGTGATAATCATAGGAGATTTCCTTTAATAGCCAAGTTAACACAAAAATACATGTGCATTTGTGCAACAAGCACTAGCTCAGAGAGAATGTTCAGCACAGCAGGCAACATTGTTACCCCAGACAGATCCTGCCTTAAGCCCCACAAGGTAAACATGTTGGTGTTCCTTGCTCGGAATCTGCCTTAAAATAAATACAGATTTGGCAGCGCAGCAGATATGGCCTGTTGAGGCATCTGTGCCTTTGTGTTATGTCCAGACACTCTAAAAGGAGTCCTAAACTGACTTTCTTATGTCAAACATGATACTTTGTTTTCTTGTTGTTGTTGTTACTTACATCTAACAGCTAATATGTTGTTACTTTGCACTTTTTGTTAAAAAACAACTCTAACCATTTAGAAACTGGATTGGCAGTATATTGCCTGTTAAGGAATGACTCTCTATACCCCTGTGCCACATGTTTAATAACATGTTAAAGTGCAATTTTTGTTAACAGAGCCCGAGAGTCCATTTTATTTATTGTTTTGGCTATGTGGTTTTATTTTATTTGTTTTATTTATTTAGGATATTTTAATATTTGTTTTCACATTCCAATTCCCGAATGTCTGAATATTCCAAAGAATTAAAAGTTAATTGCTCTTTGAAAGGGTGTACTTGCATTATTATTATATTATATTATCAGAATCAGAATCAGAAAGAACTTTATTGCCAAGTAAGTTTTCACATACAAGGAATTTGTCTTGGTTTTTTGGTGCTTCACAGTACATAAATTAGTAAAAGAGAATAGAATAAAAAATAAACATATTTACAAGAGGAAAACAGTATGAGGAATGTATACGGAATCTGCAGGATATTCTTATTTTCCTTAAATAACAGGAGTGCAATTGTGCGGGATTAATGTGCAAAAATATTAACAATGGAATGTTCAGTTATTCACAGTTAACAATGTAACAATTGAATGTTCAGTTATTCACAGTTATGGAAATAACAGGAGTGCAATTGTGCAGGATTAATGTTCAGTTATTCACAGTTATGGAGTGTAAGTACATAGTCCAGAGGTGCGTTAATATAACGCATATTGACAGACTTTAATGTAATGCGAAATGTCTATAGGTGGAGGAGGTAGGAAACAGTGTCAGTGGGGGTCCCGGGCCTTGTTAATGAGGCCCACTGCAGATGGGAAGAAACTGTTTTTGTGGCGTGAGGTTTTGGTCCTGATGGACCGCAGCCTCCTCCCAGAGGGAAGTGACTCAAACATTATCATTATATCAGTGGCATAAAATGGTCTTAAAATTACAATAATATTGTTTATCGCAATTATTTCTGGGACAATATATCGTCCAACAAAAATAGTTATCGTGACAGGCCTACATGCATGTGCTATAGATATTACCTGAGTTATAACCATCCTTGTTTGGGTATGCTATTTTAGGCGGAAATTAACTTTTGGAATGTTGCAGAAATGCAGTAACCACTATTTGTTGCATCAACATCTGGGGCCCTATCTTACACCCGGCGCAAAGCGGCGCTAACGCAAACGCAAGTGTCTTTGCTATCTTACACCCGGCGCTAGGTCCATAATAACGCCTAACGCTTACGCCATCAAACTAGCATGTTTGACGGCGTAACTCTTGCGCCATCATTAGTGAACTGGGCGTGTTGGTCTTAAGATGAGGAGTGGCCAGGATTCTTTTTGGCGTATTGCTATCTTGAGCCAGCAGAAAGCGCTTGCGCTAGAACCACCACAAACCTGGTCTAAAGTCATGTCGCAGTTGTTTACATGCTATTTTAACGGCGCATATAAGTGCGTCTACATAGGGGTGTGCACAACGCGCATACCCTCCTGTCTGTTACACACAGGGGCGTGCACAGGCATGACTAAAATATCTAGATCACAATGTGAAATATTATTATTGTGTAGGCTATATCAAAAATGCATAATAATAAAAGGTTCCATAGGTCCACATACCTTTCCCTCAGCGAAGGGAAACAATGCCACATTACATTGCTCTCAGCCCACTCCATCAACATCCAGGCGATGTGCGATGGTACGGGAAAGGCTATCCATTAAAAAGGAGCTGATAACACCTATAGCTATCAAGCCTAATGCGCGAATTGTCTTTGCACCTAATGCGTGAATTGTCATTCAATGGAAAACTCGCGCACGGCAATAGACGGACATTTAAGTTCTGAAAATGCGCTTCAGATGTCATTACAATACAGCTCTGTTTATCTATGAATACAGCCTGTAAGTAAATAGAATGGTTTGTGACTGAAAAAAGTTCAAAACCTTGTCCAGTGAATATTGCATTTATTGTTTTTCAAATAGCCTAGGCTACAGCGAATTCGCTGTGCATAAGGTTTTTTTCGATAGCCTATGGTTAAAAAACGGAGATGTCACCATGTTAACTAAATTGCAACCTTAGCTATTCTTCGTCCTTCATATTTTTTTAAATGACAGTGACCAGGTTTCCATACTCTCACCGTTTAAAACCCAGCTGATTTCACCCGTTATTCCTTAACTGAACAAAACGATTTTAAAGAGAACTAAGCGTCTAATTAGAAACTAAAACAAATTTGCAGCATGTTACACAATTAATTCACAATTAATTTTAATGCCATTCTCTGCACGTTTAACGGTCTTCCTGGGAAAGGTGAGACTGAAGCCATTGATAGCTTATTCTCAGCTGTTGCAGGTCCTTTTAACGAAATTTAACCGCACATATTTTGTAAAATAACAGCCCTGTCTGGAATTACCGGGAACTCATAGGCTAATGGTTAGTCCGAATAATATTGATCATACTCCATTTAGCCTATTCCTTGATCACACTAAACACGCACGAGCATGTCTGTTTCGCCATCATAAGCAATCCGCCAAGGTGGAAAAGCAGGCTTTTAAAGGGAATGGGATATGACATTTTGATTGGTTTATTGAATGTCACGCCCAAGACACACCTATAATTAAGGAAGCGACTAGGTTCAGCCCAGTTGCGCCATGCGCCGTGCTTAGCGCCAAAAAAACACGCCGTTAAAATAGCAAAAGTGGACTTGGACACGCCCTAAATGGACTTAGCGCCATGCGCTTAGACTAAGCGCCAAGATCGCCAAGATAGGGCCCCTGGTCTTTTGACAGTTGTTGGTAACATGTAATTGAGGAAATGTGGAGTGTAAAACGTAAAAGATTCATTATGAAGGGCATTTTTAATCAGATGTCATATCTGTTTGGACATTGAAATAATAAAAAGTGTTTATTATTAATGTACCATATGTTGTATTGTATGGATTCTGATACTCCTTGATGTAATCTGGTATAACATTATAAACTACAAGATATTATCTTTCATATGATATCAGCAATATGCATGTGGTATGAATATTTCCAGAGTTATAACCATTCTCATTTTCGTATGAAATTCTAGACGAGAATTGCCATTTTGGCCAGTCAGCTCAAGAGGTTAAAGGTTGTATCAGTGATTTTTGGTGGAAAAATAAATGATCACATTCATCTGATTTTTCCTCACGATCCGCTAGCTGCACGCCCCATAAGCAGGCCGTCAAAAAACCGCGTCTCTGTAGGCAGCCTATGCTCCGAGATCGTACACAAAAACAAATGGTACTACCAACCACTCAAAACCAAAATAAACAGTATTCCAACCAATCACAATGATCTGCACAAACGCTAATACTCTTATCTCGCTGAAATCTTGACGGATTTACAAACGGTTTGGCTTCTTACAAACGTTATTAACGTGGTTATAATTCTGGATGCTTGAACACTATTTTTTAAAACATAACATAATTATTCATAAGTATGTTTGTTTGGGATTTCGCTTCAGAAGTGACGTCACCCAAAAATCGCTGATACAACCTTTAAGCTTCAAAGAAAATAATTTTAAAAAATGAATGAAAAAATATATAGTTAAAATCAAAATAATTTCAGTATTGTTTTCACTATCAACTTGTCACTGTTTAGGCCTACTGCATACCTTTATTAAATTACATTTTCACACTGGAAACTTGTGAGTTTTTTGGCGGAATAATGGGGAATAATAAGAAGAGGAACATCAAATCCCACGTATTCAATGACTTCTTGAGGTAGAGACTGTTATTCATGTAATGCTAAAAGTAAACATAATACAAGGGTGGACATCTCTCCATTTCCTCAAGGTAAATCCGCAGCTCATAAAGTTACACCTTATTCTCTATAAAAATGTTAAGAGTATTTCTGAAAATGAATGTGATATGACTGTAAGATGTAGCATGAGACACACTCTTCTCCCTGAGGGGTGGCGGTAGGCGTGTCTATTTGGGAAAAGGTGAGCAGGTATACTAGTACCACGACAAGCCCTCAGACCCACAGAACAGAGTGCTTTAGCAGTGTTGGGAGATGGAGTGCTTTCAGATCATCTGTGTTTGCATGATATTCATTTCCAGCAGAGCTCAGAGGTAGGCTAACTTATTGTCTTGTGCCATGCATGTATTTTTCACTTGTGTTTTATATCATACTTTAGGATTTTACAATCCAGATTTAATTGGATGGATTCAAAGACAGATTTCATCACACAGGATGAGACACTTTTCTAAATGATTTTTAGAATAATTCCATACTTAAGATTAGTTGTAATTTCATAAGAAATATTCAGACAAAACAGTCAAACTTTTAATACAACAATTATATTATTTTTGGATTTCCTTTTTGGATAGTAATGTGATAGGTAATGGTGCTAAGGTATCGCTGTGTAAATATAGGTTAGCTGTGTACTGGCATTCAGTTTAGTTTAGTACAATAGCCTACTAATTTCTGGTTTGTTTGGCTAACTGTGCACTTTATTATAAAGGGGCCTTCTCTACCCGCTTGGTGATATAGTACTTTTGTATTCCTGGGACTAATCCTGATGTTCTCCACTTCTGTATATCACTCTGGAGAAGAGTGTCTACTAAGTGATTCTATTGTAATGCAATGTACAACATATTAAATGTATTACATAAAACCTGAATCTGAATGTCTAAAATAAATTCTAATTATTGCAGCTGACCAATTGCTGAGCAACAATGGTAGAATTTTCAATATAATGATAAAATGTTTGCTTTCTGATTCTGGCTTATCCATCAATCAATAAATCAATCAAACAGACAAATGTACTAGCACTCATAACTAAATAATTTGAACATGAAAACACAAAAGCAAAGTTAAAAAGCATAAAACAAATAAATAAACATAGTATTGAGAAAAGTAAGGCATGATCCACCCAATGAAGCCATGCTGCACCAGAGGAAAATATATTTGACACAGGCAGAGTGATAGATGCAATTGAGAGTTTGAAAAAGAAAACTCTATTTTGTCCCCTAAGGCAAGTAAAGCTAGGCTCATAGAGTAAGTCTGCATTGTCTTGGTAGGGCATAGAGGTAAGGTGATCTACAGGGAAACAGGGAAGTAACAGATAGAAACCTATAATGGGGGAGTTGGGTTCGGAGGGGCCAGATGCAACACAGAGAATTCAAAAAGTATTTCCGATAATCGGAAACACCACTAGAGGGAAACGTATTCGCGAACAGAGAGGAAAGGAAAACAAAGAATGGAGCAAAAGACTCCCGGCACAGAGACAAATGAAAAAACAATCCTAAAAACAGGGCGAGGCTCAACACTTTGAGCAGAATACCGATAAACAGAAATTACCTTCGAGTCTCAGTAGAAGAGAGAACTAAACGAAGGGAGAAAAACAGAAATGAAAATAGTATTTCCGCGGTACTGGAAAAAATAAGCTCGTAGATACGAGTGCAGACAAAGGAAATGCCTCTCACCCTCAAACGAGGGTTTAGTAAAAAGAGAGGTGAAAAGAAACCAAGAAAATAATTCCTCCAGCTCGCAAAACTCAGTGAGTAAAAAATAAAGAGGTAGTAGAAAGAAGCTAAAATATAGGAATGCCTCTTAAAGAAGAGAAAAGGAGGAGGAATAGCAAACAGAGTAGCGAAAGGGAAATCAAAAGATCAAACTCTAACCGGACTTTTCCTGCTTTGCTTATAAGAAACAGCAAGGAAAGCAGTCCCCGTATACCTATACCTTACCGGCTACGTGTCAAATGCAAGACAATATCGAAGCACCGGAAATCGGAAGCCGGCAGGAAACCAAAAACAGGTGCGAAGGATAATTGCAGTGCGAGATGAAAATACTGGAACAGAAGACGGAAAATCCGATAGAGTGCACGACGCCGCTAAAAGAAAGAACGACCGCCGAAATAAAACGAGGCTGCCGAAAACCATGACAGAAACCTCCGTAACCAGCAGTTTCAACACAACAAACTGATGAAACCAGGAAGCAATAAATATGTGGGAAAACTGAGAAGCCTAGATGGACGGTTTCCCTCATTGAATATTCTTATGAAACACTGCCATAGGCTTCCATCAGACTGAGATAATCATCACAGCTATCGAAACTGGAATGTTGGGCAAAGTGATGTTTGTGTCTGTCCTAGGAATATATGTATTCTTACACAGCAAAATAAATAACAAAAAATTCTTGAAACCACAATAATCATTGCAGTGGTCTGATTGTGTCAGCCGTTTCATGCTGTTTCTGTGAAGTTATGAAACCCAAAGGAAGTAGAGGCATGAGAATCGGCAGCTATTATTTTTTAAAGCTCTGTTATGATTTCATGTAAATTTAATTCCATGCAAGCATTTGTGTGTTTATTTAATACGTTGTACCAATATCTTTGGTACAGATATAGGGTGAGGGGAGGATTTGTGAATACAGTACAATACCAAAGAAGGAAGCGGTCTGTTTTTTTGTGTGATGTCACCTGTTCTTGTTTATGGCCCTTGACATTTTTGGGTATTTTTTCTTTGCTTTTATCTTGGAATGCCATTAAAAAATGAATACAGGAAAATTTGGTCATTGGACTACAAACATAAGCCTCTTTCCCTCTTTATTTCTCCATCTTTCTTTCCAGCCCCTCACATCTGATTGCAGTACCTGGAGAGCTACAACCAGGAGTACCTACGTCACTGTCGGTAACGATCTTTGTCGATTACCCTGTCAACGTCACTGCAGAGGTTTTCAGTGGTGACACCAGTGTGGTGAAGATACAAGGCACTTTCCAAAAAGGTGAAAGCAACACCCTGCTCTTAGATTACATTCTCCGGCTGCTGTCTGTTTCATTGTCGTGGAAAAATTGTCTTATTTTTCTCCAGTGAAGTGAGAAATATTATAATCAACTCATAAATAACACCACACCATCATGTAAAGTTGTCACCCAACTATGCCTCCACCTTTCAGATATTGACCTCTAGTTTATGTTTTGCACTCTTTTCTCATTTATCATTTCCGCAAGCTGTTACATTCCTATTTTATCATATTTATTTTTTGCAGGTGAAAACGTTGCTCACTGTTTGGTATTTCAGTGGTTCCATTTACTCGTTCCAGTAAATCAGGCGCATGGACTTCCGCTTTGGCCATCAAAGCAGAATAGCTGTAAACACCTTCTAATTGTAAAGTTTTCATTCATGTCTATGGTACATGTATGGTGCCATGCTAAAAACTGTACGTTTTATTTTACACAATGAAATAAACTACGTAATAAAATAAATTGCATAATTATTGACATATTCAAATCAAAATGGCAATTGCAGTTGTTGTAAAGTCTGAAAAATGGTTGTGTAACTGTAGAAGACAAGGGAGAGCTTCAGAAGCTCAGATAACGCATGGCATGCCGGCTGCATTGTATTATTTGCTGATGAGTCTCTCATATGGGTGGGGATGAGGGAGGAGGGGTCAGTAATGTTTCTTTGAGAATACATTTGAATATAGTGGAGACTGCAGCACTGAAATGTACCCATTGTTCAAGTCAGTATGGTTTCCTTGCATAAACTGACTTGATGAAGATCCATTTGGATCTAAATATCACAGTTGTTTTTGGAGCACACGTGGGGCCCTATCTTAGCGATCTTGGCGCTTGGTCTAAGCGCATGGCGTAAAGTCCATTTAGGGCGTGTCCAAGTCCACTTTTGCTATTTTAACGGCGTGTTTTTTGGGCGCTAACCACGGCGCAGCGTGCAAGTGGGCTGAACCTAGTCTCTTCATTAATTATAGGTGTGTCTTGGGCGTGACATGCAATAAACCAATCAAAATGTCATATCCCATTCCCTTTAAAAGCCTGCTTTTCCACCTTGGCGGATTGCTTATATGATGGTGAAACAGACATGCTCATGCGTGTTTAGTGCGATCAAGGAATAGGCTATATGGATCAATAGTAGCTTATGATAAATATTATTCGGATAAACCATTATGAGTTCCCGGTAATTCCCGACAGTGCTGTTATTCTACAAAATATATGCGGTTAAATTTAATTAAAGGCACCTGCAACAGCTGAGAATAAGCTACCAATGGCTTCCGTCTCACCTTAGAAAACGCCAAATTAGCCTGCTTGTTTAACGAATTTCGTTTGATTATGCAATGAAGCAATTAACTCATGTTCAAGCTTCATCCGAAGTTCATTACCTGCATTCTAATTTTGATTAATAAAATAAATAAAAAATTTTTACCTTAATGATGACAACAAATACAATAAAGCTGTCAGGTTGGCAACCCATAGGTTCACGCATATTTTCCCTTCTTTTATAATGTCCTGCTTATGGAAATGTGACCAACCAGTTTTACTGGTAGCGTAATGCTTTAACACAATCCACTTTCCCAGGAAGACCGTTAAAAGTGCGATTTACAGCAGGGGAAACAGACCTGCTCCTCTAAAGCGCACATGCAGATAATGGTATTTAAATTAATTGTGAATTAATTGTAACGTGCTGCAATTTTGTTTTTGTTTCTATTTAGACGCCTAGTTCTCTTTAAAATATTTTGTTCAGTTATGGAATAACAGGTGAAATCAACGGGGTTTTAATAAGCTGAGGGTATGGAAACCTTGTCACTGTAATTTAAAAAATAGGAAGGATGAAGAATAACTAAGGCTACAATTCAGTTAACATGGTGACATTTACGTATCTCCGTTTTTTAACCATAGGCATAGTGAATCCGCTGTAGCCTAGGCTATTTGAAAAACAATAAAAGCAATATTCACTGGACAAGGTTTTAAACTTTTTTCAGTCACAAACCATTCTATTTACTTACAGGCTGTATTCCTAGATAAACAGACCTGTATTGTAATGACATCTGAAGCGCATTTTCAAAACTCAAATGTCCGTCTATTGCAGTGCGCGAGTTTTCCATTGAATGACAATTCACGCATTAGGTGTAAATGACAATTCGGCATTAGGATTGATATAGGTTATATAGGTTATCAGCTCCTTTTTAACGGATAGCCATTGTCCCGTACCATCGCACATCGCCTGGATGTTGATGGAGTGGGCTGAGAGCAATGAAATGTGGCATCGTTTCCCTTCGCTGAGGGAAAGGTATGTGGACCTATGGAACCTTTTATTATTATGCATTTTTGACATAGCCTACACAATAATAATATTTCGCATTGTGATCTAGATATTTTAGTCATGCTTGTGCGCGCCCTGTGTGTAACAGACAGGATGGTACTTGCGTTGTGCACACGCCTATATAGACGCACTTATATGCGCCTTTAAAATAGCATGTAAACAACTGCGACATGACTTTAGACCAGGTTTGTGGTGGTTCTAGCGCAAGCGCTTTCTGCTGGCTCAAGATAGCAATACGCCAGAAAGAATCCTGGCCACTCCTCGTCTTAAGACCAACACGCCCAGTTCACTTGTAATGGGCGCAAGAATACATGGTAGTTAAAGGACGTGAACGCAAGGCGTTATTATGAACCGTGCGCCGGGTGTAAGATAGGGCCCCATGGTGTGTTAGCAAGGTGTGTGTTCTTGGTCATGTTTGTTAAGTAAACACTTAGGTCTAAGTCTAAAGTTTGTTTGTTTCATTCAAAGGTCTGACTAGACTACTGACTCTCCCACCTGTGAGTATGGTAACAATGTGGTAAACATGTAGTTGAATCTTGTCAACCTTTTCTCATTTTACTTGACTTTCCTTAAAGGGGACATGCAGCACTCGGTAAAGTGGCTCTGGTTCGTTAGCTTTTTACCTTAAATTAGATATGACCATGCGTTCAAATCTCAAACCGACCCGTATTTGCTGGAAAAAGAAGTTGAAATTCGCTTTTTTTCCACTAGGGCGCAGCTATCTTGCACCAACTGCGGTCGTGACGTCACTAGGTTGGTCGGCCTCAGCTGCTCAATGTATTCCTATGGGAAAATAGCTGACTTTCAGTGAGCTCAACGATGTATCGTGAGCAAAAAATAAAACAAAAAACGCACAGACGGTCTTTTTCTATTGCCCCAAGATGCTCAAATGAGTATTACCGAACAAAACTTAATTTAAAACTTAATTTCCACGAACTGCTTCTGACCATATTAATGCGGTGGCCAGCCGGCAACTGCAGCGCCGCTGCATTGCCTTGATATATTAGTTAAAGGTTGTATCAGCGATTTTGGGTGACGTCACTTCTGAAGCGAATAATAATTATGAATAATTATGTTATGTTTTAAAAAATAGTGTTCAAGCATCCAGAATTATAACCACGTTAATAACGTTTGTAAGAAACCAAACCGTTTGTAAATCCGTCAAGATTTCAGCGAGATAAGAGTATTAGCGTTTGTGCAGATCATTGTGATTGGTTGGAATACTGTTTATTTTGGTTTTGAGTCGTTGGTAGTAGCCTACCATTTGTTTTTGTGTACGATCTCGGAGCATAGGCTGCCTACAGAGACGCGGTTTTTTGACGGCCTATTTATGGGGCGGGCAGCTAGCGGATCGTGAGGAAAAATCAGATGAATGTGATCATTTATGTTTCCACCCAAAATCGCTGATACAACCTTTAACAGCCTGCAAATATATACCTACCGCGACGAAGCATCACAAGCTAACGCTTATTTTATATAGGCAATATTAGCTAGACACGACTTTAGCTCGCAAACCGTTTATCAAGGCAATGCAGCGGCACTGCAGTTGCCGGCTCGTCAGGTCACAGCAGTAGGCTATGGTCAGAACGGGTCAGAAGCAGTTCGTGGAAATTAAGTTTTAAATTAAGTTTTGTTCAGTAATACTCATTTGAGCATCTCGGGACAATAGAAAAAGACCGTCTGTGCGTTTTTTGTTTAATTTTTTCCTCACGATACATCATTGAGCTCACTGAAAGTCAGCTATTTTCCCATTGGAATACATTGAGCAGCTGAGGCCGACCAACCTAGTGACGTCACGACCGCAGTTGGTCCAAGATGGCTGCACCCTAGTGGGAAAAAAGCAAATTTCAACTTCTTTTTCCAGCAAATACGGGTCGGTTTGAGATTTGAATGCACGGTCATATCTAATTTAAGGTAAAAAGCTAATGAACCAGAGCCACTTCACCGAGTGCTTCATGTCCCCTTTAAGGCTTTACATTACAGGACGCATTTAGCAGACGCTCTTATCCAGAGCGACTTACACAACTTTTTTTTATCATGTTTTACATATTATCCATTTATACAGCTGTATATATACTGAAGCAATTCAGGTTAAGTACCTTGCTCAAGGGTACAACGGCAGTCCTACCTGGGAATCGAACCTGCAACCTTTCGGATACAAGGCCAGTTCCTTAACCATTATACTACACTGCCGCCCCGGCATCACCAAGCCATACTCTACATTCATGGAGAACAACAGGAAAGGGATGTAGCTCAGTGATACATGTTTTGCCTGGGGGTTTAGTCCCTGGCAAATTCAAAACAGACAGTTTTGGGGTAGTAGTGGGAATGTATCTTATATCTCAGAGGTTGCAAGTCCAAATCCCAGATACTGCATTAGCATTGTCCCCTTGAAAAATTATTTATTGTACACTTTTTCAGTAAATGTCTCGTTGTAGACATACATTGTATGCATAAAAATGTAGGTTACACTGGTTACACTGGATAACTGTGTGACATGCCTAAATATTTTACTGCTACTATATTGCCCTCATGGAGGAGTGGCAATTTAATCTCAGGAATTTCAGAGATAAAGGCACCGGAAATACAGTTGTAACCAAGTTTATGTGAGTTATTCTGTCCACACTTTTAAAGATGCTGAAAGACAATATGGGCAAAACTTGTGGCAGCATTTAAAAAATATAAATAAGCCTAAATCCACTGAAACCTTCGGTCAGAGGGTTAGACGGTATAAAATGAATGTTGACCTTATTAACACCATATATGATGGATTGATCACACAGAGGACAGCTTAACACATCTCACAATGTCTAGTGGCATTGTGCATCATCTTCCCTTTTCAGGGGTAGTTCGGAATGTTGAACATAATGTCTCAATTACGACTTACCCATGATGTAGTTGATTGATGGAAACCATTTTCAGATAATTCCATGCTGTCCCTTCTTTTGGACATGCACACATTCCTAATGCTAGCGCAACTCTATGGTAACCGGTAGCATCCACTACCAAATGCACTTAAACACTCCACAGTGCACCCAAAGAAAATAAAATACGATGACACTCTATTGAGTGTTTATACCATCATTTTTGAAGCAAACTATTGTTGAATCCTTTACTTTGTGCTGACCTATATTCTCTGTGGAAGTACGGCGGCGGAGCGATACTTTACGTTACCTACGAATGTAGTACCGGCACTGGTCGACTACAACAACAAAGAAGACTAACAAGTGCAATGGCCACGTTCGCTCCGCCGTCGTACTTTCACAGAGAATGATGGTATAAACACTCAAAATAACCCTGATAAACTGTTGTCGTATTTTATTCGCTTTGGGTGCACTGTGGACTGTTTAAGTGCGTTTGGTAGTGGATGCTAGCAGTTACCTTAGAGTTGCGCTAGCATTAGCAATGTGTGTATGTCCAAAAGAAGGGACAGCATGTAATTATCTGAAAATGGTTTCCATCAATCAACTACATCATGGGTAAGTCGTAATTGAGACATTATGTCCAAAATTCCGAACTATCCCTTTAAAATCCCTTACCCCTTTACCTTTTCATATCTTTTAGTCTTGATCTTGACTTTACTTTTAATTGTAAATACATACATTTCATATACAATACAGTAATATAATATGACTTATTTACTTTCTGCTCTAGATTTTGGACAATGCTTCAAACATCCCACGCCTATACATACTAGTGGTTAATGGCTATGCAATGGACATCTTGGTGTTCAGTCAAAGTAGCTCCATGCTACTCAATGCCCTGAACTTCTCCACCATCATCCAGACTGACAAAACCCACTATGAGCCAGGCCAGGCAGTGAAAATCCGGGCCATCTCCTTGTACCCAGATGGCAAGCCATACAAAAGCCCAGCTGACATCACCATCAAGGTGGGCAAACAAGGAGTGTGGACACGTGAGATGGAAAGCCAAAACAGAACTCTGGCGAACTAGAATAATTAAATGGAGTTTGTGTTTAATATTGAAGCTCGACTGTGTTTACTTTGTGTTGTCTTTCGCTATGTTTGGTCAGGATCCCAGGCAGAACTTGGTGCAGCAGTGGCTGCTCGTGGAAAACTTCCTGGGCGTGGTGTCTAAGGAATTCCAGCTCTCCGATAACTCTCGCCTTGGCATGTGGACAATATCAGTTTCGGTTAATGTAAGTTAAGCCTTCATTTACAAAAGCATGTAACTGTGACCTGAATGGTCACGTTACCAGTTGGGCTATTCATTTGGTGGGAATTTGGTTGTATGTGGTGAAATGAGGTGTGTTGTATAGTTCTTTTTCCTTTGTTATTAAACAACCAAACTAAGGAAACCATTTTGTGTGGTAGTTCTGATAGCGGAGAATCAGATGCGGCGAGAGCGGGGATCAGAACAAGCCACTCACCTAAGTGAGGACCAATAATAGGGGCCGCGAACGGAGGGAGAAAGGAAAACTAAAGTAGTGGGAAAATAACCTCCCGGCGTAAGCCAAACCAAAAACAAACCCCAAAAGAGGGCGAGACTCAAAGACACGAGTAAACAGAACAGAGACCTCACACTCTCCAGAGGAGAGTGAAACAATAGAGGTAAGAGAAAGGAAAGGAAAATAAGAAAATAGAACTGATTACCTCTAGGTTCGAATAAGGCAACGAACCGAGAAAAAGAGGTAACAAAGAGAAACGAAACTGAGCAAGTAAGAAACGGTAGGCAAGAAACAAAAGGAAATAATAAAATATCCTAAAGATCTAAACCTATTTCTAAACCGGAACTTGCTGTTTAGCTTTCGCAAGCAAAAGGTAAAACAGTTTCCGAACCCTGTACCTTACTGGCTTTGTGTGCAAACGTAATGCACTAGCGAAAACGACAACAAAGCACAGAAAGATGGAAGCACGGAGCTTATATACACAGCAGGAAACCTGAAACAGGTGCGCTGAATAGTCACAGCGACCGGGCAAAAACCCGGGACAGAGGGCGGAAAATCCGATAGATTGTCCTGTAGTAGATGGAAGAACGAACGACCGCAGAAATAAGGAAAGACGGGCACAGCCCATGACATTTAGAATTTGTTGTGTCTTATGGTATTATCCTAACAATGCCTGAGGAATTGATTCCTTGTGTATTAGTGCAGAAGAAATATTATCAGAAATGTTATGTAAAATGTGTGACACAAATATATTGTAAATCCATTGCAGCAGAACATACCTGGGGTTCAATACGTTCTCAGTATTTGAAATCCCTGACTTCGGAAGGGGGGTCGGTGGGGATGTAATCATCAACGTTAATTTAATTTAAATTTTTTTTGGAGGGGGGGGTGTTGGAATTATTTTCTTCACAGTCAACTTTAGCATATCTTATATTTTACACATTTCTACAGCATTTTTTAGCTACACCTCTGGCCCCAATGACCCTAATGTTTGTTATCCTACAGGAGGTGGTCAGCGAGAGGAACATTACTGTGGAATACTATGGTGAGACTTTGCTATGATAATGATAGAGTGAAAGCAAGAGCTTTAAGGTTAAGGTTTGCTAAGTAAATGTTAACTTAAGATTAAGGTTACTTGATCAATTTAGCTCTCATTCAGCCCATCTTTGCCCTTTTTGACGATAAACATTGTTTTAGTGTTCAGTGTTTTTGGGTTGATTTTTGGGGAGGATATGAATGCCCTTACACAAATATTGGCCTTCAAGCTAATTTGCAGCAAACCTTTGGCATTGTTGCCACATGTCTGCAGCAAGCTCATATTTTCACATGCAAATTAGCTTTGTGGGAACTGCCATTCACTTCTGGCAAAGTTTTTAGTTCACCACTACTGGCAAAGTCTGACAAACTTCTGGTAACATTTTGTGGAAAACAATTTAGTTTGCGGCAAATGTGCTACATATTATCTGCAGGTTTGCGGGAAACAATCCAGTTTTGTAAGGGTGTAAGTGTTTGCACTTCACAATCGCTCCTGTTATTATTGTCATCTCTATTAAACCAACTGTGCTATCTTCTGTCCATTGACATTTACTCTCTTGTTGTGTGGCAGTGCAACCTAAGTTTGGCGTTTCGGTAAAGGTACCTAGCGTCGTTTATTATGACAGTAACTGGATGGGGATGGTCAATGCCCAGTAAGTCAAATGTATTTATTTTTGTACTTAGTTTTCTCACATATTGACATTTGACAAAATGATACACAATGAATAATTGACCATGGTAATAAATTATTTGGGTGCCCGGTGATTTACTCGAGGCTGATTTGTTGGCAATGAGTTTCACTCTTATTTCAAAATCAAGGTAGTAAATCTTGAGCTGATAGTACACTGCCTGGCCAAAAAAAAAGTTGCCGTTGCACCCGTCATGCATAGTGCCCACTGTACAAGCCTCTGGAGGCAGTGTTATGATCTGAGGTTGCTTCAATTGGTCAGATCTAGGCTCAGCAACATTATGCAGCAATAAAATGAAGTCAGCTGAGTACCTGAATGTACTGAATGACCAGGTTATCCCATCAATGGGCATATTCCAGGACGAAAATGCCAAGATTCTTCAGGCTCAAATTGTGAAAGAGTGGTTCAAGGAGCATGAGGAATCATTTTCACACATGAATTGGCCACCAGAGTCCTGACCTTAACCCTATTGAAAGTCTTTAGGATGTGCTGGAGAAGACTTTACAGAGTGGTTCGACTCTCCCGTCGTCAATACAAGATCTCGGCCAAACATTAATGCAACTCTGGATGGAAATAAATGTTGTGACGTTGCCTAAGGTTGTCGAAACAATGCCACGACGAATCAAAGCTAAAGGCGGTGCAACGAAATATTAGAGTGCGTGACTTTTATTTTGGCCAGGCAGTGTCGGTTGATGAAACTTATAATTTTTACATGTGTAGATTAATACTTTACATTAATACTACAGTAATGACTGGGAAATTAATCAGTACTTCAGAACTCATAAAATTCATAACATTTATTTTCCAGATACCCGTATGGGAAACCAGTGCGGGGAGTGTTGACTGTGATGGCTGAATTTGAGTTTTTTGGCCTAAGCATTAGTGCTAATAAGACCAAAGAGGTCAGTCTTCTTTTCTCTGTGGTGTATAGTTTTCAGAAAGCATGTAAAAAATGTAACAAATCCAGACACCTGTTTTTCACTTAAAAGTGCTGACCTTAAATAGTAGTGTTTGTGTCTCTGTCTGACAGTTGTGTCAACTTACTGGTTGGCTGACTCTTAACTAGGTGTCTGGAAAAAACGGTCATCGGGAAGCACAACTCTATGACTGACGTATCAAAGCAGAAATCATATCAGTGCACATCTTCCCCTGCCAAGTTGGACCATGGAAAAAATCTGTAGTTTTCTATTGAGCCCTATAACTCCCAATGGGCCTTTCAGACAGTCTGTTGTTCGAGGGACACATACTGGGGTCCATAACACTGCAAAGCAGCACACAGGCCTCTGGAAAGTTGTTCCTTGTTTACGCGTCACATGATATAATCTGTGCTCAACCTTTGCAGATCAACGGTTCAGCTGATTTTGCCTTCACCAAGAATGACTTCTTTGAACAATTTAACGCGTATGAAGAATACTTCATGTCCATGGAACCCAAGGTTAAACTCATTGTTAATGTCATCGCCTGGGTCACAGAGACCCTTACAGGTACTTCAGCCAGGAGTGAGCTTGCTACAGATTACATGTCCTTCTCAGGTTAATAAAATTGATACTTGTGATATGAATTACATACATAGATGCTCCACGGCTACAAAGTAACACAACACTGAAGATGGTCAGGATTTGATTGAAATAATACTTTCTGATGAGCACTGGGGAAAAACATAATGAAAATCTTGCATCAATGTGAAATCATTTTGTGTTTTAAACTTGTTATTCAGATTATGATTGTAAAACCATGTATATTCAATAACAAGCGATTAATTAAATAATTAATTTGTTATTTCATAAACAAAGTAAATATGTTTTATTAATTGCTAATGTAAACATAAATTACAGTATTATTAATATCAATTGTTTTGGAGAACTTGATATTAAAATCGACTGCTTTATGTTGTTGTTTTATTTTTTAAATTTTGTATCAGATTCTAATATTAGTGATTATTACCTGTTATCCCATGGTATGTGTGAATACTCGATTCTGATTGGTCAATGACTGGTCGTTATTCTGTATAACCGGTCAGTCATCCGGGTCACAAGTTTAATCACAGTTCTAAATTAATGCGCTGCCTGCCTGGCCAGCTAGTACTACGCAACCTGGGAATGGCAAACATGACCGGTCAATTCAGAGTCCAAGACGTTCTAGAAAATAAGTGGAATAAATAAAGTGAATTAATAAAGTAAACGAATGTAGCCTACCTACTTTATTTTCCTCAGTGACTAACGTTAGGCTACTGTAGCCTACGGCAGACGGCTACTTCGCCTCGTAGGTATGCTGCAAATAGTGGGCTAACTTTGGCTACAATAAACTTTTGTCATTGTTTTTAAGATAATGCAAATGCAATACGTGGCGAGGTAACTATATAGCTAGCCATAGTTACATTATCACGGAGTTAGCAAAGCGCATGCTGTTTATGTGCAATGCCTAGCCTAATCTTTTTTTTTAATTTTTACTGCGAGCCATAAATCCGTCTCTAAGGTAGAAGTTAACGTTGCCGTAGCAACAGCATACATCTGATTTATAAAAATCGGTAAACAACATTAATCTACAGATTAAAAAAAGTTTTTATTAGGCAGATATCTTAGTTACAACTACTTCAATCTAGCAAAACATTTTTGTGGTTAGAAGTGCACTATTTATTCAGTTGGAAATACGAATTTATCATAGTAGGAATTTGCATGTAAATTGACGTCGGCAACACGCTGACTGCTTGTGAATGCAAGCTAGGCTACTTCACAAAGCATGTTAATCTGTAGCCTATAGGCTATATGTAGAAAACTTTTTATCCAGCGAAAATTCTTCGATAAGTTACATCTAACAAACTCCGTAGTATTTTTTAGATGGTCCCATAGGACATCATGATTCGAATCTGCTACACACTGCGTGACCAAACCATTTTAAAAAAGCAAGACAGAGAGAGGGAGGTAATGTTGAATCTGATTGAGTTATGGTTTCATACAATTTTCTTAAATAATGTAATGACAAAAATAACCAAAATTGGTGCCAATTGTATGTTATAACCGAGAAGGAACTATTTTTCCCCCCGATAGAATCAATTATTTTCAGAACTAACGACGAGAGGGTTTGCATAGCAACGCACTTAAATAGAACTAGTAACGAGAAATAGAATTAGCAACGAGATGTTTTCTGTTCAATTAGAACTACCAACCAGCTGTTTTGCATGACAACGCAAAAACAACAAGCCCAAAGAGCTGCGGAAGTATATTTAAATTTCAGCTGATTAAATCGATAAAAATCTATAAATATGAAAGTAACTATGTATAATCATTGTTGGTAACCATGGTATAAGCGCAATAATCAACTCCGAGGTGTGCGTTACACGGTTTTAACCGCACTCCGCTGAGGCAACCACCCTCCGCTTCGCGTCGGGTGGTTCTTCGCCTCAACGTCGTGTGGTTAAAACCATGTAACGCACACCTCGTCGTTGATTATTGCTTACTTGATGTCTATTCTGTTTAATTATAGATACACAACAAGTCTAGTGTAATATTACACCATTTAAAATTTATAAGAGATGTTTTCTTCTCAAAGGATTAACATACAACAGAACAATGGTGGTGACCATGGTGAACAAGAAATACAACCTTGAATTCTACAGCCTTCCCCGTGTGTTGAAACCATCTCTAAACTTCTCTGCACAGGTAGAGAGACTTTTTACAGTTTGATAACTTGTGTCTGGATTAGGCCTTGAATGAGGAAACATTAATCATTAAATATCACATTATGAAATAATTGCCATAATAATCTCCTGTGGCTGAATGTCGTCATTCTAATAAAGGAGTTAATTGATGTATTGACCATTAAATATTTTGTATTATCCCATGGTATGGGTGAATACTCGATTCTGATTGGTCAATGACTGGTCGTTATTCTGTATAACCGGTCAGTCATCCGGGTCACAAGTTTAATCACAGTTCTAAATTAATGCGCTGCCTGCCTGGCCAGCTAGTACTACGCAACCTGGGAATGGCAAACATGACCGGTCAATTCAGAGTCCAAGACGTTCTAGAAAATAAGTGGAATAAATAAAGTGAATTAATAAAGTAAACGAATGTAGCCTACCTACTTTATTTTCCTCAGTGACTAACGTTAGGCTACTGTAGCCTACGGCAGACGGCTACTTCGCCTCGTAGGTATGCTGCAAATAGTGGGCTAACTTTGGCTACGATAAACTTTTGTTATTGTTTTTAAGATAATGCAAATGCAATACGTGGCGAGGTAACTATATAGCTAGCCATAGTTACATTATCACGGAGTTAGCAAAGCGCATGGTGTTTATGTGCAATGCGTAGCCTAATCTTTTTTACTGCGAGCCATAAATCCGTCTCTAAGGTAGAAGTTAACGTTGCCGTAGCAACAGCATAAATCTGGATTTATAAAAATCGGTAAACAACATTAATCTACAGATTAAAAAAAGTTTGTATTCGGCAGATATCTTAGTTACAACTACTTCAATCTAGCAAAACATTTTTGTGGTTACAAGTGCAGTATTTATTCAGTTGGAAATACGAATTTATCATAGTAGGAATTTGCATGTAAATTGACGTCGGCAACACGCTGACTGCTTGTGAATGCAAGCTAGGCTACTTCACAAAGCATGTTAATCTGTAGCCTATAGGCTATATGTAGAAAACTTTTTATCCAGCGAAAATTCTTCGATAAGTTACATCAAACAAACTTCGTAGGATTTTTTAGATGGTCCCATAGGACATCATGATGCGAATCTGCTACACACTGCGTGACCAAACCATTTTTAAAAAGCAAGACAGAGAGAGGGAGGTAATGTTGAATCTGAATGAGTTATGGTTTCATACAATTTTCTTAAATAATGTAATGACAAAAATAACCAAAATTGGTGCCAATTGTACGTTATAACCGAGAAGGAACTATTTTTCCCCGATAGAATCAATTATTTTCAGAACTAACGACGAGAGGGTTTGCATAGCAACGCACTTAAATAGAACTAGTAACGAGAAATAGAATTAGCAACGAGATGTTTTCTGTTCAATTAGAACTACCAACCAGCTGTTTTGCATGACAACGCAAAAACAACAAGCCCAAAGAGCTGCGGAAGTATATTTAAATTTCAGCTGATTAAATCGATAAAAATCTATAAATATGAAAGTAACTATATATAATCATTGTTGGTAACCATGGTATAAGCGCAATAATCAACTCCGAGGTGTGCATTACACGGTTTTAACCGCACTCCGCTGAGGCAACCACCCTCCGCTTCGCGTCGGGTGGTTCTTCGCCTCAAGGTCGTGCGGTTAAGTAAGCAATAATGACCTCGGAGCCGGGCATTTAACAGTTTAAATGCCCGACGCGCAGCCGAGGGCAATTTCCCTCCGCGAAGGGCATTTCAACTGTTAAATGCCCGGCTCCGAGGTCATTATTGCGCTTATACCATGGTTACCAACAATTATTTTATATAGTCACGTTTATATTTATTGATTTTTATCTACTTTATCAGCTGAAATTTAAATATCCTTCCGAGGCCATTTTGGCATGTAGTTTGCCGTTGTCATGCAAAACTGCTCGTTGGTAGTTCTATTTGAACAGAAAACATCTCGTTGCTGCTTCTATTTCTCGTTACTAGTTCTATTTTGTCCGTAGTTATGCAAAAACCTCTCGTTGGTAGTTCTGAAAACAATTGATTCTATATGGAAGCAAATAGTTCCTTCTCAACTTTATACCATGAAATGAGCACCAATTTGGGTTATTTTTGTCATTAGTTACATTATTTAAGAAAATTGCATGAAACCGCAACTCAATTTACCTCCCTCTCTCCGTCTTGCTTTTTAAAAATGCTTTGGTCACGCAGCCTATTTTAAACAGCCCATGGCTAAGGAAATTGCATTTCACGATCTGCATCATGAGATTGGAACATCTGAAAAAATAGCCTACTGTAGATACAGAGTTTGTTACTGTTAATTGTCATATCTAAGACATTTCGCTGGATAAAATGTTTTTTTAATATACAGATTAACGTGCTTTGTGAAGTAACTTGTTCGCATTCGCAACCAGCGTTGCTCACGTCAGCGTTACATTAGCTACATTAGGTAAAGCCCTACTATGTTACGTTCATATTTCCAAACTGAATAAATACTGCACCTCTAACCACAAAACTTCTTTGCTAGATTAAAGTTGTTGTAACTAAGATATTTGGCGAATACAAACATTTTAAATCGGCGAATGTAGCGTTATTTGCCGGCTTTATTAATCAGCTGTTGGTGTTGCTATGGATACCATTCATGAAAGTGTCGACTCTAATGGCGCTGGCAGCAGATAACGTAGACGGCGTATTAATTTAGAACGGTGATCAAAATGTTGCCGGCGCTACTTCATTGCCGGGCGGTTTAACGAAATAAATGCCCACCCTCCAGCCAATCAGAATCGAGTATTTAGCCAAGCCATGGTATAAAACCGTGTAATGCACACCTCGTCGTTGATTATTGCTTACATGACATCTTGTAGTCATGAGGTTCCATAACCATTATACAGTAACCATAAAAAGAACCTGAACCATTGCTGTCCAGCTATGAATAATGCGGTCAACGTTAGAGTATTCCATTACTTCCTAGTGATCTTGATTTATGCGTACTACTTCCATGTAGCTAGGTAAAAATGAGTGCTATCAACTGTTCAATTAGGACCACCAGTCTGTCTCTGCTTGTTGTCACAATGCACTTCAGTCTTATGCCAACGACAAGTTGATAGCCTTTTTGTCAAGCCACATGTCACACAATTATCCCAAATACACCATCCCAATCATCTATTTTGATCATGTAATTACCCCTAATTAAGCACAGATGACAATAGACAACAAAGTGACACGCAAATGTTAAATTCAGTTCATTTATTTAGGAAATTAGACACACATTTTAAACTAAAATATATATTTTTTTGTTTTAATCTGAGGCAGTGGGAAATACATAACACATTTGAGATTTAATATTTAAATATTATTAATAATAATAATAGAATAATTTTCAGCAGATGTACAGTACCAGTCAAAAGTTTGGACACACCTACTCATAGAAGGTTTTTTTTCCGATATTTTTACTGTTTTCCACATTTTGGAATAGTAAAGACATCAAAACTATGAGATAACACAAATTAAATTATGCAAAAACCAAATATATTTTATGTCTTATATTTTAAATTCTTCAAAGTAGCCACCCTTTGCCTTGATAACGGCTTTGCACATTCTTGCCATTCTCTCAAACAACTTCTGTGGTAAACAGGTATTCCGCAGGTAAAAAGGTGAGGCCATCATGACTGTATAAAAGGATATCAAAAGACTCCTGGTATCTTATTTCCAGGTACTCTTAGAAGCGATACTATAACCTCTGCATTTGAATGGATCTCTATGGGAATTGTGGGGTGGGACTAGATTTAGCTTTGAATTACACTGGAACAGTGTGGAACACATGGTTGGCTAAATGGCTCTAACATATCAAGGGTCTAACATATCAAACAAGCCTTAAACCATCACTCTGCTGCCAGATATGCAGTAGATATGGATGGATCACTTGAAGGGTTATTTCTCCTGACAAATCTTCCTATTGAACTCTATGGAAAAATAAGTCAGGAGAAGAAACCCTTCAAGCTATCCATCCATATCTACTGTATTTCTAGCAGCAGAGTGATGTTTTAATGTTTGTTTGATACGTCAGACCCTTGATGACTTAGAGCCATTTAGCCAACCACGTGTTCCACACTGTTCCAGTGTAATTTAAAGCTAAATCTAGTCCCACCCCACAATTCCCATAGAGATCCATTCAAATGCAGAGGTTATAGTATCGCTTCTAAGAGTACCTGGAAATAAGATATCAGGAGTCTTTTGATATCCTTTTATACAGTCATGATGGCATCACCTTTTTACCTGTGGAATACCTGTTTACCACAGAAGTTGTTTGAGAGAATGGCAAGAATGTGCAAAGCCGTTATCAAGGCAAAGGGTGGCTACTTTGAAGAATCTAAAATATAAGACTTTTTTTTATTTGTTTAACCCTTTTTTTGTTTTTGCATAATTTAATTTGTGTCATCTCATAGTTTTGATGTCTTTACTATTCCAAAATGTGGAAAACAGTAAAAATAACGGAAAAAAACCTTCTATGAGTAGGTGTGTCCAAACGTTTGACTGGTACTGTATATTTTTTTAAATCATAAGAAAGTGGTGAATGTCATGTGCACAGTTAATTGAAAATTGAAGGTTCTAAACTTTCGGTGCAGTCTTACGAGCGCCCTTATCGGCCAGTGGGGTTTGCCCAGGAGCAATGAAATGCGGAGGCATCAATTGTGTGTCGTTCTGTGGAGCTGCAGTCGGCACTGGCGCGTCCCGATTCGATCCGAGGCCGTGAGGCTCATCTGTGCACCACGCCGGGGTGCCTTAACCGAATGAGCCATCCCGCTGCTCATATGATTTCGATGATGTAACCAATGAGCCCCTTGCCCCTGCAATGTAATTCAGTCTGACCGAGGAGACATGAGCCACTTAGGCAAAGTATTAATTTTTGCTTTTTTGAATGCTCACTGATACTTTATGGTTATGTTGGCAGCTGAAGGTATCATTGTATGACCAAAGTCCACTGACCCTGATGGATCGGGTGAACAACGTGACCATTAATGTGACACAGTGGGGATATTTTGAAACCAACGGGACAGGTTATCGGGCCATGCGCCTGAGCTTCCCTGTGCCCCAGAACGGGATAGTAGACCTCCGGTTTCTGCTTTTGGACCAGGTGTCAAAGCTCGTCATTCTGGTGAGTGCTAGACCTTTTTTTTTTTTTTTTAAATCAACTTCTATGTGCTAGACCTTTTTTTTTTTTTTTTAAATCAACTTCTATTTATTTTTATTTAAAAGTAATCACTTTTGCATTTTTCAAGTGTTGCAATAGAATTAATTGCACAACATATAAAGATATTTTCTCCTAGATCTCACTGCGGCATATCACTGTGATTCCTTCTTCATTCCAAACCCTTCATCCAACAGAGAGAAATTTAAGAGCATCTATAAGAAATGACATTTAAGATCCATATATCTTGAACAGGACATCAGCTCTTCACATAGCTGCCTTCTCAGGCCTCCTTTGTTACCAGCATGCTATTGAGGTCCACTTTGGTTTTTAGACCTGTTACTGCAGTCTGGATTGGTTTATAGGACCGGTAATTGTGGTTTAGTTTTGTTTTTATGGGAAAATATTGTGATCTGGTTTTATTTTTTTCCCTGTTTTCACATTCAAATTTAGTGTTCAGGCCTAGTTGTTATGGTCTGTTTTGGTGTTTTGGTGTGATTCTTGTGGTCTGGTTTGGTTTTTAGGCCCGGTTCCAGGACACTGTTGTGACCCACTATCTCGCCAGGTACTACACTTCTCCCAGCAGGTCCTACATCCAGATCCGCAGGTCCAGCGCTCCTGCACATGTAAGTCAGACACGAGGCAATAATTAATTATGCATAGGTAATTATGTAAGGTGAAATAACTTTGTTTGGATCAATTGGGCTATATTCACTAAACATAGTACTTAACTTTTAACTATTTAATTTTCTTCAGTGTACATCAATTTGTCCATTATTTGTGGTGATTGCTGGACTGAATATTTGTGTTAGTGAAGAAAAGTTTTCCTTTCAAAGGTTGATTGAGTACCGGCCATTGCATGTTTGTGAGATATACAGGTATATTACAAACCAGAATTCCAAAAAAGTTGTGACAGTATGTAAAATGTGCATAAAAGCAGAAAGCAGTGATTTGTAAATTCTCTTTTACATACGTATATTTAATTGAAAACAGTACAAAGAAAAGATATTTATTTTATCAACTTTATTGATTTTTGTAAATATATGCTATTTCCGAATTTGATGCCTGCAGCACATTCCAATCTTATTTTCAGGTATTCTTACAAGTGATACTACAACCTCTCTGCATTTGAATGGATGTCTATGGGAATTGGTGGGTGGGACTAGATTAAGCTGTAAATTACATGAGAATAGTATGGAACCCATGGTTGGCTAAATGGCTGTAAGTCATCAAGGGTGTGCGGTATCAAACGAGCCTCAAATCATCACTCTGCTGCCAGATATGCAGTAGATATGGATGGATCACTTGAAGGGTTTTTCTCCATAGAGTTCAATAGGAAAATGAGTTAGGAAAAACCACCCAGTCATGATAGCATCACGTTTTTACCTGTGGAATGTTTCAAACAGGTGTTTTTTTCCCAGTCTATTTTTTGCCCCTGTCCCTACTTTTTTGGAACGTGTTGCAGGCATCAAATTCGGAAATAGCATACATTTACAAAAATCAATAAAGTTGATAAAATAAATATCTTTTCTTTGTACTGTTTTCAATTAATTATATGTAAAACAGAATTTACAAATCATTGCTTTCTGCTATACACATGTATATATGTACACATATTATATATATAATTTATTTATTATATAATTTATGGCATCTTTTAGGTTGGGATTCCTCTTTGGTTCACTGCAGCTAGCAGTAATCAGAGTTTGTTGACAGAGTTTCACTATTTGGTAAGTATTAGTGAAGTGTGAGTTTGTCCAAGCTTGAAAGCATCTTCTGACCTTTCCTATCAGGTCTAGTATTCATATTACATAGCTGATGACCTTATGAATCCCCAATACTATTGAAATGTTCAATAAGTAAGATGTTCTTGAGAAATCTGGACAAATTTGAAGCTGAGTGTTTAAGTGTGTCAATACCCTCGCCGGTGACCACTGCTTCTCTCCAGGTGACGTCCAGGGGCCGCCTGGTAGCAGCCGGGACGGAGACCTCCATGTCCTTCTCCCTGACACCTGAGGAGTCCTGGGCCCCCTTGGCCCACCTGGTGGTCTACACTGTCGACTCGGACGGCGAGATTGTCAACGATGCAACATTTTTTCCTGTAAAACAGATCCAGAGGATCAATGTAATCGCATGTCAATTTTCAAAACAAATTACATATTGCATCTAGATCTGGATAGTTTCCTGGTTTGGATGATCACATTATATACAAAATAACGTGTTGATCCTCCAGTTATGTATTGATTGTTAGTCTATTAGGCATTTTTCATGCCTGCAAGCAGTATAAGCTTTACATTTCCTATGAGACAATGTTGGGTATGTAGCCAATGTGCTGTGTTGGCAGGTGTCTTTGAGCTGGAGTCAGGCCAATGTGAGGCCAGAGGAGGAAGTGTCACTCGTGGTAACGGTCACTGAACCCGGGACTTTGGTGGGAATTTGGGTGGTGGACCAGAAACCAAACTGCCCCCAGCTGAGCAACGACTTCACTGACGAAGCGGTGAGAAATCCCATTGGGTCAGATAGAAAAACTATAAATTGTCCGGGAAAAAAACCAATGAGAAAAAAATTATAGTCACGTACACACCTGGTTTAAAATCATCCTTTACCCCTAACTTCTAATTCACAAATTAATATGTTAATTAATAATAAGTGTGAAAAAATAAATAGCTGAATTAAATCAGGAGACAACGACAAGGAGAATGCTGTATGAATCCAGGCCAAAATAAATGGTTGGTTATGAATTCTGTTGTAGCATCGGTTTATACCTAGAGCAGTAAACATATCTTGGCAAGTAAATATAGACATGCATGTAACTATAATTATTTCTCATTTTTTACTAGTTCTGTTATTCTGGTATCACCAACGGGTTAGTTGATATTTTTGCTCCCCTCACAACTAAACAATTTTTTTATTGACCAGTCCCTTCTGTGACTATGATTTGAGTTTGAAATTTCCTGCTGGCAAGTGCCCAAATTAACATCGAGTTTTATTAGAAGCAGTATGAATGAATGTTCTTGTTGAAACCAGACTTGCCTGTTGAAATGTAGCCCCTTCTTTTGTTCCACCCTTTCTCCCTAAGCTGTATGTTCTGGATGTGGGTGTGGGTTATTGCAGGTGCCGGGTGAACTTACTGAGGACAATATGGACGAGAATTATCTCCTGCTTTTGATGCGCGGTGACCCCCTCTCCATTTTCACGGTAGCACTGGCATGCAGGCAGTCACACTGACTCACTGAAATGTCTTTTTCCAAGCTGTATTACTTTACATATCCAAATAGCCCCCAGCGTTGATGCTTTCTGTTTTGTCATTTGCTAAATAATATAGCCAACCATTCATAAATAGCAATTAAACATTTATACTGGTCTCCCTGTGTGTCTTCAAATATTGAATTAATGTATCTGCTATTTCGATAGTGATTTTGAGTTTGAATCTGTATGTGTATATATGCTTTTACCTGCAGTAAATATTATTGTTATACTGTTGATTTTCATTCCATTTTTTCCATTCTCCAGGTTGTCAACATTCGGGTGTTAACAGATGCCAACTTATATCCATGGTATCTTTGGTTTGGAGATCTTTCATACTGTAAGTTTAAGATTACTATTACAATTCAGACCCAATAAAAATATTTCAATACACATGCTTATTTCGTGCAGTTACCTTTTTTGATTATCTTATCGAAAATTATCCTGTTTAGAACAAACCCGTGGCACTGTGTGCTACTATGCCCTTAAGTCGCCACATGTGGTCACAGAATAGGACCAGGAACTATGGACAGAGAACAGTAACATTAAGCTTAAACAACAAAACTAGGAAGCCCCATGGTTTTATGTATTATATTTCTGAAATGAGACCTCTCTCCCTGAAGTCACACTGGATCCCACCCAAGCTGATGATTTTTTGCTGAAGAGAATCAAACAAGGAAGTTCACTATTGTGACAACAGGACATGAATGGAATCAGCTACTAGTTTTTTGGTGATCTTTGTTACTTTGCAAACTAGCTCACTCGTAGTCAGATGAAAAAGGGGACATATTCTGTTAAAATAACATCAACAAAAGTATTATTGTGCAGTACACAAAAAGCTGTAAGTGAGAATCTGTTTAAATTGACAATTTCCAAATCCAGCAGTTTTAACAGCTACTACACTTATTTAATGTTCAGCACTCTGAATAAAGAACACAAGTGGCATAAACGGTTAAAACTCTTTACTTATCCAACATATAACGTGGATTTGATTTAATTTGTTAATTATTATCAATTAAATCGCCATTGATAGGCAGAGCAACCTGTTGGATCAAATAAAAATTAACAGATTTATTAAGTTACAACATGTATTAAACATCTAATCTAAAGACAAAGGTTCAACATCCTTAACAAACAATGAATGTTACAGACATACAAGTTACAGTCACAAAAGAAATGAATGAAAGAAGATAGAAAAACCACAGCTTGTCCCTGCCAAGGTAATCCCGAGAAGACCAATGTCCAAAAACCACCAGACAGCAGAATATTTAAATAGACCAGGGCTCTGCTGGAGCACAGTTACAGACCTGGGCCCTGACAGTGAACATGAAAAAGACCAGAGGCATGATATTCCAGAAGAAAGCTAGATCTCAGGAAAATAAGTACCAGTTTAATTTAGGCAACAGCACCCTTGAACAATTAATTACACTTACCTAGGTCTTATTGTCAGTGCCTCAGGGACGTTTGACCTGGCAGTGAATGCATTGAAAGAGAAGGCATGCAGAGCTTTACAATTTAAACTCACCAATTAAAAATTGGATTCAAATATTTGAAAGCGTAATTAAATCAATTGCTCTTTATGATAGTGAAGTGTGGGGTTCCATTACCCACCAGAATTACACCAAATTGGAGAAACACCCTACAGAATCCCTGCATGTAAAATCTTGAGAAAACATTTTAAAATTACAAAGAAAAACTCCACACAATTAATGCAGGGCAGGCTTTTATCCAATAATTATCAATATACAAGAATGGGCATTGAAATGTTGGGCTCATTTAAGACAAACTAATCCAAACTCACTCCACCATAAAGCCCTGTTATACCAAGAGCAGAACATAGAATAGAGCTAGTCTGGAAGCTCATTGAACAGAGCACCACCACCATCAGCCAGCTAGTCCTGAAGCTCACTGAACAGAGCACCACCACCATCAGCCAGCTAGTCCTGAAGCTCACTGAACAGAGCACCACCACCATCAGCCAGCTAGTCCTGAAGCTCACTGAACAGAGCACCACCACCATCAGCCAGCTAGTCCTGAAGCTCACTGAACAGAGCACCACCACCATCAGTCAGTTTCAGGACAACACCTCAAGGACACATCCCATTAGAGTAAACCAAATTATCGAATACCTCAAAAACTGATTTGGACCATTGGGATACAACTACTAAAACTCAAAACAAAGTTCTACCGGGTCCTAAACAGAAAATATAAATTGGCAGAATATCTAGTCACCATTAAAAATACAAAACAGAGGGAGATCCTGACCAAATATTGTGTCAGTCAGCACAGCCTAGTAAGAGACTGGCCGACTTAGCTGCCCTGAGAAGTGAGGCTGTGCTCCCACTGCAAATAGAGACAGAGTTGCATGCACTTCCTCACCCAATGTGATAAACATGACAAAGTTTTTTTAAATAAAATATCTTTTTATAAAATTTAAAACAATACAAAACAAACTTACCAAACCAACCTGAGACCTAACTATTACAAATCCTTCTTGAAGAAGAAAGATGATGTGCGAATTTGGCAGCACAATATGTGGCTACCTGCCACAGGCCGAGGGACAGCAGTGATCCCCAACGCCCGCCAATTAATATATATTTGTTTTTAAAATATATAATGTATATTTGTATTATTTATTTTATAATAATTACTAGTAATATTTCTGCATTGTTATTACTAGTATTATACATTGTATGTCTGTTATATTTTAATGTTTATATTTATTGTTGTTACTTTTGTTGTTATCGTTGTTTTGTTGTTATATATGCTTTGGAAATATGTATTTCACAATATGTCATGAGACAGAGAGAAGCAGGAACAGGCAGCTTTCTTAGGTCAGGTCGACTGGAGCGGGCCACTTAATAACAATATCATATTGCGTGGGCTATGCAGGTAGTGCAGTCTGATCCAAGGGACTGACTTTAAGTGTTTCCACAGATTTTCTGTGGAAAGGTTTTCCTGTCACTAAACCTCCCCCCTTCCCTGTTCCGCTGGAGGACGCAAATCGTATTGGAGATCCAACTGTCCAAGCTAGAGTAGGACCTGGAGGTAAGTTCTCATACCCCCCTACCACCGCCACGACCACTGACTTTCCACTGGTCTCATGTGGTCTTTTTTGAGGGCTTGTATCAGCTGACCCTGACCCGCTGAACCTCCCTGTTCACTTTTCTGTGGGAAGCAGCTAGTCCTGGAGATCCAACTGTACAAACTACAGCAGGACCTGGAGGTGCGCTCTCACTTGGCAGCACTAAAGCCTAATTTATAATTCATTGCACAACCTTTTCGACAAGTGTCGAATGATGAAAATGACGTATTTCCAACTGATAACCTGTCGCTCGACACTTTTTCTCAGTGTCACGCACCTCTAGAATGTTGTTATATCGCAGAAAACGTCACACTTTGTCGCGCAGTCTGATTGGACAGCCAGATGGAAAGCCAAAAATTAATTGTCATGGATACGTTTTAAAAGTTCTTCCACCTCCGCAATTTCAATAATTTCACAGAGCACTGCTAAGTGGCCTATTAGAAATGTAAACAAACGGTCAGAGGCTGTCGTCTCGTTGCCATGGAGACAACCAAAACTTAATCGCAGACCTTCGCCCAAAGTATAAATGCTAAACGCTGTGCGACCCCTTAATTTTTGTCACTCGACACTTGTCGAAAGGGGCGTGCGACAAAGTATAAATCAGGCTTAATTCCTTTATGTCCACAGCAGTGGAGGAAATGCCCGTTCAATACCAGCGTGCTGACTGGAAACCTCCGGTGTGCAGGGACTCTCCAGAGACCTGGTTATGGCTGGAGGCCAACATGAGGTAAAGTGCAGGAAACAAAGGTAGAACAAACTCATAATTACTTCGGTAACAATCACCATGGGAATAAAAACATCTCACCCGGGGAACAGTCACCCAGGGCAGGGGTTCTCAAAACACAATCTGTTAACAAAAGGCTTTGTGTGTTTTGTTTGCATTTCACATCACAGGTAAACTTTGCCACATATGGGCATATAAAAATTTAGTAGATATCAACTTTCCTGACCAGAAGTGAAAAAACCCAAAGCATGTTGAAACCCTGAGCTATCTCTGTATACTCAGATGATCTCATTCATTCAATAGCGATAACACTGTAAACAGCGAATGGTATTTTGTTTTGTATTTCACAGCACGTCAAACACAGCAAATCTCCGCTTCACTGTACCTGATCGCATCACTTCCTGGTTTGCCAGTGCCTTTGTAGTGTCTGAAAATCTGGGTTTGGGGCTCATGTCTACACCAGCGAAGGTACCGCTTACCATCATGTCAACCATAAACTGACTGCAAAACCCACCTTTCTTACTTTCTGAAGTTACACAGTGGCCTCACTTGCACATACAGAGCATTTATTTATTTATTTTTAAATTATTTTTTATATATACATTTGGTGCCTAACATGGGGGCTGAATATGTCCAATTCCCACCCTAAGCTGGAATATCCAGTTAACTACTTGTAGCCGCGTTCAGACGTGATCTCCACTGATGGTTTGGGAGAGTGTAGACATCTGCAGTTCTGCTCCGAAACACCTGGTGTCACCAGCCTGCTACTTTTCACAACACAGCCCACAGCCAAGCTTGCATAGAGTTGAGCTGGAGGAAGACATCTCATATGCGGCTCTGGCATGCATTCCATGGGCACCCGATCCACCAGCAAGGGTAACTAGAAAGTGATGAATCGCGGACCCCTAACTGGCTGAGCCCTCCAGTACCCTGAGTGATGCAATCACACATTGTGTGATGCAATTACACATTGTCCTATGGGGCTACTGGCCACAGTCGGCAATGGCACGGTCCAGATTTGATCCGAGACCGGGGGGCTCATCCATCCAACCGAAGGAGCCACCCAGTAGCCCCAGAGAGCATTTATTTAACTTCAGTCTAATTCCACCAATTAGTTTCAGATTAAATAAGTGAGCCCTTGTTATTTTCAGAGATATGCTCTTGAAATGGCTGTCAATACAAGAAAATGCAAATACCATGATTGACCAAATAGACCAATTTTTTGATTCATGACAGGGGCGTGACCAAGCAAAGTACTGGTCTGAATGGGTCGTCTGGTCTGAATGGGCCTCCTGAATAATTATAAACTTGAATATAGTATCAGAACTCCCTGTAGGTAGGCGAGGTAGTCTAAGGAATTCAGGAGCTGACCGTCTGGTCAATGTAGAGAGTCTGTGTTGTATCCCAGCACTGGGAGTGGTAATTCCCAATGTTTCCAGCAGGGGGCTGTGCAGGCTTATGCAGGTGATGCAGTCTGATCGAAGGGACTGACTTTAAGTGTTTCCACAGCTGACCGTGTCCCAGAACTTTTTCCTGTCTCTGGACCTCCCCCCTTACATTATCCGTGGGGAACAGCTGATCTTGGAGATCCAACTGTACAACAACCTGGATCAGGACCTGGAGGTGAGCTCTCATACCCCGTGTACCCCCCCCCCCCCCCCTCCAGTCCACTTCGGAACAAGTAATTAGATCCTTAGATACATCAATGGCTGTACATCTCAGTTGATAGAACAGGGTGAAACAAAGTGGTGACTGGCAGAGGAGAACTGACAGAGTACATAAAAAAAAATGGAATTAAATTCCACTGTTGTTTTTGTGATTGTTGAGTGTGGTATTGTGGAATATTACCCAGAATCAATCTGGTCCATGGCAATGTTAAGTAGTAAAGTTAAAGGGGGGGGGGGATGGTTCATTGGCACCTAATTGCGCATCAGTGCCTCTTCTGGTTGATCAAGCCCCTGTGGAGTTGTGCACTAGCTAAATGTTTGATGGAAGATTCTGCTGCGATAATGCTGGCCAAGAGTTGAAAACCCGAATTAAACAATGAATTGCTGAACTGTTGAACGTTGTTACACAAGAGGTATGATATTTCACTCTTATGCCACAACACTCACCACCCTACATTATTTAAGACATGCCAGGTTTTCAAGTTGACTTGCAGCCACTTGACAGCAGACCACCAAAAACTTAAGTTTTTTAATTCTACAGGGTCCTCACTAATTGTTCTGTGACTGTAGTTTCCAGTAATTTCTGCAATTGTTGCTGTGTCCCCTGTGTGGCCTGTCCCATGAGGTAAGTGATATGTGTGCACTTTCCTTCTGGCGTGACTCTCGCTTTTCACCCCCACAGGCTGAGGTGTTTGTGGAGGAGAGTATTTCATTTGAGTTTGTCTTCGCGGGCAACCAATTTGCGAGTGCCGGGGCGAGGAGTGTGACTGTACGGAGCCAGAATAGTGCCACTGTTCTTTTTCCCGTAACACCCAAAGTCATCGGCACAATGTCTGTGACAGTGAATGCTGTGTCCTTTTATGCCACCAACAATGTTACCCGCACAGTTCTGGTCAAGGTATGATGCAAATGTGTTTTGGCTTCACAGTTACAATGTCACCTCTCAAAACCTATCCAAAAACCATTTACGCAATTATTTTTACTCATCACAAACACAGCTTGACGGGGTTGAACTCATCAAACTACATTTACAAAGTTAAAGAAAACCCAACCGAGTCAGTTGCAGACAAATGTTGCTTGAATCCAGGCCTAATAGTGTTCATTGTCTATTTCTATTATTACTGCTTCTCCTATTTTAATGTGCTTAATAGTTTTCGATAAGCGTATCAGCTAAATTAATTTAATGTAATGTAATGTTCCATTGGTGTCTCTTTTGCTCTTTGTTCTGTTCAGTCTGAGGGAATAGAGAAGACATTTGTGAAGTCTCTGTTTCTGGAGCTGGTGCTGTCCGATCAGATCAGCTCCAGAGGGATCAACTTCACCTTTCCCCAAGATGTGGTGCCGGGCAGCCAAAGGGCCGAAGTGGCTGCAGTTGGTATGTCTCCGGCAGAGATGGAAATCCAAGGGACATAAAGTAAAAGTCCTCCCCAGTATTTTGCTCCAATCACCTGGATTTGCTAATTAACATAATTATTCAGCGAGGAGGTAGAACTAATTAGTGAAATCAGCTGGCTGAGTTTATGGGTGGAAGAAACACATGGTAGGACTGTTATTTTATGTCCCCTGGATTTCCACCTCTGGTCTCCGGTTCATCTGGCTCTTCCGGAGACAGAACCTAACAATGAGACTGTCCAATGGCTGGCAGAGGACATCAGAACATAACATCCGTTGAGGAAAACTCATTCCACTCAGGCCACTCATTCCATCTTGCCTCACCTCTTTGCTCAGAGTGTTTACCTCAATTTGTGTAGTGAGGAAGGGCTTGTAGGAATTTCTAAAGGCATTTCTAATGTACTAAGACTAAGTAGTATAGACTGAAGTATACGTATACTAGTCTGTACTCTCAGTCTCTGAGTCCTGTCAAATCAGAATACCCAGTGTCTTATTGTGTCTTTGTCTTTGGGAAACAGGCTTTTTGTAACTCTCCCCCTCCATACTCTCTCTTTCTCTCTCTCTCTTGCTCTCTCTCTCGTTTTGCCTCGGTGTGAACAGGTGACATCCTGGGGCCTTCTCTCTCAGGGCTGGAGTCCCTCATAAAGATGCCCTACGGCTGCGGAGAGCAGAACATGATCAATTTCGCCCCCAGTATTTATGTCCTGCAGTACCTCAACAGCACCAGTCAGGTGGAGGAGGACATCCACAGCAGAGCCATATCCGCCATGACAAAAGGTCAGCTGCTCTTAATTGGATCATCCACTAGAAACTATCACATTCAGTTGTTCACCGGCTGATCCGCCTTCATTTCCTTATACATTACCATTGTTGCGTTGCTCCAGTAGTTCTTCACCATCTAAAATAACAGCTGCAGATCTAAAATGAGGTCCCTGTATCCCTGCTCAGGCTACTATCGAGAGCTATCATATCAGAGGATCGACGGCTCTTTCAGTGCCTTCGGGGACCGGGATGCTTCCGGCAGCACATGGTGTGTAACCATAACAACCGGAGGTCTGGGCATGCTCATTTCATAGCATCACACCTCATCTCACCCTACCCTACCTCACCCTATTTCTCACACTATCTCATACTAAACCACCCCACCTGACCCTCTTTCACACTATCGCACTCTGTCTCACTTTACATCATGCTATCTCATGCCACCTCAAGCTGTTTAGAGGTTTGACACACGTCTCTCTACTCTGGCAGGCTGTCAGCGTTTGTGCTGCGGTGCTTCCTCCAGGCGCGTCCGTTCATCAGGATCGATGCCGACATTCTGTCCCAGACAGCAACCTGGCTGGTCAGTCAGCAGCAGCCCGACGGGGCCTTCGGGGAGCCAGGGAGGGTCATTCACACCGAGCTCCAGGGAGGCCTTGATGGCCCCGTCTCTCTGACGGCGTACGTCCTGATGGCCTTGCTGGAGGACCAGACTACAAAGGTATTTCACAATAACATACCACGCTCTGTCATGCTTTTCTTCACTATGGTCCTGATTTACTAAGACATTTAGCATGTGCAGAATCATTTAGCACACACAAAACCAAAAACATGACCAATATTTGGTCATAGTATTTGTTTTGCACCAATCATTGTTTGTGTTATTGGTTTTGCGTGTGCTTAATGGTTTTGCACATGCTAAATGTCTTAGTAAATCAGGCCCCATGTCTGCTAAATGCCTGTAACGTAATGCAATGCAATGTTGCACTAACTCACAATACCTCACCCTGTGTAACCCCATCTCATGGTAACCAATGTGATTTCACGCTTCCTCACGCTGTCTTTTGCTATCGTTCACTGTCAGGACTTGTACGCCAGCACAGTGACAAACGCGTTGCTCTACCTGGAGTCTAAGTTTGCGGATGGGATCTCCAGTAACTACAGCATGTGCCTGGTGGCATATGCTCTGTCTCTGTCCAAGCGCTTCAGTGCCCAAACTGCCCTGAATGAGCTCCTGAATAGAGCAGACATAAAGGGTAATAACTGCTGCCATTCTCTTCCTGTTCATAGTGCTATAAAGGGACTTACCAGAGTCTCATGCAGCTGGGGAAATCTGTCACAATCCACATTTACAGGAAAAGAACATACATTTATACCTATCCATGGTATTAAAGATATATTCCATCATGCAGAATTTATTAGATTTTTATTTAATGTTGTATGATTAAAGATTTTTCTGGGATTAAAGTTAACTCTTGCAGATATTTGGCCTTTTTCTTTGTCAGGACACTTACAATTCTTACATGCAAGTACTCAGTTCCAAAATCATGGGCATTAACATAGGCGCCGGATTAAGTTTTTACCAGGGGCCCAAAAAAAAATTCTCCAACAAGTAAATCCACCCCGCCCCCCTGAACGTGAGACAGTGTTTCACCGACTTTTCAATGCAAAAATGTTCACTGGGATGTTGAAGCTGGGCTGCTAACGTTACTTCCCCAGAATCGTTTGACACAGGTGTGATGTTTAATTCTGTGTGGGTTTTGGGTATACTTTTTCATATAAACTTGTCCATTTTGTGGAGTCAACATCACATCACCTCTAGTAGCCTATATCTTATTGATAGCTGGCACTCTAGAGAGTCTGTCGTAGGCCTATGTAGCATATCTCAACAAATAGCATATGTTAATTCGTTGCTTGTTTCACATTTATTTCACGTGCTACATGTGTGCATCGGACCAGGTTAAACCATCCATGACCTGCATCAAACTATAACTTCACTCTGCAATACGATTCACCTGGCAATAAAATTTGCCCGTGGGTGCCTAGGCCCCTGAGAACCCATTTAATTGGTGCCCATGGGCATTAATATGAAGTTCGTCACCTCTTTGCTGCTATAACAGCCTCCACTCTCCTGGGAAGGCTTTCTACTAGATGTTGGAATAATGCTGCATGGATTTTCTTCCATTCAGCTAGAAGAGCTTTGGGCATTGATAGTGGGCGATTAGGCCTGGCTCGCATTCAGCTTTCCAATTGATCCCAAAGATGTTTGCTGGCGTTGAGATCAGGGTTGTCAAGTTCTTCTACACCGATCTCGACAAACCATTTCTGTATGGACCTCACTTTGTGCATGGGAGCATTGTCATGCTGAAACAGGAAAGGGCCTTCCCCAAATTCCATCTCCAAACTGATGCCACAAAGTTGGAAGCGCAGAATTGTCTGGAATGTCATTGTTTGCTGTAGCGTTAAGATTTGCCTTCACTGGAACTTCGGGACCTAGCCTAAAAATAGCCCTGGACCAATGGGTGTCTGGATACCTTTGGCCATGTAGTGTAACCAATTTACTGAGGCTGGCTGGCGTGTAAAATAAATATGCCCGTTGATTTGGTGTTGAGATGAAAATGACAGTGATTCACTATTTTACCTACAAACTCACGACAGAAAAGACAAAATTTGTAACATTTTTAAATAGCCAACATATTGTACTCCTCCAGCCTCTTCTCTGACTGCCTGCAGCACTAAAACGTATTCCCGCGAATATAGGCCTCTACTTTGAGGGCACTTATGGAGGGCTCTTATTAAAGGCTTTATGTGGCAGCTGTCTGGTCCCCCGAGTCTCAATCAGAGGGACGTTACCTCCTCAGATGGAGTGGTGTACTGGGAGTTGCCGGGCGGGGGGCTCTCGGCTTCCTGGCAGCCGCGATCGGCCAACATCGAGATGGCAGCCTACGCGCTCCTGTCCTTCTATACCCAGACCAGGGTGGTGGAGGGCCTATCCCTCATGAAGTGGCTCAGTCAGCAGAGGAACCATCTGGGAGGGTATGGCTCCACGCAGGTACTGTCCTCCTATCCCTTAGCCAATGTCTCATCTGCAAAGATCTAAATAGGTCCTTTAGCACTTCCCCCAAAATCGAAGTAATAGATGTTATCTCTACCAGGGGCCCACTCTGTCACCCTTTTCCTTACAACAGGCCGCTAGTATGGGGCATGTGATTTTTGAATAATAGCCTGGTTGATAGAAATAAATGAAGTGCACTATTAGTAAGTATGGCTTATTATATGTATAATTTCCTGGACTAATAAGGCCAGGGGATTTGAATGAAGTCATCAAGCACCCATCCCTTGAGAAACTGTAACTAATAATGTTGTTGAAGAATGCATTGCCCGGCATAACATATGTAATAAATTCTAAACCATCAGTGAGCTGCTGAAATGCTTTGTGCATTTCTTATGATTTGGATTTCATATGGAACCATTGACATATCTTACTTTTTCATTGGGTTCATTGGGAGAACAATGACACACTTGAATGGGCAGATGAAAGGTCAAAAAACTTTAATGATCAGTCACACAGAATGTACAGATGTGAGATATAGAGCTGTTGTGGCATGGATGCGGGTCTCCTCTTTGACAAATGTCATCTACACCCATTCGACTTCCCTCCGTCCCTGTCAGGACACTGTAGTAGCGCTCCAGGCCCTGTCTCGTTATGCAGAATTCAGCGGGTCAGAGGCCATCGACCTATGGATTGAAGTCATCACCATCACCTCTAACATGGCGGCCAAGTTCCACATCAATTCTGAAAACGCTCTACTGCCCCAGATCCAAGAGGTGATACTATACTATACTATACTACATACAATATATTGTCATGCAATGCAATACAATATACAACACTACACAATAAAATACAATATTATACTACATACCCTACAACACAACATAATGCAGTGCATTACCATTGGAATGGCAGGTATGCCATCCGCCAAGTTACGGCTTGACGGGCATGCCCCATAACTATACAGCACCGAGAGTTAGCTGTCTTCAGATGGTAAGATTAGATAGCATTAGATAGCATTGCTTTGGAATAGAGCTAGTTTAATTAGTGTAAGCTACGATAGGCAATATTGTTTGTTCTAATTTTGCCACATTTTGATATCAATACTTTTAAAGACAGTGCTTTGTAGGCTATGCGTGAGTAACTTGGCATTTTTTTATGTTGAAAACATTTTTTGTTGAGATAGAATATACAATACAGCATGACAATGAAATACTATATGATATATAATACAACAATTCAATACGGTGCTACCTACAGCATAATACAATTAATTGCTGGAAATACATACAATGCAATGCAATACAATGCAGTACTATGCAACACATCACAATCCCACACAACACAAACACTGCAATGCAATGAAGCATTTCTTCATCAATCTCAAAAATCTCATTTTTTGACAGAGAATGAGCAGACACATTGGCAATTTAGAGCATACATTTCAACACCTACCATACCATGTGATATCACCCAGTGATTATTCTTGTACATTCAGTCAGCTTTAACATACATATCATTCAGTTACAAGCAATCCTTATGTAATATTGGAAGTGTAAAATTAACCATGAGGTGTCATATTCACTGGCACACACTGTAACAATATTTCCTTTTCTGCAGATTGGGAAGACTGGTGGGGATATAGACTTAAATGTCTCATTGGAGGGAAAAGGATTTGCTCTATTTCAGGTACTGCTGATTGGATTAAACCCCTTAAATAATCAACGTCGCAGCACGTTTACTGTGGAGCGCTGAAGGTGTGCTTTTCTACTGTAAATTCAAATCAGTCATTTACCTCAAGTCTTAAAGATGTAATCCTTGATTTGTTCATATTTAAAGAACACCATATTTGATACGTTTTTGTGGTAATATACATTTGATGTATTTGCGTACTGTAAGTATTGAAATGTGATAACGCATGCACAAGAACTTGCATGTCCAATGCGGAAGAGCAAACACATAGGGCTCTATCTTGGCGATCTTGGCGCTTCGTCTAAGCGCATGGCGTAAAGTCCATTTAGGGCGTGTCCAAGTCCACTTTTGCTATTTTAACGGCATGTTTTTTGGGCACTAAGCACGGCGCAACGTCCAAATGGGCTGAACCTAGTCTCTTCATTAATTATAGGTGTGTCTTGGGCGTGACATGCAATAAACCAATCAAAATGTCATATCCCATTCCCTTTAAAAGCCTGCTTTTCCACCATGGCGGATTGCTTATGATGGCGAAACAGACATGCTTGTGCGTGTTTAGTGCGATCAAGGAATAGGCTATATGGATCAATAGTAGCCTATGATCAATATTATTCGGGCTAACCATTATGAGTTCCCGGTAATTCCTGACAGTACTGTTTACAAAATATATGCGGTTAAATTTTGTTAAAAGCACCTGCAACAGCTGAGAATAAGCGACCAATGGCTTCCGTCTCACCTTAGAAAACGCCAAATTAGCCTCCTTGTTTACCGAATTTCGTTTGATTATGCAATGAACTCATGTTCAAGCTTCATCCGAAGTTCATTAGGCTACCTGCATTCTAATTTTGATTAATAACATAAATAACGTTATTTTGCCTTAATGATGACACTAAATACAATAAATCTGTCAGGTTGGCAACCCATAGGTTGAGCATATTTTCCCTTGTTTTATAATGTCCTGCTTATGGAAATGTGACCAGCCTGTTTTACTGGTAGAATAATGCTTTAAAACGATCCACTTTCCAGGAAGACCGTGAAAAGTGTGATTTACAGCAGGGGAAACAGACCTGCTCCTCTAAAGCGCACATGCAGATAATGGCATTAAAATTCATTGTAAATTAATTGTGTAACGTGCTGCAAATTTGTTTTCGTTTCTAATTAGATGCTTAGTTCTCTTTAAAATGTTTTGTTCCATTATGGAATAACAGGTGAAATCAGCGGGGTTTTAATAAGCTGAGAGTATGGAAACCTCATCACTGTAATTTTAAAAATATGAAGGACAAAGAATAGCTAAGGTTACAATTCAGTTAACATGGTGACATTTATCTCCGTTTTTTAACCATAGGCTATCGAAAAAACCTTATGCACTGCGAATCCGCTGTATTCTAGGCTATTTGAAAAACAATAAATGCAATATTCACTGGACAATGTTTTGAAATTTTTTCTGTCACAACCATTCTATTTACTTACAGGCTGTATTCCTAGATAAACAGAGCTGTATTGTAATGACATCTGAAGCGCATTTTCAGAACTCAAATGTCCGTCTATTGCAGAGTTTTCTATTGAACGACAATTCACGCATTAGGTGTAAATGACAATTCTCGCATTAGGCTTGATACAGGTGTTATCAGCTCCTTTTTAATGGATAGCCATTGTCCCGTACCATCGCACATCGCCTGGATGTTGATGGAGTGAGCTGAGGGACTGTATGTGGTCTTTGACCTATGGACCCTTTTATTATTATGCATTTTTTGATATAGCCTACACAATAATGATATTTCACATTGTAATCTTGATATTTGTGTGTAACAGACTGGAGGGTGTACGCGTGTTGTGCACACGCCTATGTAGACGCACATATATATGCCGTTAAAATAACATGTAAACAACTGCGACATGACTTTAGACCAGGTTTGTGGTGGTTCTAGCACAAGCGTTTTCTGCTGGCTCAAGATAGCAATACGCCAAAAATAATCCTGGCCACTCCTCATCTTAAGACCAACACGTCCAGTTCACTTGCAACGGGCGCAAGAATACATGGTAGTTAAACGATGTAAGCGCTAGGCGTTATACTGAACCCAGCGCCGGGTGTAAGATAGCAAAGACACTTGCGTTTGGGTTAGCGCCGCTTTGCGCCGGGTGTAAGATAGGGCCCATAAAGTTACGTTTGATATGTTGCTATTGTATAATTATGGATTACCACTTTAATGGAGGTTTTATACTGTTAAATATAAAGTCTCCTTAAAAAATCTAATGATTAAGGCTAAGGCATTTATGGTTCCTGTGTCATTGTGCCTGAGAACCCATTGTGGCATGAAAATGTATTTGTTATTCCATTTTGTGCACATATTCACTGTAGCCTAAAAATCTGCAAGGATTTCTCTTGTTACTGGTAACCACCAAGTGTTTCAATGTTCCTCAAATTTCTGTGGTGTATGCTACAGCAATGGATTTTCCTCATAAAATCTGCAATTTTATTTTGTCAGCTTTGATTTTGATGACTATTTATGGACACACCCATTTGTGGTAGTTTAACATGGCAAAATCCAAAACATAAATAACTAAAATGAGTGCAGCAGAGGGTGCATTGAGCCACGTAATACACTCTCAACAAAAAGGGTTCTTTGGCCTGTCTCCATATGGGCACAGGTGGAAATCCAGGGGACATAAAGTAAAAATCCTCCCCAGTATTTTGCTCAGATCACCTGGATTTGCTAATTAGCACAATTCTTCAGCCAGGTGGTAGAACTAATTAGTGAAATCAGCTGGCTATGGTCTATGGGTGGAAGAAACACATGGCAGGACTTTTACTTTCTGACCCCTGGATTTCCACCTCTGCATATGGGGAACTCTTTTTAGTTCTTTATTGAACCCACTTTGGTAAGTGTGAAAAGTGTGAAAGCTCCTAGATTGAACCATTTTGCCTGACAAAGAACCCTTGAACTAGATAGGGTTCCCCTATGAAGTGAGCACATATAATGTTTGCTATTTCCAATGTGTGTTGTGTGACCTGTGGAGGCAGCAGCTCAGCATCTGATTGAAAACCTCTGTTACAAATCGGATACATTTTCTATCAGTCAACCGAGATTATTTTACACGCTATGGTAAATCAAAAAGTGAACAATGACAAATAATTTCCATATTTGCCATAAGCAGCTGTAAAATAAACATTCAAAAAAGCCTTTCAAACACTTTGGCCAGAAACAGAAAGTTTAATGATGATTTGTGCACAAACTTGACCCAAAAATTGAAATCTGAAAACCGCTGAGCCAACACCTGTTACCTCATCTCTGGCATCAGCTCAAAACAGATGTGGCACAGATCCACTAAGCTGGGGTGGCTTTCCCAAAGCATGTCGTAGCGAAAAGTATGTCGTGAAATGTGTCATGAAGATATACTTGCCGTTCACAACGCTTTCCCGAAAGTGCTCCTAACCCATTATATATACTGTAAGCTCGTAACTAAAAGAGATCGTGAAATCTGTCGTGAATTCTGAAGACACGTCGGAATCGGGAAAGCCACCCCTGTATGTCTGATGAATGGTTCTGTCTAATCATTAGTGTCCACTCTCAGCCCATCCTCTCTGTATAAAATCAGTGGACCTGCCATGCCACCTGCTCTGAACTTCCCATAAACAAGTAGGCCTTGTATATACAGCCACACATGTGGAGCAGTCCTACCCTGTTCACCATGACATCAAAAAAAATTTCCCGCCATTGAAGCCCTCTATATTAATGCTGAAGTTCAACAACTGTGACAGAGAACGTCACCCCCCCCCCCCCCCAAAAAAAAAAATTCTGAATGGTATCAAGAGAAGGACTGATGCAAATAACTGAGGAAGAATGCATGCAATTTTAAATTGGCGGAACCTGTGGCTTGCTCTCAGTCTGTGGTTTTACCACTCATGTCTGGAGAAGTTGCGATGGAATGTCCTGCCTCTGTATGTAATAGAGCTGTGCTGTCCTCTCCTGCCAGTTCCAATAAACATCTTGTTATCAGCTTGCTGTCCAAAAGGAGGTTTTTCTGCTGCATTGCAAAAAACAAGTTTAAGAAACAGGCCAGAGGACAGTCGTGCTCTTCATTTAAAAGAATCACCCCTGCTACAAAAACTTTAAATATTACAACAAGGCGCTCAATAATTTAGCATATTTAGCTTTTTGTTACTGTGCGTGTCGCAGTCATGCTCCTTTACAAGCTACTTCAATCATTTCCACCCTCACCCCCCTGTACCGCACTCAACAACATTTATAATTTAGTTTCTGTTTCCACGCTTATTGTGCTCCTTTCTGAAGTTGCATTCAAACGGGTAATTTCTGATTATTCAGTGAATATTTTTTTTCCCCTTTTTAAAATTTTTACTGAAAAGGGGATTCACAAAATGCTTCTGCACACATGCTGAAAACCTGCGGGGAACCTACAGGAAGTGGGGGCGGGGGGCACATCCGTTTATGAGCGGTGCTGTGCTTATGAGCGGGTGCTGCGATCAAACCAGAGCGCACAAAGGTTCATACTGAAGTCCACCTTAAATAGCATGTCATGCACCACAACTAACGCATTAGCCTTGGCATTCACACCGCATGTCAGAGGGAAGTGTGTAGGAATGCACGTGCCATGTGCTACGAGTGTAGAAAATATAAGAGTTGAGTGGTAGTGCAACAGGGCTTACAGCACTACTGTACTGGCCGCTGTTCTTTTACTTCTCTCTGATAATGCATCTTACATTCTTGGAGTTCAGAGTATGTGTAGCTGTGATATGAGTCTGTAATATCTGCAGATAGTAAGCAAAAAACAGCTGAATAAATGAGGGAACAGAAGCTTATTATGTAAATAACATCCCATGGATTGGGTCTTAAATAAAAATGATCGACAGGCCTTCAGTTAACCTTCATACACAAGCACCAGTGTTTAAGGTGATGTCAACATGGAACTTTACAGGGAAAGATTGTGAGGGGAAGTGTAAGGTTCGGAGAACCAAACGCGACTGATAAGGATTTCTAAAAGCATATCTAGAAAGATACGCCACAAAACGCGGAAGTAGCTGCACCAGGACTGAAATAACACAGGATCGGGAGCAAAACTTCCCTAGCACAAGGCAAAACAAAGCAACCTCCAAAAACTGAGGCGATCTCGACAAACACCGAGAATAACTAACAAAAGAACCTCACATACTAAATAATTAGGCGTGACAAGAGGTGATGAAACAAAACAAAACTGGTGAAAATAATAAAGGATAAAGAAAGATTGGAAAGGAAAAAGAAAACCAATCTAATCCTAAACTGGACTTGCTGTGTTTCCTATTCGTACGAACCAGAAATGCAGCGACCAAAAGTTCTATACCTTACCGACTTCGTATGTCAACATAGCAAAGACAATCTCGAAGTGCAGAAATCCTGAAGTCCTGCGTTATTTATAGCCGGCAGGAAACGCAAAACAGGTGAAGGGAATAATTGTTGGGCAAGAGACGAATACCAGAACGGAGGCGGAAAAAATCCAATAGAGCGTCTTGACAACGCCAAAAAGGAAACGTAGAAAAGTAAAGGCTGCAAATAACCATGACAGGACCCCCCTTCTAAGGGAAGTCTCCAGGCAATCCCTCAGCCTTGCTTCTACGAAAATCCCTAATTACAGTAGGGTCCAAGATGTTCCTGGAGGGAACCCAGCAACGCTCCTCAGGCCCATAAACCTCCCAGTCCACTCCCTGCCCACACGTCTCTCAGCTAAAATACGCCGAAAGGTATACACCGTACCTCCATCCACGAAGAGGGGGGGAGGCGGCGGCTTATCAGCTGGAGCGAGAGCGCTAAAGAGCACCAGTTTCAAGCGAGAGACATGGAAGGTGGGATGGATGCGCATGGATGATGGCAACTGAAGGCGCACAGTGACCGGGTTGAGTTTCCGGATGATTTTAAAAGGGCCTACAAACCGAGGCGCGAGTTTACGAGACTCAACTCGCAGAGGTAGGTCCCATGTAGAAAGCCACACCTGTTGCCCCACCCGGTAAGAAGGGGCAGGCCGACGATGTCTGTTGGCCACAACCTTTCGTTTAGCCGAAGCACGTAAAAGAGAGGAGTGTACGTGCCTCCAGGCCGCTCTACATCTGCGAACGAAAGAAGCCGCGGAAGGAACCTCCGCATCTCTCTCCAGCTCAGGGAACAATGGGAGTAAGTATCCTACCTGAGCCTCAAAAGGAGAGAGGCCAGTGGAAGCGTTACTCAACGTATTATGGCCGTATTCAGCCCAGGCAAGGTAGCGACTCCAGGGAGGACTGGGAATGAGAAGTGGACGCAAAAGACTGTAAGGGGAAAGCCACGAACCCTTGTTACGGGCGCAAGTGGAACGACAAATTCCCGCACATCGCTCTCCAGTTTGGGCCACCAAAACCGGCGAGAAATAAATTCTCTGGTCTGGTGAACGCCCGGATGGGCCACCAATTGTGATGCATGACCCCAGTGGAGAACCCGCGATCGCAACCGAGATGGCACAAACAGGCAATGGGGCGAGCCCCCACCTGGGCCGGGATTGGAACGCAGCGCCTTCTGCACAGCTGCTTCTATAGCCCACATAAGTGGAGCCACAATCTGAGAGCTGGGAAGCACAGGCTCGGGGCGTGACTCCCTGTCAGACCTGTCAAAAACGCGCGACAACGCATCGGGTTTAATATTCTTAGACCCGGGGCGATAAGTCAAACTAAAATTAAACCTTGTAAAAAACAAAGACTAACGAGCTTGTTATGAATTGCGTGTCTGGGCCTGTTGGACGTACTCTAAATTTTTATAGTCGGTCCAGAGCGTAAAGGGGTGCTCCACGCCCTCCAACCAGTGGCACCACTCTTCCAATGCCAATTTAACCGCTAACAACTCTCGATCTCCAACATCGTAATTTCTCTCGGCGGATGTAAGGACACGAGAGAAATACGCACAAGGGTGGAGTTTGCGGTCCCAAGAAGTGTTGTACTTGCTTCACCGAATTGGGGCGTAGGCCAGTTCTTCACCGCTGAGATTTTCTCTGGGTCCATAAGTATCTTACCGTTCACCACAATGAACCCCAAAAAAAGAGACAGAGCTGGTGTGGAAAGCACACTTCTCGGCCTTAACAAATAGCTTGGCCTTAAGAAGTGCCTACAGAACCTGCCTAATGTGGATGATGTGGGATGAGAGATCCAGAGAAAAAATGTAAATATCGTCTAAATAGACGAAAACAGATTTCTCCAGCATCTCTCTCAAAATATCATTCACTAGAGCCTGGAAGACAGAGGGGGGCGCTAGTGAGGCCGAAAAGCGTGACCCGGTACTCGTAGTGCCCGTGGTGCATGTTAAACGCTGTCCTCCACTCATCACCCTCACGCATGCGACATGGTTGTAGGCGTTGCAAAGGTTGAGTTTGGAAAAGACTGACGCCCCCTGTAAGCGCTCAAATGCGGAGTTCAAGAGTGGGAGAGGATAACGATTTTTTATGGTGATGTCATTGAGCCCTCTGTAGTCTATACAAGGTCTCAGTCCCCCATCTTTCTTTTTGACAAAGAAAAAACCAGTGCCGGCTGGAGACGTAGATGGTGTGATAAAACCATTGGCCAAAGATTCCTCAATATACTGCTTCATAGCAGCACTCTCCGGGACTGATAAGGAATACAGTGAACCCCTGGGAGGAACAGTACCCGGGTACAGCTCAATGGCTCATCATATAGTCTATGGGGTGGCAATCGGGTGGCGCGTTGTTTACTAAAAACCTCGGCGAGGTCTGAGTACTCTGCTGGAACGCCCGCGGGTAGAGCAAACTCGAGTGCCCCTACCACCTCCGGCGCACCGGAGGAAGTGTCAGACAACCTGTCCCACTCAAAGTCAGAGGTGGAAAAATCCCCCTCCTCCATGGAACCCCTTTCCACAAAGAGGTCCCATGAAAGACTTTCCTCTCTACTCTCCGCGAGGGAAAGAGAGTTGTCCCGAGTCGTAGTGAGACTCCGCTTCCTCTGAATCACTGTCAGAGCCGAACTCTGAGAGATCAGGGGCCCGACGAAGATAAGGCAACTGAACGACAATGTGACTGGCAGTGAGGGCCCCACTAACGAATAGGTTTCCTATCTGTACCCCAACAGATATGAGGGTTATGTAACCCTAGACACAAATACGACGGAGAGTCAATTAAAAATAATTCTATTCTCTCTGAGTGTCCCTGGAGAGAGATGCGCATCTCTACTGGATTCGTCCTCTGCTTGATAACTCCAGAACCCAAAGGGCGAGCATCAAGGGCAGTAACCTGACGGGAGCTAGTGAGTAGATTTGTGGGGATTTTTTATTTCCTAGCCCATTTGGCGTCAATAAAAGACTCCACGGCCCCGGTATCAATAAAAGCGTTAACGCTTACAGAGCGTCCCTCCCAAAACAGGTAACAGGTAACAAAACGGGTAACAGGGTCCGAGAAGGAGTACTATTTTGTCTTACTGGAGACCTCGGTTTCCCCCGTGAGACCCCCTCGTTTCCCGTCAACTTAGGACATCGATCCTTTGTATGGCCCCTACGGTTGCAGTATTGGCACCAGTATGCCTGCGGTTTTGCTCTCCTAAGTTGGTGGAGAGATGGCCCATCCACCTGCATAGGCTCCTCCTGATCAGCGGAGAGATAGGTGGGGAAACTGGGTGGAATACCTCTAGGCAAGGCGGATTTAAAACGGGCCGAGTGATTGCTATGCTCACGTTCACGCTCTCTGATCCGGTTATCAAGGCGTATTTCCCTGATGACCAGGTCATTGAACGTAGTGGATGGCTCAAGTATAGCTAACACGTCCTTTATGGGGTTTGGACAACACTTTTAAAAATAAAGATTTTAGCAGGCCTTCCGGCCAACCTGTCTCCCCGGCCAATGCTCGAAATGCTATGGCAAAGGCCGCTACTGTATCAGTTCCCTGGCGCAAACTGGTCAATCTCCTGGCTGCCTCTTCACCTGAGACCTCGTGATCAAAAACCAGCTGCATCTCATTCATGAGCTGGATTGAATCACAAATAACAGGGGCATTGGCCCGAATTAGAAGGTCAGCCCAAGCGAGAGCCTGATCAGATAGAAGTGACAAAATAAATGCTACACAGGATTCTGGTGTAGTGAAGCGGGAGGGTTGTGCTTGAAAAAAAATAATACATTGTGTCAAAAATGGTCTGCATTTTCCCGGTTCCCCACCATAACGAGGCGGTAGTTGGAGTTTAGGCTCTTTAAGGTTACGGGGCATGGGAATGGGAGGAGTTTGTGCTTGTGTAACTGAGGGGGGATTCACTGTCACAGAAAGTCTATGCAAACCTTCAGTAACATTCTGTAGGCATTTTCCCTGGTTGTGCAGTTGTTCTATCAACTGGTCTAGCCTCCTTAACAGTACCCCCTGTCGCGCCCTGGCTAGGCAGCGTTTTGTAAAAATCGGTAGAAGTCGCTGGTTCTTCCATACTGACTTCGAGATTCTGTGAGGGGGAGTGTAAGGTTCAGAAAACCAAACGCGACCGATAAGGATTTCTAAAAGCATATCTAGAGAGATACGCCACAAAACGCACCAGGACTGAGATAACACAGGATAGGGAGCAAAACGTCCCTGGCACAAGGCAAAACAAAGCAACCTCCAAAAACTGAGGCGATCTCGATAAACAGCGAGAATAACTAACAAAAGAACCTCACGCACTAAATAATTAGGCGTAACAAGAGGTGATGAAACAAAACAAAACTTGATAAAACAAGTGAAGGAAAAGAATAGAAAAGACCTGTTAGCCAAAGCTCTTGTGGCAAAAGAGCTGAACACAACTGGAAACAGGTGAAAAGAATAAAGGATAAAGAAAGATTGGAAAGGAAAAAGAAAACCAATCTAATCCTAAATTTTATAACCGGACTTGCTGCGTTTCCTATTTGTACGAACCAGAAATGCAGCGACCGAAATTCCTATACCTTACCGACTTCGTATGTCAACAAGTGCGGAAATCCTGAAGTCCTGAGGTATTTATAGCCGGCAGGAAACGCAAAACAGGTGAAGGGAATAATTGTCGGGCAAGATACAAATACCGGAACAGAGGCGGAAAAAATCAGATAGAGCGTCCTGACGATGCCAAAAAGGAAACCAAAAACGTAGAAAAGCAAAGGCTGCAAATAACCATGACAAAGATTTCATTAACAAAGGGCAATATTGGTTGGAAGCACCAGGATCGTAATGGCCTTGCATTCATTTAAATGCAAGACAGATGAATGACCGCAGATTAACTGACTGGTCATTTCAACCTGGGTTGAGAGAAGCAGGTTTAGTCAATTAATGATGGTGTTAATATTGCGTCATGTATCTACCCATTGTTTTAATTCACCATCGCTTCCATTGAATCCAGCTGAACGTGTTCTACAACTTGGACAGCAGCACGTTATCAAGGTCCTCGCATGGCGAGGCATTTGATTTGGTCATTCGTGTCACAGACAATGACGTGGACCACATCACCCTGACCGTATGCACCAGGTGAGCATTACGGCTGCCGTCCCTTCCACTCTAATACTGCCTGTCGGTTTATCAACTGGTAAATAGTGTGTAATTCCCATTACTTTTGACCTAAACGTGGGGAATACTTTTGATTTGACCAATCACTGCATTCACTTGCATAGATATTTATCTGTGTATGTGTGTGCATGTGTGTACACACTTCCCTACCCAATTTTGCCAGAGACACCAGTAATAATAATAAATGCATCCCTTCCTGGGTTTGTGAGCTGTAGAACTGGAAGGTTGGAAAACATTTTGAACATTTCCTGTTCCCTCTCCCTCAGACTGCGGGAAGGCCAGCAGATTAATCGCACGGGCATGGTGCTGGTGGAAGCGACCATGCTCACTGGGCTCCGGTTAGCTGAAGGTGGAGTCAAAACTGATGACGTTGTCAGGAACGTGGAAAAGCCCGCCGGTAAAGTTGTTCTTTACCTGGATTCGGTGAGTTGACTGGAATGTATCACGCTGGTTGAATATGTAGTAGATTTGCTCCATTCTGATGTTGCAGAGATGTCAGGTGTGGAAGCAAGACACAGTTGATGCCTTCCTCTCAAACCTGCTCTAAGAGAGATTGCTGGGTGCAGTCTCTCCATCTAGTGGTAAATCTCAAAGTAGTTTTGAATAAGAATGTAGAATTAAGGATTTCCAACCTGCCAAATTGTCTCTTGGCAATTGACAACTGGGCCGTGCTATATATCAATAAGATGATTCACTTACCCTGCCCCAGTTTTCTAAGGGTAAAATAGACTGGAAGCAATAAGCGCTGTGTGATTGACTGCTTTGTTCTCTGAGAGATGGGATGCTCCTCTTATTTTTGTCTGGAATCTTCTGCAGCTAACCACATCGGAGGTGTGCATTGACATACCAACAGTGAGAGACTTTAAAGTGGCCAAAGTTCAAGATGCCACAGTCGCCGTCTATGACTACTATGAGCCCCGTAAGCAGTTTGGTTTCACAACATAAGCATTTCAGTCGAAGGGGGAACTCCACCAAAAACACAAGAAAAGTTATGCACAGCTTCATTGCCTTTAAAATCAGTCTCCATTCTAATCAGTAGCCTCTTGCATAACTCTTTTTGAGTGTCTTACTCAGCTGGGAGCGAAGCAGGTGATTAGCAGATATGTCCCAGATACAAAGATACAGTGCCTGCCCTGTACAGATCCACAAATCTTCATGTTAACTGGATTGGTGGAAGGCAGACAGAGGGCACGGGATGAGACCATACCACTGATTTCAAGATAAAACAATCTGAAATATTTTTTTGTGGGATGAAGTCAGCAGAGTGAGAATACCAGTTTTGACATCTGAAAGGGGAACCTGCGTCCAATGATGATTTTTCCTTAGTTTGGGCTCTGTTAAAAACGTTCCATCATTATATCATCCCCTCCTTCATTATAGCATTGACTCAGCGGTAGAAGTGTTCATCACTCATACGCTCACTGACTGAATGGCTCCTTTCCGTGTAACTGCAGTACCTTCACTTTACCACTAGATGGTGTACACATGCTAATGAGAGAATAAAGCAAGTGAGTTTCAGCTAGCCTTGTTTTTGTGGCATTCCCCTTTCAAAACAAACAAAACATATCCTACTGTGTATGCTCTCCCAGAAAACACTGCTCTATTTATTTTTCCCTCAGTGAGGAGAGTGGAGAAGCCGTACTATTCAGAAACGATGCGCCAAATATCCCTCTGCTCCTTCTGTGGGGATGACTGCAGCAGCTGTGGGGAAAAGCCCAAATCTGGCAGCGTCTCTGTCTCCGGCTTGCAGCAAAACAATATCCGGAGTCTAACATGCGTGCTGGTCATCCTGGCTGCCGTCATGCTCTGATGGAAAGCATCACTGATATCCTGTCAGCGGACATGGCAATTTAATGGAATACGGAAGCTACGTTTTATATTTTACATGTCTCAAATCAAGTCGTATGTTTTCTAATGTACTGGGTGTTGTTTCACTGTAGTTGTCTCTTGATAATGCACTGGGAGAAATTATGTGGAATGTTTTGTAATGTTTTTCATTTGCAAGCATTGTTTTTATTATCATTATTTTGATACGTGCACTTTCTTTTCGGATTCTAGATGGGAAATGTTCATGATTAGCAGCGAACCGCATGTTAACGCGTGTACACAAATTCAAATGCAAATTAGTCCTCGTCATGCCTTGCATCTGGTTCTAGCGGATTTGAGACTGGAGCATATTTTTTCAATTAAATGATTCAATGTTTAATTACCTGCATTACTAAAATGCATAACCTTGAGTACAGTATAATTTAGAAAATTACGTTGCATTGATCCTAGAAACAAATGATATTACATAGATTTACACGGAAAATACAATTGCTGTAATACACTGCGTGACAGAACTAGGGTGTCCAGGATTTCCTACTTTAATTGAGATTGATATGACTGGAAATGCCCTATATTGTAACATATAGCTGTCATGTCTGTATACGCATGTCTCAGTAGGTTGCCTGAGTGATGTTTTTTAAATGTGCTTTCTTTACATCTAACTCAAATTAGAAACTGTGTCAAAACTGAGTGACTTCGGTTTGGCCTTGTCCTGATTGGCACCCTGGTGAAATGGCTGACAATGGCACAATAAAAGCCAACCGTTTGCAAGCCCCACACATCTCCAACCCTTTGAAAATAAACTACAGACCTGCTTTGTCAAGATAATAAATAACCAAAATCTGCTTTATTTTGCTTGACCGACTTCAAAAGAATCACTCTGAGTCTCAATGTGTTTTAACTCAGCGTGATGAACGATTCTCGCTCAACATGGCCGTGAATAAGCAACGGCACTTAAGAGCTGCGTAAATCTTACCGCTTGAGCAAGCATGCTCTTTAATGATGGCTAAAGAAGTTTTTTTTTCTCTTCTGAAATCCAGCTCACCTCTTGGACACACTCTCATTCCAGTTCAAAGAAAATTCCTGTTTTTACTCTCTCATTCCAAAAGTACTTGAATTTCAGTCAAGCTCTATAAAAACAAGGTCACTGCAGATAGATAACCACATGTCGCCAAAATACCTCTGCCTCCAGTTTATGATGTTAAGCAATCTAGTCCATCTCACCGCTGGTTTTCATATGAAAGTCATAATGGAACACTTAGCATCAAACCATTCAGTACCCACCAGAATCATTGGAAACTCTGGAAAATATGAGCAAAAACGGCAATAAAAAATATCTTAGTCATTTATCAGCATGATCCTACACTCAAAATATGAGAAACATCTCATCTCTAATTTCTGTAAAATTCTTCATTAAAAAAAAAAAAAAGATTAATTCTCAAAAACATGTCACAATTATTGGCAACACTAGAAATAGTTACAAACAAAATCTAATTGAAGTATATTGCCATTCAGATTTGACTTCAAGCACACCTGAGTCTTTAGGAACTATTATGTGGGCATTCTCAACTTCCTGTTTCACACACAGGCAAAAACCCCTTAGTCATCCATGAACGTGGGGAAGAACACACAAAGGAAATGAGCCAAAAGGTTGTTGACCTTCATATATCAGGCAACGGCTATAGAAAAATAGCTTCTTGTGCAAAACTAGCTATTTCCTCCATTAGGGCAATAATTAAGCAGTTAAGCAACTAGACCTGTGATGAACTTGAGAGAGGATGCAAGTGTTTGCCCCCATGCACAATGAGGAGGGTGGTTCGAGAGACAAAATTTTCTCCAAGGATCACAGTTGGAGAATTACAGAAGTTGGTTGCATACTGGGGTCACCAAGTACACAAAAGTACAATTAGATGCCACCTCTATGCAAGCAAGCTATTTAGAAGGCTTGCCAGAAGAAAGCCTCTGCTGTCATCATACCACAAATGTAAGCGCCTGGAGTTTGCTAAATGTTTCCAGAATTTAGATTGGAACTGGGTGCTTTGGTCAGACGAGACAAAATTAGGCTTTTTAGCAATAAATATCAAAGGTGGCTTTTCAACTCAAACTTCCTGCCCTCCATGTCAACGGGTCTCGCTCATCCCGACTGCTGAGCTTCTCCACCCTAGCACCCCAGTGGTGGAACGAACTCCCCATTCCTCTACAAACTCCTCAAACACTGCCTGCTTTCCGTTGTGGTTTGAAGACGCACCTCTTCAGACTCTGACTGACCCACCAATCTAGCAATTTTCACATAGCATTTCTTTCTTGTTTTTTGCTCATATCCTGTACCTTACTACTTTAACACTCATGTAACACTAGTATCTTGTTTCGTGATGTAGTTTATCATGCCTTACTGACTTAGCCTTAAGACTTCGCCATGGTTTACTGTGTGTACTAGACTAAATGTACTGTATCTGACCTTGTAGTTACTTCAATGACCTTCAGTATGCACTTATTGTACATCACTTTGGATAAAAGCGTATGCCAAATAAATGTAATGTAATAAGAGATGATCTGGAGAGATTCCATATGGAGGAATGATCTGAAATCCCTCGCTATGTGTACTCCAATTCATCAAACATTACAATGCTGTTATCTTGGCAAAGGGAGGCACAAAGACAGAGATGCTAATAATTGTGATGCATCTTCTTCAAGATGAAAATTATTTTTCAGTAAAGATGTTTTCCCTCTGATCAATCACAATTAAACTATATAATTTCCAAAATGTTTCTGAACATAGACAACATTTTATAAACAATAAACTTAATTTAATCTTGTACTTTTTGCTCATATTAACCAATATTTTTGGTGGGAGGTTCACATGTCTCTCTACATCATGTATCATATTTATACACACTCAATCCATGGGATCATACAGTTTATAGTCAAATGCGTCTCCATGACGCTGTAAGATTTTAGGATTGTCGCAATACCACTCGTCTCATACATTTGTCTATCAGGCATGCCTGCTGCCCAGATGGTTTCAGCCACCTTATCATAGCTACAAGGGAGTGGCATCGCTACTGATTCTCACAGCTATTAATTATTGAATAGTGGCTGGGAGTGAGTGAGTGAGAATCATTCCAACCAAGCAGACTTGATTAGCAGTACACTAGATTGTTTCCTGGCTAGGCCTCTGGAAGTTTAACCATTAGACCCCCTACTGATTGGCAGACTGATTGATTTAGGGAACCAAACAGTGGCTTCCTTAAATCACTCACATTATTTTGAATATACATTTCTGTTTCCCACCTCAGAAGACAGAGACTGAGAAGGGGTATTTAAAGCCATACAGTTCAGATAACAGGATTCAGATTAACTCCTCTGAATCCAGAGAGAGTTTTCTGTATCTCTGACAATTGCCATTCCTGGAAATAAACATCATTCTCACCAAGTTCGAGAGACGTACTTTTTTCCTTACAACACATACGTTGCAAACAGTTTATTTCATGTATGCTTATATCCTGCGATTTAGCTTGATTTACAACAATATATTCTGTTTGCCCTTATTCCTATTTACCTTGTGCCATGAACTATGTTTCAGGTCGTGGTGGAGTCATTCTGGATAAGATCGTCTTCCAATTAAATAAATGCTCACATTTAAAGGGAAGTATTACAATTTGTGAAGGAAGACCTCTAATATAAATATAATACACTGCTGTTATAATGGTAAATATACAGTATTGTCACAGCAAGGCAGTCTATTGAAACACATGAAACAGTCACAGTAATTTGTATATTTCCCATGGGTTGCGAAGTGTTGCAATATCTTGATGTGCTTCATTTCAGTAGGCTATATTCAATTTATGTAAGGGCGGGACCTTCTTGCTGGTCATGCAGACAGTTGACCTTATTGAAGCATAGCTAAGTGTTGGATGTTTGTAATTAAGCCTTTAAGAGATCAAAAATATTTATTACAGAACAAAGACCGACATGATTTGTAAATAGCATTTTCCAACGTGATGGACCGATGCATTACTGACCTTTGTAATTATCTGTAATGATATATAAAGATTATATGTAATTATTTATGAGTTTCAACATGAACTAGTCATGTAAAGTACATTTTACAATCTTTAAATCACATTGCGGTGCAGATTGCAGTTATTGAACTGAGTCTGTATTCCAAAGTTTGCAAGTTCATTGGTGTAGCACTCATCTTTAGCAAAGTATTTAACCTGATGTAAAGGATAAGTACCCAAAAATGTCTTCTGCCATATTCTTTTTTGTTTCATCAACCCATCATAAATATGTGTGAAAAAATAATTTGCTACATCATACAATGTAGATATTGTACCATCAGATATTATACACACAAACGAAATACATTTTAAATAGCTTTATTGTTCTGGGTATGAGAGTTTTAAAACTGAACCATTCTGAAGTCCTATGTTATTCTAAATATGCTTAATATGAACACAGAATAGGTCCTCCAGTTGCAAGTTCAGGCCTCAACTACGGTATAACATCAGTCGAACATGATGGGCGTACACGGTGGTGGGACAGAATTGACCTCATCCCACCAAGGAAGGGTGTTTTTAAGTTGACCAGGCAGTTCTGGTTATCACCATTACTAATGTTCCACACATTCTCTTCAAAGACACGTTCAGCCACTGCCATGTTCATGTTCCTTGCGCTGTTACTGCTGACAATTTAAAGCTGGAGTAGGCAATTTTTTTTTAGAAAGATACAGGGGAACGGTCATGCTTAGTTGGTAGTAATCATAGAAAGAACTGCTGTAAGAGAAATTCAACACCATACACTGTGTTTATACCCTCAAGTTCTGCATTCTAAAGCCAGGAAGGACCTGGGCCTGTACAGTACATTTTGTTTGTCTATAGTTTTTTTTTCTTCAAATTTTTGTGTTTTAGTAGCATGAGATGGTTACAGTGAGAGGTGATTTTCCCTGGAAAATTACCGAAAGTTACCTGGAAGATTCCCTCACTTTGCAACCCTATTTTAGACTAGTGAACTTAGCACAACACTTCATTAGTTACCGAACTCAGGTTTGGTTCATTAGTTACCGAACTCGGGTTTTGTTCATTAGTTACCGAACTCAGTAACTAAATCGAAAATGTTTTATTGCATTACTGTTAAACTCTGCAACAACTAAAAAGATTCCTTTGTTTTACCTGGAGTCTTGGAGCTGACAATTTTAGTCTAGCTATGCCAGTCTGTAATCTTGCAATCCATCGTAGCTAGAAACTTTGATGCACGTTCACGCCAAGGTGTGTGGCGAAGCAGTGGGGTGTGTGTTTCTCTGTGGGCAGGGCCAATGGGTGTCATGATTTTCGTAATGTTTTCACAACATTGCATCTGTTGAGAAAGTTGCCTACTCGCTAGCTTTAAGCCACCAATGGCTTTCATTCCATTAAGAGCCAGGTCTGTTTTCAGTCTGCTAAAAAGCCAGGCATTAAGGCCAGGCTAGCATATCATGTGATTGGGGTTGGGGGAACAACAAGAAGACATCAGTACATTAACATTAGTAAAAAAGAAAAACATTCGGTCATTTCTTTAAATGAGACTGATTATCTGAAATCATTTCTGTGATATGGGCTTTGTAACCAGATCCCCCCCCCCCCCCCCCCCCTTCTGTATACCACTGGTATAAATCTTTTTCTTAAAAGCACCAGGCCTATTTATGGGGGGGCGATCTACACGTCCAGATGGAACGGAGCAGGCTAATTGGTTCCATATAGCAGGTATCTATCTCTCTCTTGCTTTCTCTCTCTCCAGCCTTTTGTTTCATGACATAAGATTATTTTAATTTATTTAGGGAATGTCCCAGGTTTCCCCATGTTCACTGTTGGGGGTGGGGTTCTCCAAAAATGTGTCTTGTGTTTGGGGTACACAAAAGAAAGCAGGCAGCACTGTTCATTAATTAAATTTTGGGACAAGGGAAAATGACTGTTCCTTACACCCGAAAAGCCGAACTTGATCAGCAAGGGTCTCAGGACTGCATAGCAATATTGAGAACAATGATAATTTCCCAGTTAAAGATGGAGGTTGCGTTCTATGGACAATATAATCATCTGCTGGAGTTTTGCAGCAAATGGATGATTAATTGGCGAGATTTTCTAAAAAAAAAAAAAACATATGCCGGGAAATCTTTAGACATGCTAACCATGCTAAACTGGTTTTTTCCATATATATAAAATCACACCCATCTCTCCTCTGCTCCTTTTGTGTCATTAAATCCCTCCCTCTCAGCTTCATGTTTTATTTTGTGTTTTTTTAATCTGTCTCCTCTCCCCCTGTCGTTGATGTCCCATGGCCAGGTGCGACCCTGGCTCGGAACTCCTAGCCCAAGATCAAACACATAAATCATTCCTAATGCAATTATTGCAATCAATTCAATAAACTCCATCTCTTTCATATCCATTTTGTAAACATTTTATTCTACTGTATGGGGTATTGTGTGAAGTATCCCCAATTAACTCTCTTTACCACCAACGCTCCCTCTCTCACTATTATCTATAGCTCGCTGAAATCTGGCTGTGTCCCCTATTATTTTAAGCAAGCAGTTGTACACCCCCTCCTAAAAAAAACCAACCTTGACCCATCACTACCCAAAAACTATAGGCCCATTTCCAAGTTACATTTTATTTCTGAAGTCTTAGAAAAAGTCGTTGCCAAACAGCTCACTGCTGTACTGAATCACCACAACTTATTTGATAAATTCCAGTCTGGTTTTCGCCAGAAGCACTCTACAGAGACTGCTCTTCTCAGAGTCTCAAATGACATTACAATGGCCTCTGATGCTGGTGAATGCTCTGGTCTGGTGCTGCTTGACCTCAGTGCAGCATTTGACACCGTAGATCATCAAATCCTGATAGACAGGCTAAGAGGGTGGGTTGGTGAGCGCCCTTGACTGGTTTCTCTCTTATCTCTCAGATAGGAATTTCTCTGTGGCCGCTGGCCCTTATAAGTCTGAGTCCAACGCCTTATCCTGTGGCATGCCCCAGGGCTCTGTTCTGGTTCCGATTCTCTTTGCTCTGTACATGCTCCCACTAGGTCAACTTATTGGCAAATATAAAGACATCCAATATCACTGCTACGCGGACGATATCCAGTTGAATCTTTCTTTTAAACCAGACAGGATTGACAAACTCAACGTTTTGCATGATTGTCTGTCTGCAATTGAGGACTGGATGGCTAGCAACTTTCTTCAGCTGAATGCTGATAAGACTGAAGTATTAATTATTGCTGCGGACAATACTGTCTCCAATGTTACAAACTGTATGGGGTCCCTAAACTCGAATGTCTGCTCAAGCCTAAGAAATCTGGGTATTATATTTGATCAGGCTATGCACCTTGATAAACATATAAAGTCCCTGTCGCGCACATGTTTTTTCCACCTTAGAAACATTGAGAAACTGCGGTCCATTGTATCACATTCAGAGTTGGAGATGATTATTCTACAGCTGGTCCAAAATGCCGCGGCCAGGCTCTTGACCAAGTCCAGGAGGTCATGCCATATCACCCCTATTTTAACCTCCTTACACTGGCTACCTGTTAATTTTAGAATCCAGTTCAAGGTCCTGGTGATCACATTTAGAGCCCTCCATGGCCAGGCAACTGCATATATCAGTGACCTACTCCACCCATATGTTGCTGGTAGGTCACTGAGGTCGTCAAATCAGGGCCTTTTAGTTGTCCCTCGCACTAGGCTCAAAACAAAAGGTGACCGAGCTTTTAATTTTGTAGCGCCGAACCTGTGGAATGCCCTTCCACAGGATTTAAGAGCTGCGGCTTCCGTTGACATCTTTAAAAGACAGCTAAAGACTCACCTTTTCAGACAGGTTTTGTTTAGTTGTATGTGTTTGTGCTTTTATGCTAATTTCCTGTTTATTTATTGTGCTTTTGATGCTTCTGATGTTATCTGTTGTTTTCTGTGTGTTTTTTAACTCTGTGAAGCACTTTGTGACTCTGTGTCTATGAGAGGTGCTATATTAAATACATTTTACTTACTTACTTACTCTCTCCTTCTCTTTTTGGTACAAAACAGCCTGTGACACAATACATCGTGATGATGGTGATTTAGCTGTGGCGGGCAGCCCCACAGGGTGGGGCATAATTGGCCATCCTGTGGGGCTGCTGTTACCCAAGAGGCAGTTTCAGTCAGTGGGACTGATCCATAGAGTTCCCTAGAGGGTACTACCGAGTTGGCATGCTGTGATAACTACAGCTTTGAGATGTAGTCAGTTGGGTGTGTCTTCCAATCTGTCAACCGATGATCAGAGAATGACCTCTGACCTGGATGTTCTGAGAATGGCTTTCTAACCTGAGTGGAGCTTGCCATTGTTTTGAGTACTGCCACCCAGTGCAAAAGGGAGAGAACAGTAATGCAGGTGGAAGAACCATGGCTCAACTGTTACCCACTGAGCCATCGATGCGAATTAACGGTGCAAAAATGCGAGAAACACAAAATTCTTTTAAGAATTAGTATTATCTTTAGTTTAAGTTTAAGTTTAAGTGAAAGGTGGTGCAGTTATGTCTCACATGTCTCACTTCCAGAAACAACTATTTTGCACTGCAGATAGCGCTAGATCAATTATGTTGGATTGGTGATACTCTGCCATGTCAAAGAAGAAGAAAAGTTGATTAGTGATTGCCCACGCAATCACTAAATTTAAAGTGGGAGTGATCTCAGATAACTGATCTTTCCATATCTATGGACCCATTTCATCACATACTAGCGCCCTCTACTGGCCAATCATATACATACCTGCAGTCTGCGTATGCATTGGGCACAATGACCGCGTGGTCCAGCTTTAACTACAGAATAAAACACTGGCTAGCCGCGTGCAGAGTGCAGGCTTTTCTACGGTCTCCCAAACTGACAAAGGATATTGCAGAGACGAGACCAGTCTAAATATGCAATAGGACATTCTTAATTGGGAGGGGAAAAATTGGATGTAAAATTGTTTTGAAAAAACGATTGTGTTTGTGACCTGAACCGCAATCGGAACTGCCGGATTAAGGTATTTCCTCCGATTACCCCATTGTGTAATTTGATCACTGCACATTGCTTAATACCATGGCAAGTAACCTCAGCTGAGGCTAAAGTTGTTACTGTCACATTGTTCACACAGGAAAATGTGATTTATTGTTTCCATTAAAACCGCCTTTCAAAACCTGAGCTAACACAAGCAAAACAAACAAAAATAACGACTATTGTTAAAATGACTCAAAGTGATTTGAGCACTCGAAGCAAACTCTTTGATTGCCACGGTAATGATGCCATCATATGCCTGTACCACCGTACAGGCATAAGCAATACTGTGGAAAAGGCATTATGTTTGTCTGACAGAGCCATTTACAGAGGAAGCGTGGGCCTCCAATTCAGCATCACCTAGGCTAAACTCACCAGACGTCTGCGTACACATGCAAATTCCAGCACCTACCTGCGTTAAACAAGCAACCGACTCACTCCCACCATTCTGCCAAGTTTTAAATACACTGTTTTATGCTGGATCACTTACACAGTAGATGGATGCTCTCATGGAGCTTTTTGGCTGCAGCGTTTCAAAAAGAGAGGTGCCCCTTGCAAGTGCAAACATGTTCACATATCTACATCATTTCTCACTTTAAGCCACTAGATGGCAGGCTTGTATGCATCCTGTGATGAGGTTACAAAATCTATCTAGCTGGAGTAATGCAAAACTTTAAATTGATTATTTATTGAAATAAGTATTGTCCTAGGTGACAGGTCTTTCTAATGTTACACTGTGAGACAGAGGCATGTACAAGGAAAGAGAGCACACTGAATTGTCCTTTTTCAACACAGATGGAGACAATCCGCCACGGGCCGTGGTCGCTGAGGAAAAATAAATTGTCAGATTGCGCAGCTGAATGCACAATATGTGCCAATGACCCGTCCCTCTCAGCATAGCATAAGAGACGTCCCGCAGTGCCGTATATGCAGGGTGAAGCCGTTCACAGTGAAGCCCTCCCTTATGGAAATGTAATATACTGCAGTATATTTAAAATATATTGTGACGATAATTTTGATATATTTACAATATACTGCAGTATATTCTTTTTCCATAAGAGCTGCCTTGCATTCAGCCAAGCTTAAAGTGTAAGGCCCCTGGTGGAGAGTTTATTAGAATACATTGCTGTGAATGACATATATTCATATTTAACATTTTTATCAAACTAGCACCCAGTCACAATTACCATTCATTTAGTAATCACAAAGTGGATGGAAAGCTTAAAGTTTGTATGGATATAAGTTTAAAGCCACTATGCTCTTAAAACCCTGGGAATCTATTTTTAGTTCCAAACACAAGGATTGAGATAATTATTTAGTTGCTCATAGTTGTGAAGGGCAGCCAGGATGTAGCTGCTTAAGAAAAGTGAAGACTTAACTAGACTGAGAGCGGGCAATAAAGTCAGGATTGCAGGATTGCCATTGTTAAAATCCCCAGCCAAAGTGACGTAGTCTGTCTGCCACAAAAGCCAAAACCATGATGTCACAGAGCCATGCGGCCTAATCCCTTCAACACAACACATTCTGAAAGACCCTCCAAGAAAGTGACTTAATACAAACGCAGTTTTAGCTTTTTCTGTTCAGGAACAATCCCATTTGGCTATCAACATGCAAGCAATGTGTTATTGAGTTTATGAAAGAAGCCAAAATGGCACTTGACAGGTGTCAATAGTCAGTGTGAAATCAGTGAAGAGAGTTTGGTCAGTTTATTAGAAAGAGTCAAAGCTAACAACACTGGTGCTTTTACACTCCCTGGAAAACTATTTCTTCCTGTGTATATTTGATGTGGTGTAACACAGGACGTGGAATCGTGTGTCTGAATGAATGGGATTTAATGAGGTAGGACTGTCATTTTGGCTCATCCCGCCTAATCCTTACACCCACTGTCTGTAGAGGCTGAAGAGCCTCATGGATTCCATTTGAAAACACATTAGAAATGATTGGGAACTGTACATCGGGGGGCCATCTGGATGGAAAGTGGGGGTCAGTGGAGTCATAGCCACTGTAACCCCCTGCCACTATATATCTTCTGTATCAGCCCCTTCATGTCAGGCCTGGCTCTGTGTATGTGTGTGTGTGTGTGTGTGTGTGTGTGTGTGTGTGTGTGTGTGTGTGTGTGTGTGTGTGTGTGTGTGTGTGTGTACACAGCCAAATCCTATGGGGATTTTGATCCACAGGTGCTGTTCTGGCCTCTCTTGTCCTTAAAGGACTGGGGGAGCTGCAGATGGAACCTAGCACACTAATTTGTTCCATACAGAGGCCTCCTTCACCCTCGCGACTCTTTTTTTCTCTTTGAGAGGGAGGTAGTTTCTACATATATACATATTCTAAGATATATATATACGTATATATATTCTAAGAGTAAATGTTGTTCACACTGGGAACATCCCCATCAGTGAATTGAAAAAACATAAACATCAATTCTCAAACATAAAACATTTCTCATACCCCCAAATCATCCCTCTCAACTCTCCCTGTCGCCCTTCTAGAATAGCTATTATTACAGACTAAATGAGTCCCCTAAAGGCATATCCCGGTGCTTCCTCACAAGCTGAGTTGGCTTGTGTGACCTCTAACACAGAGAGCAAACTCATAGATTACAGAGACAACCCCCACTAAAATGATATATTAAATAATTACATGCCCCTTTTTTACTGTGCAGTATGCAGTTACGTGCTACGTGCTCAGTCTGGAGAAGTGCATAGCTTCAGCGGTCTTGAGCATAAACAGCAATCATGGTTGACCGTATCGACTGGGTCATACAAAAGGCCCTTTGTCTGCATCTCATCACTGCGCCGTTCACTGTAGTCTTCACTGTCAGCAGGGTTGAACCTACAGGGAACACATATGTTCACGCATAGGAAACACAATGCAGCGTGTCCTTTAATAACCTCAGAAATAAGCTAACACAACCGTAGTTTGGTGCTTTGCTCTGATAAACAAATGGGTGTTAAATGTACTATGAGTTTGCACAGGAATTGCATACAACGCTGGGCTGGATCCACAATTGACCTGCTGCTCTTAGTCCTCTTCTGAGCTTAAAGGTAGAAGGACCAGGGGGGTATTGCACAAAGCAGGATAAGCACGTTAGCCAGATAACATCATACCGTGAAATAACCTCAGAAACTTTCTTCAATATCAGCAGCTAACAATATGTATGACGATATGTAAACCACACTCCTCAAGCAGATTCTAGTTCATTTCCATCAGCTGAAATCTCACTAATGGGACGATACAGGCTTATCATTCTGAGTTATATTCAAGCTCATTATGTTTTGATTTGAACTTTTGTGGAAGTTTTTTGGGGATTTGCAAAACTATACATTTTTGGAAAGGGTATTGTATAAGGAATCAGAAAATCAATGTTTCCATTTGCCCAGATGTCTATGTGGCAGCCATATTGGAATTTACTAAATGGCCGCCGTAAAATTTAAGTTTTGTAATATCTCGGCCTCTAATGAAGCTGGAACATTGATTTTAACTGCCAACCCTACATTTTCAGGGTCAAGGAATCCATTGGTGGTATTTACAAAGCTACAACACTTTACAACATTAACATTAACTATTTTTAACTTACCTTTTATACTTTTTAATAAATTGTAGTTTTTGTATTACTACTCCAAGCTTCCATAAGTGGGTCCAAAATGGCTGATAAACGATTAGAAAAGACACGCCCATCCCAAACCTACTAGGATGGGTGCTGAATCAAAAAGCGTATACTTAGTGTATACTTGAAAGTAGATCTGCACACCAAGTAGTTCCCGTTGCAGGGATTTTATTTGCAGTGACGTTTCGAGCCAATGGCTCTTCCTCAGACTTCTGATATTCTCCTGATATTTGTTGTGGACGACACAACATACTACTATATCAGAAGTGTCATCCCTGAATAAGATTATTTTACACAGCATCTGATACATGTACAGTAAGTATTATCTTCATTTTTACCTCAGAAAATATGTCATATATTTCAACAACATACTTGCACATCTTGCTAACTATTGCTAACTAAGCTAGCTAACATTACTGTATAGTGTGTGTGTCATTCATGACTATTATTTGAAAGAGTATGTGTTAAATGTATGTATCATCAAATTAGCCTACTTTGTCGTATAAGATTTACGACCCTAATTCGGGTCGCAAAGTCTGTGGTGTTTCCTACCACACTGGTGAATTCATCTTCAAAAATTAACAAAGTCTTCAAGAGTCTCCAAGAGTCTGATGCAATTGAGCTTATTGCTAGGTTCAAAAATTTACATACAGGTAAACCCGGGCTGGTTTGCGCAAACCAAACATACAATTATGCCTTCATAAAAAGAAAAAAAACCCTCCCTTTTTCCCAAAAACCAGGCCTTTTAACCTGTCCTTATCTCAATCCACTAGGGGCGTAAATCTGCCACACCCAACTATACACGCCCATTCTTCTGAAATCCAATACCTGGGGCCTCCCCATGTCTTTTTCTTTTATGGTACAACATTGACATCTACTGAATTTAAGTAAGCATTACATCTGGCATTTATTTATACTGCAATTAAATATAATGCTATGATTTAATTATATAGAATATGGCCTGGCCATGTTGTGACCATTCTAGTTCAATAAATGATCATTACACTGATTTACTAAATTGAACCATATAACACATTACAGTAACAGAAATGAATACACTCAGAACCCATACATGAACTACATGTATGTGACACATATTATACAGAGATGGTTGATTGTGGTTAATTTCTCCTTACTTTTAACATGCGAAATATGGAACACAATATTAGCAAGCATTAACAACAGTTTGTGTGATACAAATAACAGCTGAGTTTCAGGTTATGGAACAAACAAATATATCTAGAATGTGTAATGTAATTGTACAATTAGATACTTCTTACAGAATTCCTTTACCAACAACACAGTTTTACAGTACAGTTCACCACATTTCCCTTTTAATCAATGTCATTTCAATACTTTTACACAAATCTAGAAAGCACTGGTTACTTTACACAATTGTAATTGTACAAAACACCAGTTTTCTCCTTCACTGCCAAAAAGCACTTAATGAGTTCCTTAACATTAGTTTTAAGGAAATATTTCTACTGCCTCTGTGAACAGTAAAATGAGATTGAAATGACCCACTGTGGACCAGATACTATTGTAGTTAATTTTCATCCACCAATTTTGAAAACCTTTGTTATAATATACTTATCATACACCATTTACCTTTAAATATTTATCTAACAGTGTTCTCAAGATATAATATTTATAATACTTGTGTTGCGTTTGTAGTTGTCACATTTACATCAATAATAAATTTGTGAAAAGAACATCAGGCCGTCGATTACTGTGAAGACACACTGAATAGCTCTGTTGCCCTCACAGATATAATTTAATACTTATTACTCCCATCAATCTGACACACTCGAGACAAACTATAAGTTTTATTTCCACAGACCTTTGTGTACGTGTGAATATGTTTAAGAAATACAAGCCAACATTTTCTCTAATATAATTCTCGAATGTTCGCATACACTCGTTAACCTTTTTCCTCTCGTCCTTGAACATTCCAGACAAAACCTCAAGCTGGTCCTCTTAGCCTTGAGAGTTCTACAGTCAGAAACTCAAACTTAAAGAAGTGTGTGTGTGTTCATTTTTTCCTATGTGTGTGTTCATATCCTTCTATTATGAAGCAGAAAAATACCTATAATTGCATCTGAATGGTCCTTTGTCCGAAGATGAGCACATACTTGTGACTATATCTCATTTTGACACGAGCTAGATTAGGATGGGCCCAGGCTAGGAGACTGAAGACCGTATTTTATTTTTAATGAGCACAACTGCGTGAATATATGTGTTTTTGACGCTTCAGCTTGATAAGCTCGCCGGATCTCTCTGGTAGGATATGGGAATTTTCTCTCACTCAGATCCTTACAATACCAATTAAAAATGTGGCTGGGCCCCTTATTCCGATGCGCTCATACGTATGTGGTGCCTGTGTGCCTTTGATGGCGAGAAGCCTATGTGTGAGTATACTGATGTGTGTGTATTAATTCTGGTTTAGACTTGTTTTGCAACTGACCCAAACCCCCCTTCACGAATACCATCTTTATGTAAGCGTGTCACACGCCGGTCAAGGTGATGCCTAACACAGACTATCACGTTTACATAAGCTCTGATCAGGGCCTTTACTCTGGACATACAGTGGTCTGCAGTGATGTCCATACATACACACACATTCTGTATAATTAAATACAGTCCTCATATATTGTTTTAGGCCTCATCATTCCCTCTCATGCCTTTGTCTGTGAGAATACCTGGGTGGAAGATGAGGGGCACTCCCTCAATCTCCCTGCCGTTACACCCTGCCCAATGCCTGCAAGGATTATGTAATTATTGTTTATACCACTAATATTCAGACACATTCTGGTTGATTCATTTTCAGACCTGGATTTTATTCCACATAACATTACTGTATGTACAGTATGGTGTGTGTGTGTCATTCATAACTATTATGTGAAGAGTATGTGTTATTATTATGTATCATCAAATTAGCCTACTTTATACTTAGCTAACACTAGCTAGCTAACTAACTAAGCTAGCTAACATTACTGTATGTACAGTATGGTGTGTGTGTGTGTGTGTGTGTGTGTGTGTGTCATTCATAACAATTATGTGAAGAGTATGTGTTTTTTTCATGTATCATCAAATTAGCCAAATTAGGCATGTCAAGCCGAGGAGTCCATTAACTGGAAGCAGTGCATTATCTGCCAGTCTGATGATGACAAGAAAGGAGTCCTGGTGCAACATCCTAGATTAGAGTCCTATGGGCTTGTACTGCAGGTAGTTCTAGAGAGGACCAGTTTGAATGATGGGGACTATGTCCAAGTCCAAAGGCGACTGCAGAACTGCACACCAGAAACAATGTGCACAGCGAAGGCAGTCTGGCATCGCTCCTGTCACTCAAGTGCAACTAACAAGGACCAAATACAACGTGCAAGAGACCGCAATGCACATGCTTTAACAAAAGAAGACTTCAGGCGCAAAAGCCGCTAAACGCCACTTCCATGAAAAATTAGATAACGATATCAAGTGAAAGCTCTCAGTGCCTAGTATACGATAATCAAATACTTTTTAATTCAAAAACCACTTATTCCTACATTTAAGCTATCCCAAAACCGAGTTCTGTGGCAGAAACCAATAAACGCCGGTTGCATTCTTCCGCAAAAGCCGCTATGTTCACAGAGACCAATCAGAAGACGCGCATCAGATCATGTGACGTTCACAGATTTTTGTCAATTTATTCCAAAATTAACATTAAATACGGTAATGAAAACTTCGATAAAATGGACGAACCTGCGGTGGTTTCACCGTTAGGCAAGCGGAAACGCCGTCAGACACGTAATTCTGCCCGTTCTATGGACAAAGAAGCAGTGGCAACGATAGGATTCCCCGTGTAGCATGTACAAACAGTGCTTTGTGTAGGGGGAGACTGGGGACAGTTGCAACAAGGGACAGTTGCAACAGTATCTTATTCCTCCAGTCAGAAACATGCTAGAATGATGACACACCATACTACACATGCTCAATTAGACCCTCTCTCCATCAGGAAGAAAGGAGCCACATCAACCTTTGCTTCTACATTTATTGACAAAAGCTTGTTTTGGATATATGAAAGTAATTTTGTTCACAAGATATATTTTTGTCATACTGTCCTGACCTTTTGTATGAATTAGTCCAAACTTACTTAGTTTGAATCATTGTTTTGTTGATTTCTATGTGACATGATTTGCATGTGTCAATGTCATTGTGTCTAGCTAGCATATGAGGTTTTCTCATGTTGCAACTGTGAGGGACAGTTGCAACATGTTGTTGCAACTGTCCCCAAGCTATGCAGCTATATCAGGTCCCGCTATTTCGAATGGAGAAAGCAATATTAAATGTGTCATAATATAGTTCTTTTAAAAGGATAGTTGACCCAAATATGCCAAGTGTTGTCTTCCCATGTATGCCTCATTACAGTTCCCTCTGCTTGAGGGAACAAATTTGTCTCAAGGACCCATAAATTCCGCCATATTGGATTTTCCGCTAATTAGCATTTTTGTAAAACACCTAAAATGCTACTCCTCCTACAAAATTTGACCTATTTGCACGGAACTTGGTATGTGGATTCATCTCACATACCTTTTCTAAGGCCTCAGTCAAAAAATGGCCGAATGACAAGCCAATGAATTTTCAGTGGGCGTGGCTTATTACAAAAATGCTAATAATTCCAAAACCGTTTGATAGAAAGTTATCTTTTAAAATATCAAAATTCTGTATACACCTTTTATGAAGCATGGTCTAAGGAGGGTATATACCAGGTTTCGTGCAAATCCGTCAAATTCTCTAGGAGTAGTAGCATTTTAAGTGTTTTACAAAAAATGCTAATTAGCGGAAAATCCAATATGGTGGAATTTATGGGTCCTTGAGGAAAATATAGATATGAACTACAGTACATGGGTTAGCGCCCTTGATCTGGTGCTCTCATGTAGACATTTTTGAAACTGCATTGTAGTGTGTCACCTGACAGTGAAATTGAGACAAAAGGCAAAAGTTAATTAGTAGGTTACAGTTTAATGCATTTTTTACATGTTGCAACTGTCCCTAGGCTTGGGGACAGTTGCAACATCTGACAACTTCCATTAAAATAAATTTTGATGAACTATATCTCAAATATGATCATCTTTAAACGTATAGGCATAGGTTTGGGTAATTAGTAGACATATGTAAATTTAATTAATTAATTTCATGCTGCGTTTGATATACTAAGGCTATTTATTACGAAGAACTCTCCAATCGATTAATAATCGAGTGTGAAAGACCTAACCTATATTTCATTTGATTAGCTTGTCAATGTCTTTTAAAAGCAACATTTTGAACACCCTGTTACTATGTTTATATTGTCAATGAAATGGGCTGAATATTAAGAAGGTTAATTAAAAAGGCTATTTTCCATATGTTTTGTCTGTTGAATGAATCTCAGTCAGCTCTAATGTAACAAAAGTGCAAAGCATGGGCAATGCAAGAACGAATACGGGTAGACTTTTATTTATTCGGTTGCAATAGGCTTACTGGCTATGAAGGTGATACATTTTTCAATCGTTTTGTAAAACAATCTACAACATATTTCAACATTTTATAATGAATACGTAAGGTTAAATGGTCCTAATAATTTAACACTGATTTAAATTATTTTATGACGGGTAATATAACGCATTACCTTAATTGTATAGTAGTATAACGCTTTACTTTTTTTAAAAGTAACTAGTATCTAATATATTATAATTTTTGTCCAAACAGGTGGACTTAAGAGTTTTCTGCAAAAAAAGTATAAATGGATTTAGCGGGTTTTGCAGCAAAAGGCAGTCAAATTTGATTAAAAAAAGAATGAGTTGAATAAAGTTTAATTTTTGGAAAATATTACATGTTATTCAGTGATGAATAACCTTTTCATTTAAATTAAAGTGAAATTAGTGAACCTGAACATAGAAACCTAATAAAAATCACTCATTTAAAACAAAAGATGTCAGGGGGACTTGCGACTGAAGTCTTCACTGCCAAAAAGCGTGGACAGAAAAGAGGAAGCACAGAAAAGGCTCTGCCAGGCCCCTCAACATATGGTTCTTCATCGCCCTTCACACGATCCCATACAAGTCCACTGGATAAGGAACAGTGCTTCTTCTGCCAAAGGGACAATGGCCAACAACTGTACCAGGTCAGGACTGAGAATGCTGGTAAAGATCTCAAAGATGATGTGGAAAGGTCCCATAATGCTGCACTGAAGACAAGGCTGAACACCTGCATCTCACCAGGTGATGCGCATGCAATTGATGTCCAATATCACAAAGCTGGAGAACAAATGTGTTCCATGCTCTTCGAGAACCTAACACTAGCAAAACCGCCAAAGAACCCTTTCTACAAAGGTTGAGTCTGCTTGAGCTGATCAACCTTATTATGTGGAAACACAAAACCAAGCATACCTTCGCATGGATGACATTGAAACCACATATGTCAATATGCTTGGTTCAGAGGTCTTGGAAACTCATGTACCTGCATTCAGTAGAAAGTGGCTGAAAGAAAGAATCCTCACTGATTTGCCGCACCTGAAGTCTGTTCGTCCAAAAAACAGAAAGAAGCCAGCAGTCCTCCACTCCCCAGATGCATGTGAAGGTTGGTTAACATGGTTAATACCACAATGACAACTGGTAAGGAGAAGGAGTAGAACAGTGTGAAGACGATCTACAAAGCAGAACAGGTGATATGGAAAAGCATTGCAACCTTCACCAAGACCAAGGAGAGAAATGTCTTACAGGTACAGTACCAGTCAAAAGTTTGGACACACCTACTCATACAAGGTTTTTTTCCGTTATTTTTACTGTTTTCCACATTCAAATGCGCCTCAAACCATCACTCTGCTGCCAGATATGCAGGAGATATGGATGGATCACTTGAAGGGTTGTTTCTCCTGACAAATTTTCCTATTGAACTCTATGGAAAACTAAGTCAGGAGAAGAAACCCTTCAAGTTATCCATCCATATCTACTGTATTTCTGGCAGCAGAGTGATGGTTTAAGGCTTGTTTGATACCTCAGACCCTTGTTGACTTACAGCCATTTAGCCAACCATGTATTCCATACTATTCCCGTGTAATTTACATCTTAATCTAGTCCCACCCCCCAATTCCCATAGAGATCCATTCAAATGCAGAGAGGTTATAGTATTGCTTCTAAGAGTACCTGGAAATAAGATATCAGGAGTCTTTTGATATCCTTTTATACAGAATCATGATGGCATCACCTGTTTACCTGTGGAATGCCTGTTTACCACAGAAGTTGTTTGAGAGAATGGCAAGAATGTTCAAAGCCGTTATCAAGGCAAAGGGTGGCTACTTTGAAAAATCTAAAATATAAGACTTTTTAAAATTTGTTTAACACTTTTTTGGTTTTTGCATAATTAAATTTGTTGTCTCATAGTTTTGATGTCTTTACTATTCCAAAATGTGGAAAACCTTCTATGAGTAGGTGTATCCAAACTTTTGACTGGTACTGTATCTAGCGACATCGACGATGTTCCAGCTGAACTATACACCATAATCCATTGGATAATGGTTGGGCCCGCTGAAAAGCTGGAAACTGAAAAGAGAACCAGAGTTGTTGACCGAGCCACACTGACGGTGAGCCAGAATATCATGTATGGGTTCAAATCCAGTGCACAGGTAAAGTACAAGCCAAGCAGTGAATCAGCATCATTCAGGTCACCCCATGCATGAGAGAACCCACAAGTTCTGGGACTGGCACTGACTGTCCACCATGACACACGCAACAAGAAGCTGATGGATCTTCTCAATGCTCATGGCTACTCTGTTTCACGTGGCCGTGCCCTTCTCATGGAAACTGCTCTGGCCAATGCTGTTGTAGAAAACACCAGAGCACACCAAGGCCTCTATGTACCCTGAAGAAGGGGACCTTCATTTTTTTTCAGCAGATAACACAGACTTTGCCGAGGACACTCCTGATGGGAAAGGAACCACCCATGGACCGATCACTGCAGTGTACCAGAAGGTTGATCCTTCTAAAGAACCTGTTGCAGAACCTCTGATCATAGGTGATACACAGAGTCTATCACTCACTCCCTACCATGTAGACATGCTTCACTGTGACAAGCTAAAACCGCAGCTTGCGAAGAGGTCAGAACAGTTTGCCACCAGCATGTGCATGTCATGATGCTTAAGATGGTTACAGAAACATCCAAAGTTCACACTTGCTAACTCAGTTTAAAAATCTGTTAACTCCTCAATAAAAAGAATAAAAAGAGTTAGTATCTGACCGACTGCCTGTGGTGTGCAGTTTTTTACCCATATGGTGGATTATGTATTTTAATGGGATGATATAAAAAACATGTTTTTTGAGGAACATGGAATATGAAATGATAACAATTTTTCATTACAAAGATATTGCAAGAAAACAACCTCATTTTGGACCCACTCATGCATCTAAAGGGCTCTGCATGGTTGTGCGAAACTTGTGCAACTTCTTCATGTTCGCGCAATGCAACAATGTTGCAAGCACTCTGCAATTTATACTTCTGCAAAAGCTACGCGCAGTCTATGCAACATTGTATCCCGTATGTAGCTAGCTCCCCCCTAGCAACGTAACTCATTTCAACGTAACTAATTTCCCTGCTCATCCAACCCATCGATAACATGCTGTCTTAATGTTTGTTTGTTGCTCGTGCTCTTGTATATAGTGTAATATAGTTATAGTTAGTTAAGCTAGTTAGTCAAGTTAGTTAAGTTAGTTAGTCAAGTTAGTTCGTTAGTTTTATTTTATTTTGGATCTCGATCACTAATTTTAGATATCGTTAGCAACCAGCAACACTTAGTAACCAATATTATATGACAGCCCCGCCTCCATTCGCGAACCAACCAATCAATCTACGCGAACGGTTGCGTTGCAGTCGCTAGTTTGATTTTTGTGCTAGGTACGCGACATCCTCTGCAACCCCCTCTGTGAAGGTCGCAGATGTTGCGTTGATGTTGCAGAGCCCATGTTGTGTTGCTGTCGCGTTGTTGTCGATCGAGCATGCAGAGCCCTTAAGGATTAATGTTGTAGGTTTGTAACTACCACCATTGGATTCCTTGACCCTGAAAATGTAGGTTTAGCAGTTAAAATCAATGTTCCAGCTTATTTAGAAGCCGAGATATTACAAAACGTACGTTTTACGGCGGCCATTTTGTAAATTCTAAGATGGCCGCCACATCGACATCTGGGTAAATGGAAACATTGATTTTCTGATTCCTTATACAATACTCTTTCCAAAAATGTATAGTTTTGCAAATCCCCAAAAAATTCCCAGAAATTACATAGCGAACCTGACTATTATCTGGATAACTTGATAATCCTGTTTGTGTGGAATACCTCCCTGACGCGTGAGAGTTAATATTTTTAAACGTAATAGCAAACAGTGCGGTGCGATTACCTCAGCGCTGAAACTGCTGACTCAGGTAAGCAGGAACTCGGGCTCGTGAATAAAATGCAGACATTACGTCATTACAGCTGTGGAGTGTGTGAAATAGAGGTGGCTTAAAACACACCTAGTAATTCCTTTTTATTTGCTACAAAGGATCTTGCATAAGACTTACAATCTTTTATAAGTCCTACTTAAAATCTTTATAAGCACTGATAACAACTTTATAAAAGCCAGAGAAACATTCATAAATAGTTATGCGAGTGTTGTAGGATGTGCTATATTGCTGATCTTGACATAAATGGCATCGTGTAGAATATCTGATTTGGTATTCTATGATAAATACATTCAGAAAAGATCTGCACTTAAAGTTTTTAGTTAAGATGAGGCTACATGATTGAAATGGTTAATGTTAAGATGAGGATAATGATTTAAATCAGTATAAGTGAAACAAGAGCCCAACCAATTTACATTTAAAATTTATGCTGGTGCTGCTGGGTGGTTCTTCTTGTATGGCATGGCTGGGGAGATTGCACAGCTGTATACGATTGGGCATTAAAAATTTGGGAAAGGAATGGAGGGAAAAAACATTCCATTATATTATTTTAATGCATGCTATGATAAAAACAGATTTTACTTGCATGATGACACACCACACGAGCAAGAATGGAAAACAATAAAAAAGACATATTTCAGCTCAAACTCTGTTACCCTTTTCCTTTTGGTTAACACAGTATTCCCACCTAATATATTCTCCTTTGTTTATGCATCCACATAATTTATGATATGTCTGACAGAATATGTTTGTAGGTTTACTGATGCGCGAGGAAGTGTGGAAGAACAACATGAACCATAGCAATGAGGACATTAGATAGCCTAAACAACTAAATAAATTCAAAGACCCCTTTGTTAGCACACACTGGTGGTCTGTATCCCGGGATGTGAGAATAAAAAGATGTAATATATTCTTAATTTACAGGGTAGTTTGCGTCAGAGCACCGAAAAGGGTTGTGGAAATGGCAGGTTTTTTCCAGTAAAAGGGAACGATCTTGTGTTTGCTCGGTAACGGCTTCCTGCCACAGCAGGGGGCTGACTCTGGACAGGCTCCACTCTCAGGGCTCATATTTTGGCCTGGTGTTTTATGGCCTTGTCTTGTTTATTCACATTTTAATTGATCGATCTTGCATTCCACATGTAACACGAATCCAGGCACCTACTTTACGCAGGCCACATCGTAGTTCGCCTGATTGAAGGTCAATAAAACTGTGAAAGAATTTTATTTCTCAGACTAATTTTAGGTGGCAGCGAGTATAATGAGGAATCCAATTGTTTTGTAGTGTCTTGTGGATATCATATGTTTATGAACAACAATTTGGGCTGCTCTTTGCCAAAAAGCTGTTTTTGCTCATATAGGTGACGTTTGCTTTCTGGCTGGGTACCTGCTTTCTGGCTCCTCAGGCCGCTCCTGATGTGATTGGTATTGAAAGCCTAGGTAACGTACTGTTCCTAACACAAATGTCAAACAGAAAATCAGAGTACTTAATGTCTGGACATTTATGAATTAAGATAAAAAGAAAAAATAAGACATTTCAAGGCAATGCAATGGAAATAAAGGGGAAATTATCAAAGTGTGGATGTTGGTGCATCATAGGTTCTGACTAACGTCAGAAACCCACCCTTGTGAATGGCTGGTGCACTTTCCTAATGTTTGGATTGGATGGAATGAAACATAAATTGTGTTGATTTTGAGGCGAAATCCTGTATGTTTTACGGCCCCTGGAAGCTCCAGAGTTACGTCAAGCATACCGGACTTGTGAAACGGCCTTGTGACCATTGCTAATTGATTCCACGTCGCTAATTGACCGTCTCCTAGGTTTTTAATGATTCTCATTTTTCAGAATGAAACAAGTCAGGCCAGTTTAATTATTCACGTGCAATATATTTGACTGTTAAGAATTCAACATGTCAAAAACATCCTGCCACTCATAGAGGTTAGCAGAGGGACACAACACACAACCGAGCCTGAATCCATACAAAATGAGTGATAGATTCTTAATCTGTGTTCATGGACCAGGGGTGCAGGGTGTAGAAGCAAATCAACATGGCCATAAGAACAACCAAATTTAAAGGAACACGATCGCACGTCCGACAGCAATCATGAGCCCATGGTCCGGGTTACAGAGACTCATTGTGAGATCACTGCCTTGTCAGTGTTTTTGACGAACGACCAAACGTGACCTCTGGTATGTGTGGCGACGATTGTCCCATCAGGCAGTGCCATTGCTCACTGCGGGAAGGCCGTGGAAAAATGTTAGAGCCCTCTGTCCCACCCAAGGTTTGTTTACCCAATCCTGCCCTGCTGTTTGTCCAGCGACCTTTAAAAGCCAGATAACACACTCCCGCAGTGACCAGGCCTGGACACAATTTAACCAATAGCATCACAGAATATGGGCTGATATTCGGGGGTTTGAGGTGCAATATACAGTATTTGACTGTTAAGGATTCAACATGTCAAAAAAAAATCCTGCCCCTCACAGAGGTTAGCAGAGTGACACAACTGTAACCAGGGGCGCCCGCAGGATTTGTTCCCGGGGTACGCAACAGAGTAGGCCAAGCCATAGGCTACATGAAAACAAAGCCACTACTTAGGACTAACGTTACAACGTAATTTACCGATATATTTTGCACTCATAAGGTCGCATATTACAAGAAGTTCTAACGTAGGAGTAGGCCTAGCCTACGTTAAAGTCTGATCTTTCATCAGCAAAACCGGACAGACTTACTTCAAAATAGAATGGAAATGTTGCGCGCAAAAAGATGTTACGTGACTTACAATAGCCTGATATTTCATCAGGAAAACCGGAGAGACCTCACAATAGAATGGAAATGTTGGGCGCAACAAGCTGTTACGCGACTTTCAGCACAGTTAATGTTAACACAATGAAAACACTTCTGACAAGTCAATATAACTATCGAACATGCTCAACAAAATGTATTCACTGCTTAAATTTCTAATAAAATATATGCACGCCAATTGTGTGTGTGTGTGTGTGAGAGAGAGCAAGACGCTGCAAATAAAAGAACATTTCGGTGGGTAGCTCGTCTCCCGGTGGGGCTAACTCATCCTCAGCTGAGGACTGGTTCTCCAAAAGCTGATTCTCCAAAAGCTGATTCTCCGAATTGTTATTTTCATTCTTTTTCAGACTCAACAGTTCCACAATGCTGAGCTGCTTTCTTTTATTTGACATATTTGGCTAACGTCAATTACTGTATTCGTTTAAGTTAGTTATCTTGACTGACAAGTAAAAAGCCAACTCTAAACTTTTCCCGGTCTAAAGAAAAAGGTGGTCCTCCAATCACTTTCAACTGTGTCTTCCAATCACTTTCAAATGTTTGAAATATGCAAAACTTGGAAAATACAATAACCAGGCAATACAACGAAGACAATAAGCAAATATCATTCCTCAACATCGTAGAAACAGAGACGGAAAGACTTTGACAATTCACGTCAGTTTTAATGGAAATACTAATTTTGCTGTTGTTGCTAAGGTACGCAGACTGCGTACTCTGCGTACAGCTGGGGGCGCCACTGACTGTAACCCTCACAACAGAGCCTAAATCCATACAAAATGTGGATTTATTTAATCTACGTTCATGGAGCAGTGAGTAGGATGTAGAAAGGTTCCTGGGGTGGGGGGGTTGATAGGTTAAGGAGGTTGTTAATGCCAATTATATATATACTGTAAGTACTTGCCACTTTTTCATGTTCTCTTTTAATACCAATTAAGCGCATCTCTTTTAATGCATATTTTGATATGTTAAGTTTTATCAGCTGATACAGGCTTTTAAGATGATATTAGTGGGTAAATGCAGACAGTCACCCCTGACAGGTCCAGCGTTGCTTATTTATGGTCTGTCCCGCAGTGATGTGTTTCTCAGGGTGTCTGAAGGGTCTGGGAAGTGCTTTGTCATTCCCGGCTGCGGTCAGGAGGTGGTGGGTGGGGGGCTTTGCAGCATTCCATGGTGATCCGGGGGAAAGGGTGAGTTGTCGGCTCCTGCTGGAATAGTGACCCCAACACAGGCGTTCATCAGTGCCACGCCGCCCCCCCCCCCTTCTTGATCTTGAGGGGGTGAAGAGGGTGCACTTCACATCAGTCATGAAGAGAGAAAGCTAGGATTACCTCCTTTCAAGATTTCCCTCCCTACAAACGGGGATAAAGGACTCCCTTCTTTTCTCGCTGTCTCTCTCTCTACAGTCGAGAATAAAAGTCCCCTCTGTGCAGTTGAGATTGATGTCAATCTCCCCCAGACACAGGGCTTTGGACCAGCCGTTCCACAGCATGATAAACTCTGGCTCCATGTAGAGCAACCCAGTTATGTCAGACCCACCTTCTGACAGATTACGAGCAACACCATGCCCGTACCCCAAGATCCAGCCCCGTAACCGTACCATCATGGTGCCAGCTTTGAGGAAACCCCCCCCCCCCCCCCCCCCTCCTCCTAACTTAACCCATCGTGGCCCCCTATAGGAGGAAGGCCTTTTTTTCCTTTCCCTTACCTGGCAGAAATCTGCAAGAGCATACCGACAGCTGCCCTGCTGTTTTTTCTTCTTCCCTGGCTGCAATGGCTGAAGGCTGTAATGGGAAACAGGTGAGGGCATCCGTCATGTGTGACACCGTGCTTCACCGTCTATCTGAGCAGTGCATTGAGCCAGCGGGAGCTGGCTTGTGGAAAAATTAAGAAAGCCCACCACTTTCACTCTTTCACTTTAAACGTCTTCATTTGCAACTTTGTCACAATTCTTTGTCTGACCGCAACCTTGCCAGCATTAGTTATGTTCTCAGAGTAGTACAATACATTTCACTGCCAATAACTCAAGGCTGTTTGGCAGATGGTGAACATTAAAGAGGAACAAATTCTAAATGAGAGAGGGGTGTATGTACTGTAGAATAATTTACCCATGATTACATATCTGATAAGTACACACACATGTATTATCACATATCCTGTTACAATCCCTCAGATTTTACTTGGTCCTGTTATATGCATACTGTGGTTTTAAGGCATAGGGCCCTATCTTGGCGATCTAGGGCGTGTCCAAGTCCACTTTTGCTATTTTAACGGCGTGTTTTTTGGGCGCTAAGCACGGCGCAAGGTGCAACTGGGCTGAACCTAGTCTCTTCATTAATTATACAGTAGGTGTGTCTTGGGTGTGACATGCAATAAACCAATCAAAATGTAATATCCCATTCCCTTTAAAAGCCTGCTTTTCCACCTTGGCGGATTGCTTAAGATGGCGAAACAGACATGCTCGTGCGTTTTTAGTGTGATCAAGGAATAGGCTATATGGATCAATAGTAGCCTATGATCAATATTTTTCGGGCTAACCATTATGAGTTCCCGGTAATTCCTGACAGTGCTGTTTACAAAATATATGTGGTTAAATTTCATTAAAAGCACCTGCAACAGCTGAGAATAAGCGACCAATTGCTTCCGTCTCACCTTAGAAAACGCCAAATTAGCCTGCTTGTTAAACAAATTTCATTTGATTATGCAATGAACTCATGTTCAAGCTTCATCCGAAGTTTATTAGGCTACCTGCATTCTAATTTTGATTAATAGCATAAATAACGTTATTTTGCCTTAATGATGACACTAAATACAATAAATCTGTCAGGTTGGCAACCCATAGGTTGAGCATATTTTCCCTTGTTTTATCATGTCCTGCTTATGGAAATGTGACCAACCTGTTTTACTGGTAGTGTAATACTTTAAAACGATCCACTTTCCCAGGAAGACCGTGAAAAGTGCGATTTACAGCAGGGGAAACAGACCTGCTCCTGTAAAGCGCACATGCAGATAATGGAATTAAAATTAATTGTAAATTAATTGTGTAACGTACTGAAAATTTCGTTTGTAATTAGACGCTTAGTTCTCTTTAAAATCTTTTGTTAAGTCCGCAGTAGCCTAGGCTATTTGAAAAACAATAAAAGCAATATTCACTGGACAAGGTTTTGAACTTTTTTCAGTCACAAACCATTATATTTACTTACAGGCTGTATTCCTAGATAAACAGAGCTGTATTGTAATGACATCTGAAGCGCATTTTCATAACTCAAATGTCCGTCTTGATATAGGTGTTATCAGCTCCTTTTTAATGGATAGCCATTGTCCCGTACCATCGCACATCGCCTGGATGTTGATGGAGTGGGCTGAGAGCAATGTAATGTGGCATCGTTTCCCTTCGCTGAGGGAAAGGTATGTGGACCTATGGAACCTTTTATTATTATGCATTTTTGATATAGCCTACACAATAATAATATTTAACATTGTGATCTAGATATTTTAGACATGCTTGTGCGCGCCCCTGTGTGTAACAGACAGGAGGGTACACGCATTGTGCACATGCCTTTGTAGACGCACTTATATGCGCCGTTAAAATAACATGTAAACAACTGCGACATGACTTTAGACAAGGTTTGTGGTGGTTCTAGCGCAAGCAATTTCTGCTGGCTCAAGATAGCAATACGCCCAAAATAATCCTGGCCACTCCTCATCTTAAGACCAACAGTTCACTTGCAACGGGCGCAAGAATACATGGTAGTTAAAGGATGTAAGCGCTAGGCGTTATAATGAACCTAGCGCCGGGTGTAAGATAGCAAAGACACTTGGGTTTGGGTTAGCGCAGCTTTGCACCGGGTGTAAGATAGGGCCCATAGAGTCACAACAGTCTTGTGCATGCAGATTGCTGTTATCAGGAGTTGACTTATTGAGTAGAAGACGGGACTTTTGTGTAAAGTGCCATTGTGATGAAGAGCTGACGTAAAATATTCTGGGACCCCATTATTATATTATATTTTTGTCCCCCTGGTCTTAATCTCAAGAAACCGTATATTCTATTAAACTGAAACCTAGACTACAAGGGACATTCAATAAAAATTTAATAAATAATATTTTAGAAAATATTTTCACTGTAACATACGTATACACAAAATACTTTAACCTTTTTTTCTGCTGGGTCTCAGGAGGATATTATTGATAATACAGTATTGATATGAGGACATTTGACCAGCAGCCAGCATAGTTATTTCTTCATATTTTACTCAGAACATGGTTAAGACATTGAAGGGCTTGGTAGATTAACATCATTAGCTGGCAGAGGTAACTAAAGATACTCTTCAAAATACAGCCCGGTAGCACACAGTCTCGTGTCATAGTCACGAAAGGTAATCTATGAAATCGTGGTGGTGGACACGATGTCAGTGAAATTATCGTGTCCACCACCATGAATTTGTATTCCATGCATTCCTATAGGCCGAGTTTCACGCCCTGCGTAGCATTAAAGCGCTAGGATTGGCCAGGCGTAGCCTGGCGTCCATGCACACGCATCGGGGTAAAGACGTGGTTCGAAGGGAGCACACAAACCGGAATGTACTACAAAGTCATAACCAAGATATATGTCGAATTCAAAGACCCCCTGATTTTTGTAAGTTTGTGATTCCCTTACCCCACCCCCAACCCCTAAACATAACCTCACAGGAGTTCACGTAACTCGGGCTCATGCCCGAACTGTTAAGATAGTGGGGTTGTATGCATGTTCAATAAATCAAACAGTCATTTATACTTTGAACGTTTATTAACTTTGTACATAGTTAAACAACAATGAAAATGCATTGGACACAAATTGAAGACCCTGGTGCTAAAAGTACTGAAGTCACAAAATGTCTATTTTGAGAAAATGAAATCCGAATACTTCTTGTGTACCAGAATACGATAACCTGTCGTTTCCATAGTGGAGAAAAGAGACTTAGGCACCTTTTCTGTTAAAAATATTTATAGGGTGGACTTAGCCAAACAAATGCAACATGTTTCTATGCTCAATTTGAATTATCTAAAAATGTGACTTCAGTACTTTTAGCACCCAGGTCTTCAATTAATGGTGGTGGACACGATAATTTCACTGACCACCACCACGATTTCATAGATTACCTTTCGTGACTATGACACGAGATTGTGTGATACCGGGTTGGAAGGTTAGTGCACTCATTGTGCACCTACAGTACTTGACTGCCTGCAGATTGCTCTCATCATGTACCTATAGACATAAAGTGGGGGTTCACATGTAAGGAACCCAGTCATGCCCTATTGAACATATTCCTATGTATCTGCGAACAATTATCTGGAAGGGAATCTATGGATCTAAATCTAGATCCATCCCTGGTGCTTGGTGTGGCCCAAGGTATGCATTCTTTACTGACAGACAGATCTCTTTCCTTCTGAGATTTCTACTGAGGACGGACTGTACCGTTAGTGGTACATATTTATGCAGAAATGATCACCCCATGGAGTTTGCCTTTGATGGTTCGCTTCATCTGAGGTGCACATGACTGCAGGCTGTTCTAGGGGAAGAGGAGCATATAAAGCATATAAATAAAGGGCTGTCTGTGACACATTGTACCACATGTTTACAGGAAAAGGAAAGTGATAAAGTACAGGTTTAATGCGACAACAAAACTGGGGTAACATCACCATGGAAAATGTTACGGGAGCGACCATTTCAAAAGTGATGGCGGGATACCATTTTACAAGCTCAAATCAAGCTGTTTTTTTTCTCTTCTATTTTTGGGTAGGCTACATTTGGAAATCGCACGCGGAACAAAAACAAACTGACAGCCAAGATATACTGAATGTGTTTGTGTACACTTTTTCCTTCGGTCAAAGACCGCAGGCCATGAATCTGTGAGATGCGGTTTTGTTGCAACATGTAGTAGATTAACCTGAAATAAAGTTAGGCAAAAAGATGTTTAAAAATGCACTCATTTTTATAGTTTATGTAAAAACTGTAAAGAAAAAAAGTGCGCAATCTCTAGAGCTAAATTATTCCTTTGGCCAGAAGGAGGCTGTAGATATTTGTGTAGATGAAGTCTTTCCTCTGCTGTTTGTTTTGCCACCTGACAGTCGTACATCCCAAACACTCTGTAACACTGTATTTACAGACCCCACACGAGCAGCAGAACCATTACACACTGGTTTTTTCCCTCTTCTTTGTTTCCCCCACAGCTTTAACCTGCAAATTCCTGGTTTGTCAGTGTGTTCAAATAAAGGCAAGTATGTTTTATCTCCTCTGTGGAGAATCCACTCTTCCTTTCCTTTGCAGTATTTGTGGCCAGAGAGGGAAAATAGTTTGTGTGTTGTGTGAGTATGTGAGTTAGAATGTGTGTGTTTGGGGGGTGTTTTTGTTAATGCCAATTATTTATTTACTGTAAGTACTCACCACTTTGTCAAGTTTTCTTTTAATACCAATTAAGCACATCTCTTTTAATGCATATTTTGAATTGAGAGAGATTTGACTATGCACAGGAACTGTTGCACTGCATCTGCTGGGGGGGGTATGGGGAGAGTTCAGGACATTCTCTTGTCTAGACGGCTCCAGTGCATGACTCTACCCGAGAGAGTCTCCATAGTGCTGACTCAGCTCTTCTTGAGGCACAACCTCTGCATGTCAGGGCCTGAAAATCATCAAGCACTTGAGCCATGGGGGAAGGACAAGGAAAAATACATCATCGGAACTTTAGAATCCATTAGTGTTTCAGGGAGGACTGGAAACCAGAGGGCGTTTGAAGGTGTCACCGTGTGGTTTCCATTACCCCCCTCCTCCAAGATGAGTCTTCTGTTTGGTCTTGCTGGGATGTATAAGAGGTTTTCTTCTTAGTCCGACACTGAGCAATAACCACACGATGATAGAGACCAGATAATTCATTGGTGAATTATATTATGTTTGTAAGTGTGCCAAGTGTGTCACAAGGCCATGGGTCGAAAGGCCTTCAATTACTGGAAAAGGGTATTAGTCTAGACAATGTGTGTGAGTGCACAATTTAATTTGTTTGTGTGTGTGTGTGTGTGTGTGTGTGTGTGAGGTGGGGTATTTGTGTGGGTTTTTTTTTTTTTAGTTCATGGGTGGTCATGCATTCTTGTATGATTCTTTGTACATGCATGTTTATGTGTTTTGCTGTATGTGCATGATTGGTTGTGTCTGTGTGTGTGTGTGTGTGTGTGTGGGGGGGGGGGGGGGGGGGGGGGGGGGGTGTTTGTGTGCATATGTTTTTTGCGTATGGATGCACATACATGCTTGTATGTTTCTGTGTGTACATCCTTATTCCCACAAGCTTTTATGTTCACACTCACTTTCAAGGCACTTTGGCACCGATGAACAGATACTGTGACAACTGCACATCAAAATGATTAAAACTACAATAATTTACTTCCCCCAGAGCCTTCTGCCCGGGGAAAAACACCTAAGTGTTTTTGCTCCAATTCCTGCTTTTGGATCAGTCAGAGGATGTAGCTCTGTGTTAAACCCACATACCGACACGCATGGGCTATACCAAACAGCCTGGAGCTTGGCATTGAAGCAGTGGCTGAGTCGAGAGATCAGTGTTTTTTCCCCCCCCCCACTCACTGATAGTTATGCCTGCCACCACATTAACCCTGCATAGTGATCTCATGAAGCTTTGGATACTTTTCACCCAAACCATTAACTCACAGCTCTTGTGTGGCAAAAAGGCTCATTTACTCACCCATTAACACAGCTCTAAACACTGCGTAAGCCGGTATTAATCAAATAAAAGCAGTTAGGACACATTAATTCATTTTAACGGCATACTTGTCCTTTAAGATCAAAAGGCTGATGTCAAAACGCCTGATGTAATTTAGTGCTCTGGAAATTGCTTGAGAATTATCTTATTAAAGAAGCATTGCAAATGAAAATGAAGATGAGCTAACATCTCATGAAAGTATATGCAGACCTTTAACGGAGCCATTGTAAATCTTGTCGCCTGTGTGGGTTTCAAATGATTCACCTCGTAAGTATCCCTTGCGGTAGCACGGGCTGTTCCCATGTGGCAGATTGTAAAAACAAAGGCTAAGTATAAACTAGAATACAACAATATCTCCGTAAAAGGAAATCATCAAGAAAAGGCACGCAACCATCTCGCCAAAAAATGTTATACATTTAGGACATGAGAAAATGACCAACCTTTCGGCCACTTTTCTTTTGCGTTATGAAGACTATCGACATTAATGGTGGTATTAGTAGACCAGGAATTATTATTATTTTTTAAATTAAACCAAAAAGATCTAAAACATATTTTCAACTGTGCCTCACAAGTTGCCATTATGCCATCCGCAGCCACACAAAGCATTGAAGCTGAAGTATTTGCACTCCTCTGATACACTCACCTGTCAACCAGTGACTATATTCTATACAATCCACACAGTACTACAGAAGAGCTAGCACCAGTGTTGCCAGCTCCTTCTCAGCACTTGCTAGATGACATACATTTGCATATTCGAGCATTGTCATCATGTAATTTGCACATACATCGACTGCTCATTATATTTCAATTGCTCATGACTCATGATATGGAGCTTGATACCATTCAGACTGATTTAAACAAACTATGTGTGGCCAAAAGTAAACAATACTGAAGGCTTTGATACATTAAAGGAGGAACAAGTGAAAACTATCAGCTGCAGTTGCTCAGTAAGCGAAGCGTCCGCTGCAAGGCAGTGCCGGCTCTACCCCTCCCCCTTCCACATTGTGCCCCTCTCTCTCTCTTTCTCTCTCTCTCTCTCTCTCTCTCTCTCTTTTGGAGGGGATGGACACTGGGGCAAAGAATGTGCTCACTAGGCCGCTGCCGCTGACAGCTTTCACTCACTCCTCTCCTTCCATTTGTGGGGCCCACTTTCATGAAGCACCTAAAAAATCTTCACGTTTACAATGGCTCTGATAGTCCAATAAAGTATCTAAATTTGTTGCTAGTCGCCTTTGAGAATTAAAGTCACTGGGTGGTCTGGAAACTCACTGAATCTAGCGACAGCTAACATGTCAGTGGGAGGAGCTTATGGAGCAGTAACCTGAGGAATCTTGGCCAGCCTAAGCCCAACCCACCAATGGCAGGATGGAGTTGATTGTCTCTCCATGGACATAACAAAGCCATGGCTCGAGCCTGTGATATTAATGCTACAGCTTTAAGCCATGGGACCTCTCAGATTGCGGTAGGGGCATAACCACAGACGGCTTAAGGGTTTTCCACTCACCAAAGGACGTCTTGAATACTTTCCCTTCCAAGAGCACAAATATAGCTCATGGTTTCTTTTCCACTCATTAAAATAAAGAACTCACATGTAGTAAATCCCATGTCATCAGAATTTCACCCTAAAGCAATACAGCAATGTGCAAATTCAGCATTTCCTGTGCAGGTCCTCCTTATACATGATTTTATTGAGTGTTCAGAGAGAACGCAAGGCGCACTGCACTGCACTGCTCAAACTGAACATGTGTGTCCCCGTCCACACTTTCATAATTCACTTTTAAAGATATACAATGCTGTGGCGGACAGGACCTTTCAAACGTACCGTTATACATGCCTCTATGAAAATTAACTTGCATAAAATCGAGACCATGTCCTCATGGAGGCAGTCCAGCTCAAAGAGTTGTGCGACCACAATCACTGGAATAGTGTGCAGTGAATGCATACTTTTCATTGAAGTCAGCATTCCATTCAGGGACTTCAAGCAAACTACATTTTACATATTACGGCATGTTCTAACCTTTCATACTCAAAAATGTCTGCTAATTTGGATGCAGTATGTGGATTTGGAAACGGCCATCACCATGGGGACAGGCAATTAGAAACATGTCAATGGGTTATTGACCCTAATCATGAGATAGTTACAGACAAATACAAAGCTAAAGACACCACTTTTCCCTAGTAGGTCAATAATGAAGAAGTGTACCCATGTAACAGTGGCAAATCTTGCTTGTAGGGGACACAAGTGCATCTTGCCACCAAGCACAGTAAAACGTATGCATTATTCATTCACACACTTGTTCATCTTTAACAAGAGTGTGAATGGTTTTGGATGGCAGTGCATAATACCTTTAAGTGTAGAAATTATAGGTTGCTACACAAGTGTTTGCCTACAGTGTGAAGGACTCTTCTGTGTACCAGAAGTTTCTTAATTACCAAATTTGTTCTGGATTGTACAGATGGAATAGGGGAGTCACTAGTTTGGGGGTGTATGAGGTAACTCACCAGCTCCCCCAGAGTGCAGTCTGAGAAAGTTGTGGCTAGACACTGACGGCAGAACTGAACTATCCATTTACTTCAGTCCATACATTCTGTGCAGTGATCCCAGATGGTAAAATGGTATATCATGATCCCCTCTATACAATGCGTTCATGTGACAGAATTCCCCGGCTGAAGTTTCCAGGATAAACAATCCATGCCTTCATCGTCAGTCTGTTTCATGACCTGCCATGTATGTTTAATGTGAACCAAGCCAAAACATATGTCTTATACATCTTTTTATTGTAAACCTTGGTGCCTTACACGCAGTATGTTTTTTTTTAGGAGGGTTTAAGGACAGACAGTGCAATGTAAAGTTAAAATAATCCTCTGGCCTTGTGGCTATATACACCAAGACATAGATTGATAACACTGGCCCGACTCGGGGTGAATGAATGTCCTGGAGAATGTTGTCCACAATGTGACGGCAGCAGCGAGCCATCGTACAGGAACTTATTCTCCTGTTGGTCTATGCAATAGGAATGTCTGGGACCATGGTGAACTTTCCATATTTTCACTCAGCCACAATTAACTCTGTGGAAAACAGCAGTAAATTTGAAACTGATAAGCATCTTACCCTGTGATTTTCCCCCTCGTGCAAGCCCAAGCACTGTGTTCGCTAGCAATGGAACAGCAATTGGTTGCACTTTTGATGTGAAATTAATGTTCAGCCGATTATGTGTTGGGCGGACTGAGCCAGAGAATGAACAGAGTTCTTTGTAATTAAGTGGCTACTCCCTTGATGATTGAAATATGTATTTCATTTTTATTTCACTTTGTTGTAGCAGTGGGAAACGGCAAACAGATCTCCATGTACAAATAACCCCAACACTGTATTCCAATGTACCTGTGTACCTGTGATCACAAGCTGATAGGGGTTAGGCAAAGACCACACACATACACACGCTCGCAAATGCACACGCCCACACACACTCACAAACACACACACACCTAGACACCACACACTCCCACCCAGATACACACACTCACAAACACCAATCACAAACACAGAGGAGAGACACACTCACAAACACACAGATACTTGCTCACAAATGCACACACACATTTAATCATATGGATATTCCCGGGCTCAAGGGTTTCCCCAGAAAGTAAAACAATTTGTTGTTGCAGACCAGGGAGGGCAATCTGCATTAAATGAATGAATACAGCTAATCTGTCAAGTCTAATCACAATTCACTCTACATTGCAGTTCTTTCCCCTCAGTCAGCCAGATGTATTATTAAGGAGCCAGAGAAATCAATGCGTGAGCAACTCAGCTGCTGCTGCAATAACGCTTTACCACTAAAGACACTAGAGGGAGAACAGGCCACCAGAGAATCCAAATCCAAAATGAACATCGTCTGTTCAGCTCTTGTTTGAAGATGACCACCTCAATGAACTGTAATACTGTACTGCAGCCTTGATCACTTTATGGTCACAACACACACATGCACTCACGCACACACAATGATTAACCCATCTGTGCACATAGGAACAAGCATGATGCCCTCTTTCTCATATCCCCCTTACTCTACAGACTCACATAAACACCCTAGGATGTTAAATGTACACCAACATTTTTGCTGTGTAGCTCATTTATAACAGCAGGGAAATCAATATTTTAAAGTTAGCTAGCTAGCTAGCTAGGCTTTCTATGCAAAGGTTAACATTAGCTAGCATGCTAAATCCTTGACATATGATACAATTTTAGTTTAGATTGAGACTGATGGTTAACCAAGAATAAAATGTGTATGATCAGAAGCTATGTGCATTTACATTAGCTTGGTTAACAAATTTGGTATCCTGCCAAACAAAATATGAATGTGATTTACGATGATCCCTGAAGACTCTGTGGAGTAGGGGGACAGGTGATGGACCAGTAAAATGTAAGGACAATTCCAAAAGTGGGAAGAGCTTGTTGGGAAGCAGAAGAAACTTCATGAAAGTATTTTAATTTTCTTTTCTACACTGTTTCTCCGAGACATTTACAGTTTTCCTTTTACAACTGGTTAAAGCATTTTCAATACTGAATAACATTTTTCAAAACTCTTCATGCAACATTCCATGACAAAAATGCACTTAAACTTCCAAAACACAACATCCCTGTCTCAAAGTCATTCCACCAACAAGAGCACTTTGTCAGTCATGAAACAATGACCTAAAAACACCAAGGTATCAATACAGTAGATGCACCATCTTTTGTGAATCTTTGTTAGTAGCAAATCATTTTATGCTGTCTCTAGTTTATTTGTTTTGTATGCATTTTTCCTTGTGTCATTCTAATTTTATCATTCAGTGCACTTCATGTAGTAAACATCATTAACAGCGATCAATACTGCAGTGAGCTTCACTGCATGTGGATCTTTGGTTGATAGTACAATGCATTTATATGATTTTCTTTTAAATAAAGGTTCCCTTGCAAAAAAGCATGGGACTTCTTATTGAATATACTATAGCAACACCTTGTAACAATACAGACTAGGAAAGAAAGAGTCATACACAACAGCGATACTGCAATAAAATTCCAAAGTGCTCAGTTTTTGCCATCCAGTAATTACAAAATACACAAAATGAAAAGTCACGGAAACAGAAATTCCAACAGGATTTTGAATATAATCAGTACCAAATTTGTGATTTAACAAACTACTGTCCCCTGTCACACTTTGTATGTTATGTTGTGAGCATAAATTTAACAGTTTTGAAAAGAGTACGTATTGGGCTGCAGATACAATCAGTTTCTCTGGTGGTTGAGTTTGAGTGAGAAAATAATTCAATTTGAATTTTGAAAGCTGTGTTCATTGAATGCATTTTGCGTCAAAGCAATGCAAAATCATCACAGTTTAATTGGTCCACGCAGACTGCTGTTGTGCTAACTGTGAAGAGTTTTGAAAAAAAGTGAACTTGCTTGTAACAAAAAAAACCAAAAAAAAAAACCAAGTGTGCTGTTTTCTAAGAACATTTTTTGAGCCAATTTAACAGGATTTTGTTCCTCACTCTCCATCACTCTAAATTGACAGGGACTGCCCGAAGTTGCTGAAGTTGCAGTCCCTCATATGGCAACTACAACAAAAAGGTTGCATTAGTGAAAGGCATGAACATTGACGGAAGGCGTGGCTTGATAATTCCCCAAATAGCTGGAGGTATGGCATGTTATCAGTGACTCTGGTTTGAGTCTGAGCTGTTCCTTTTATGGATAACAAAGCATTTTGATTTGTCCAGACATGTCATGGAATGACAGCTCAGGGTAACACCCACCATTATGGGGTTGATGAAGCTTCAGTCTCCCATACATCACTGTCATAGTGTCTGACAGAATCCAAACCTGGGACTAATTAAAACCTGAACCCTTTGCAAAGCCACCAGGAGGCATCTCTTATGTGTGTGCAACTTCAGAGTGAGATATACACGGTAATTGGATTTGAAGAGAATGCTTATCTCCATCTGGGGTTTGTTAGAGACCATAACCTCAGAAATGACTGGATCACATGTCCATTTATATACTAAAACCATTGCGCTTTGCTGTCAGTGGTTGCTTTTCACCATGTGCTAGCAATGATGAGTAATGTAATGGTTTTGGTATGTATTATTTAAATGCTATGTAAACAATTAAGGAAAGGAAATCTCCAGCCACTTTTATGATAAAGATGAGCTTATCTGCTCTGTTTTAAGTTACCATTTATAATTTGAAATGGTTTTAGGCTAAACCAGACTACCTTTTCTAAAGGGCTATTATCACACTATTCATCTGTGCAATGTGCACAGATGTTGACTATCTTAAAAAAAATATCCAATGAAATAAAAAGGTAGGAAACAGATCTGACCCTAGCAAAACATTATTTTTATGCATTATATTTCATACATAAACAATAAAGATTTTTTTTTTTTTTTTTTTGCTTTATCTTGTGAGATTTTTTTGGATTGTAGTTTTGTTCACTCATCTGCCATCTGCCGAATAGCTCATCATGCTTTAGGGCCTCACTTTTATGACAATGTTTCTCAGGTCATAACAACAGTGAAAAGGACTGTGTCACACTGTTCCTTATGGATGACCCTGAATCCTCAGAGTGGATCAGATGTCATGAAAGTGAGCATGCTTTTTTTTTTCTTGTTTTTCTTCACAAATGTTTTAGAGTTCAGAGGTCACAGGGAGCTCCTGGCTTTGAAGTGTTAACCACATTAATCATGGTGAAGGACACGGGTTATAGCACAGTAGCGGCGCTTTAACTTGAACTTCTCTTTAAACACAGAGAAAGGTAATTGCAGTCAAGGCAGAAGTCTTCACCTTTTCAACTGGCAGTCATGTTTAAATCCCTGTTTCAAAGCTATGCTGTCAGTATATAGTCACTATATGCCAGTATAGTTTTTTTCTTTCTTGAGGTTATTGCATCTATCATCATATTACTTTCTCATCCTTATTTTCTGAGAGGTTTTTTACAATCCTACGAAGAAGGGTTGTGTATGACTCTTTCTTTCCTAGACTGTATTGTTACAAGGTGTTGCTATAGTATATTCAATAATAGGTCCCATGCTGTTTTGCAAGGGAAAGTTTATTTATTTGTTTAATCATATACAGTAAATGCACTATACTATCAACCAAAGATCCACATAAAGTGAAGCTCACTGCAGTATTGATTGCTGTTCATAATGTTTACTACATGAATTGCATTGAATGGTATGAGTGCAAAGTTATACATATTTTTGCACAGGAATGCTAGATTTTGGCTGCAACTAGTTTGTCTTAGAAATAGTCGCTCCACCTGCATAGTCTGCAGCTCCCCCAAAGAAAGGACAATACCCATGCTTTGACACTAGGTGGCTAAATATGCATACTAACTTCATAAATTATCTAACAGTTCCTGATCTTATATGATTGTTATTTTTTAAAACAGGCCATAGGGCAATATGTATTTACTTAACTTGCACTATCATAGACATAGACAGACAGACAGAAACACACACACACACACACACACACACAAACAACATTCACAGATTGACATTTTCAGTGCCGTGTGCTGGATACAAAATCAAAAGATGAGATGGGGGCACTAGAATACACAGAATTTTTGAGAAATCAGTGGCTGGAATCCTGTGGCTGTATTATTTTTGGGTTGTAAGTCTTAGCAGAACTAACTGCTACTGTTTTGAGAAGAAATAACCACACACCATGCCCAATAAAATCTGTTTACTTCATCTTAATTTCATTGGATCATAATGTAGTTAAGACAACGTTCCCTTACAGCTGAGAACCCTTTTTAGTTTAATGTTTTTCCACTTTAGTTCTTGTGTTTACACCTTTTAGGTATTCTGCCAATGGCGATTCATGTTGCCAAGTGCCAGGGAATAACGAACGCAGACAATACCAGCTGTGCCCATTGAATGACCACAAATAGCACAGTATGCAATACTAGTGGTGTTATTTTTTCATGGTTGAATTTTTTTATTTGGTAATAACATAGTACAACTTATAATGAGAAGATAGGAATGAAAATATTGGCATTATAATTCCCAGTAAATTGAGAATAGGATGAATAGCATCACCAATTCACCACAACAACAAAAAGCTTAGAGTATGACAATGTTGCTTGTACGTACATGTTTCGACCAAGGTTTCATCAAAGCATTGCCATTATTTTCACAAATTCATCAATATCAACCCTGAAGTATGTATTCTAAATGTACAGTAAATGTATTCTGTAACATCTAGGTTCATGAATTCCAGACCTTCAAAAAAGCAGGGACTTTGGTACTTTGGCGCGTACACACCTGGTCACTAGATGTCACTGTAGCTCTGTAGAGATGTGTCCTTCACTTGCTGGTTGCGGACAGGGTGAAATATTTGTTACTCTTGGACAGTTTAGCATCATTTCAAGGCTTTCAACCCCCCACCTGTGGTCTGCATTCCAAAAGTCCCACCAGTGAAAGAGAGAGAAATTAGATAATTAATATGAGAGCATTTCACCTTGATACAGTCCCTCCAGAAACTCTGTCTCCAACAGGTAATCCATCAGAACAAGCAAAATGTAATGCCTTTTTTGTTTAGCACCAGAATTCCTTATAAGCCACCAAAATGGTGTAAGTGCTGAACAAGCCACCAGCCCCAAGTGTTTGAAATATTGCTGTTTTGCAAGGCAATAGCCCAGCCTTGGAGGAAGAAAAGTTACATTCTACAAAGAAGGGCTTTACGGAACCCCCATCCCCCGGGAGTTGCAGCATTCAAGGGAAGATACTAGCCCGGCCACAGAGGATGTTTATCAAATTAGCCAACGCAGATGTTTAAATACTTCTCCAAACCCGAAATTCCCAGGAAGGACTGAGCAAATACTCTGCCCTTAGTTTCTCCCATGGGGTCATTTGGCGGCGATTGTATATATGAAAGAAGCACCACAGTGCGGTTGAAACATCGTCCAACCAACTTTAATATAACGGTTTGGAAATGAACCTTATATGGTAACATCCGTATCATAATCCAGCTGTTCATAAAGTTAAATAAATTCTGAATGTTGACAGTTCATCTCATAAAGACAGTACTGAGTGGCTGCTGGGTGGCTCATCCTGTTAAGGCACTGTTCAAGTGCATGGACGGGCCCCAGAGTCCGGAATAGAATCCAAGGTGTGCAAATGCTGAACTTGGCTGGCAGCCTCACAATGCAAGGCACAATTGGCTCTCGCGTCACCAAAGGATGAGAGTTGTTCAGTCGGCTTGGATTACAGTGTCTGCTGGATGATTGGACGTCAGGAAGTCCACCTGTTGAGATGAGGACACTGGGGAGAAAGAGAAAAAAAACATTCAAAGTAAACCAATACACACAGTATTGATACACTGAAAAATAAGATTGCCTTTTTAAATCTAATATAAACTTCTATTGTGGTGTAGCTTCCTGTTTTCAAAAGGTCAAGGATGTCAAGGGATTGAAGGATTTGGAATATTAAATAAGAGGATGTTGAGAGTTCCCTCTGTTCAGAAGGCCGAATCCTTTGAATCTGTCTCATTGCACTTCATAACATGACATTCAAGTTTATTGTTCATATGACGGAGCAAAGGGAGTTTAAATGAAGACAAACTATCAACTTGTGAATAGACAGTAAAATATGAAGTGAGAAATATTTAAATGCCAAAAAAATTGTAAGAAAGACAGCAGTGTTGACTAAAAAAAAAAATAATTTCCCTGAAATTCCAGAAAAGGAACAAATCCAAGTTCAAATAGCAAATTACATGATGAATTTTAGAATTATATACAAATCGAGATTGCACAATGTGACTTTGTATTATTGAAATGATTTCTTGGAAACGTGCAGACGTATTTGGAGAAATGTAGTACAACTCATCCTGGGTTTTTCTTTTTTGGTTTATCGCAGAACTTGCTTCAAAAGAAACTTAAAGCTTGCTAGTTCACCAGCTAGACATTTCACAGTGACCTGTTACATCGGCACTATTTCACAGAAAGAAAAGGAATTGGATAAAGCTCGCTCGAAAACTGGAGCAAAGATACTCATTCTAGAAGATGGCGGTGTTTAGGAGCTAATTGGTTTAAAGACAGTCGTGGAGCTCCCATATTCTACTGGACAGGTAGGTCAAAAGTTTCAACACGAATGGACTTTCTGCTTGCCAGACAACTGTATTACCTATATGATTAGTAGCTGGGTTGGTATTATTGATAACGTTACTTTATTCGGCGGCTATAGTTCTTGGAAGAAGGAAATGTTTGCTAACGTTATACGTCGTAGCCTATAGATTGCGTTAGCTCGAACTGGCTACGCGGCTATAAGTTACCATGCATACCAGCTGTAGCATAATGCCTGTTTCCGACTAACGCTACACAAATTCAGTGTTATGCAACAACAGAAAAGATTCTGTTGTTTTACCTGGTCTTTTAGATGACATTTTTACCTCAATGTTAGCTACTGTAATGTCTGTAATCCTGAAATTGTATCTAGAAGACTTGCACATTCACAATGAGGTGTGTGGAAGCGGTGGGGTGGGAGGTGTCTCTTTCTCTGTGGGCAGGCCCAAGGGATGTTGTGACTTTGAAATATTTTGACAACAAATGTGACTGTTGGGAAAAAAGTTGTTTACTCTAGCTTTAAGAGGCACCAGATGCAGAAGTCTTCGTATTATCAACTAACCCTAACCCTAAAGAAATTTAAACTAAACCAAAAAAATTGCCATAGACTTCCAAGTCTTTTAGTACTGATATGGTCTTTTTTTTTCTTTTTTGTCAAAAATTCATTAACATAATGCATAGTTCAGAATCTGGCCTGTTCTTTATGGGGTCCTGCCCTTATAGTTCAGCTTGTACAGCTCTTTAAATTTGTTTTGTATTACTTTATTAACACCCCTTTTAACCTCTAGTTTTGACTATGCTCTTGGCTATGCCCACCCTTATGGAAATGAAATCTACTGCAGTATATTTAAAATATATTGTGAAGATAATTTTTATATATTTACAACATACTGCAATATATGAGTGCTACATGTCATCCAGTGGTTTCATAGTTAAACATATAGAATATGGATCTGGGGAAATAGTCTCTCACTTAGAAAACCAAGGTTACCAGCATAATTATTCCAAACTGGTCCGATGGCACTCTGTCCATTATCCTGTGTGCTTGTGCATGCAGGTCATTGTTTCATCTAAGAAAAATATGCCTCATTGTTCATTTTTGGAATGTCTGTTCTTTCTTTTTCTTTTTTAAGCATGTGAAACCAATTTCCCAAACTGTTATCTGACCTGCGATTTTTAAAGAGAATTCAGCTTTTGATATTTTTTGAGTCATGAAAAAAGATGGCACGTTGCCCTCACCCCGTATGTTTCTGTGGAATTGTTTTCCAGTTCCACAGAAACATACCTGATTAGATTTTGGTTAAAAGTAAAATACATAGTAAATGATGCAGTACCATTTAAATCTATTTTAATTCTGTTTGAGGTCATGCATCTCAGGCCAGTGTGTCTTTAGGTTCAGCTTCGGCTGAGTGCTCTAGCATCTTTAATGTTGCTAAATTGGCACACCTCAATGGCTCAAAGTCTTTAAAGCATCCCTTCCATTAGATATGAATCTCTTAAACCAGCTGATTGGGGAAAGAAACAATCGGTTGCCAGGGAAGAAACAAAACAAGAAAGGTAGGCTCCAGGGGCTTGGGTTTTGAGCTAAACAGCAGCCTCTCCACAATATGTTCCCAGTGTTTTTTATGGTTTGGCATGATTCATGGTCTCTTTAGCTTTCTATTTGATCTCTGAAGTTATCTGCTCTTATACCACACTAATTTTGTTGTACTTCTTCTTTTAAAGGGTAACAAAGCACTAAAACCACTTATTTTAGATGAGAACTGATACATTTGTTTTTTTCTAAGTGTTACTGATTGATCCTGGTCCAAATCTTGACATTTCACTGCAGTCAGCGCAAAACAGTATAAACCCAAAGGATCTGGCTCAAAAGTGTCTCTAGTGGTAAAACGTTAGGAATTGCACATCCAATCTGTCATTGGCCAGAAACTTCATCCAGCTGACGTATGACTCCCGGTAACGAAATTGAAACTTGTACAGCTACGCCCTGAAGTTTTGCAGCGAGGGCGGGCTACGCCCCAGCTATAAAAAGTGAATATCAGCGGTTGATCTCACCGTTTTCCATATAGTTTGGTGGTTGATCTGCGTGCACGGAGAGCAGATAGGAGAGAGAGCGAGCGAGCGATATAACGTTATATAGCTAGCTTACAGTTTACCTTTTTTAATATTCTAGTAAGTTATAGTAACCTATTTTTGGTATCATTTTTTTATAGTTTTTTTTTAGTCCCTTGTTTTTTAATTTGTTTTTCAGTCTAGCTTAGCAAGTAGCTAGCTAGTTTTTTTTTTTTTTAACTATACACTTTATTAAAAATAAATATATAGAAAGCATAGATGAGCCAGAAGTTGTATTATATCCATGCTACTCGTTTACCTTTGCAATGTCTCTACAACAGACATTCTCTCTTGGAGAGTTCAGTGCAGTGGCCACATGTGCACCCGTTGAAATGGAAACCAATATTGTTGATATCTTACAGGTAACGTTACTGTGATTGCCTACAGCCTGTGTAAAATGAGTAGCCTACATGGCATGGGTAACTATTTGTAAAGCGTGTGATTTGTTGTTTACTGGCCGCATCATTGTAAGCCGAAACGAGGCTACGCGTGCCGCTGCCTACCACTCCAAATACCACTCCAAAACATTGCTCATCCTCTCATTTTCCACCATTGCTTCTGCCTCGGCTACTTGGGGCTCAGAAGCAGCTGGAGCTAGCGTGTTTGTTTGTGTGTGTATGAGTGAGAGAGGTAGCGAGAGAGAGTAGAACAAAGCAGCCGCTGTGAGTGCTGTCCAGAGTAGAAATGAGCTTTTGGCTACTAGTGAAAAAAATGAGTGGGGCGTGGTTTTTATACCTGGAGCTCAGCCCCTCTATTATTACCTTATCGCACCCACGTTTTGGCATTTTTAGAATTTCAAAAGGGGGCAGGGTCTAGCTGAACCAGTGTGCTTTGTTACCCTTTAAATGCATGGTCTGAGGTCCATAGTTATGTTTACAATGTTAAACATTCAAGAACACTTCTGGAAGTAGCCTGCAGAAGACCAACTAAAGCTGCTTAGAATTTCACCTTGTCTCATGATCCTGCATCTAACCAGGTTATATTTTTCTTTGTTAATTGAGTATTGCTATTGTGTGTATTGTGCTTTAATTAATGTGTTTACAGAATGAAGAACCATGTGTCAAAAACCATGGCAGTTGTGCACCTGCAATTTTTATTTCTCCAAAGGTAAGTTATTTTAGTAAGATTCAGTCATGTATTTCCCATGTATTCTACATTTTGACATTAAAGTTGCTCCACAGACACCGCCTGATATGGAAACTTTTGCCATTCTTATTATTAGGGGTCCAAGCAGTGAAGCTGCTGGAATGCTATTGGGATAATATATTATAGTTTCTTCCATGGGAGTATATGGCAGCCCACTGAACCGCTTGATGGATTTTTGTCGAAGTTGGTACATTGATAGAGAACTGTCCAAGGTATTTAAAATCCAAGTTTGGGGGTCAGATCATCCACCTCTCTAGCGCCACCAACAGCGCAAAGTTGACGGTAGATATATCCCTTTAACATTTGAACCGTTTGGCCTAGAGTCATGGTTCAAAGAATAGAAAAGACCTGTTAGCCAAAGCTCTAGTGCCAAAAGAGCTGAACACAACTGGCAACAGGTGAAAAGAATGAAGGATAAAGAAAGATTTGAAAGGAAAGAGAAAACCAATCTAATCTAAAGCTTATAACTGGACTTGCTGCGTTTCCTATTCGTGCGAACCAGAAATGCAGCCACCAAAATTCCTTTTGTTTGTCAACATAGCAAAGACAATATCGAAGTGCGGAAATGCGAAAGTCCTGAGGTATTTATAGCCGGCAGGAAACGCAAAACAGGTGAAGGGAATAATTGAAACAAATACCGGAACGAAGGCAGAAAAAATCAGATAGAGCATCCTGACGACGCCAAAAGTAAAACCGAATGCAGAAACAGCAGAGGCTGCTACAAACCATAACAGAGTACCCACCAAATTGCATGAAATTTGACCACTTGGGGGCGTTATACCAGTAAAATCTTTATATGGAAATTGCTCTGCAAAAAAAGGAGATGTTTCAACCAAACGTGTTGTTGACCACTGGAATAAAGTACCCTAACTGGGAAACCATAGGCCTTTGGTGTCCGCCATTTTGGTTTTCGGCCATCTTGGATTTTTTCAAAAACCTGGTCGATTTTTGCATATCGATAGTGGGCTACTCCAATATAAATGGGCACTATAACAGCCCAGTGAAATTGCAATCTTTAAACAACTCAACAACTCATGACTTGAACCATTACTCCAATTGGCATGACATCAGTCATGACTTGAACCATTACTCCAATTGGCATGAAATCAAAATTCACAGATCCAACTTATCTTGCTGACAAACTTTGCCTTTTAGACCAATGTAGTCCGCTATATTGGATTTTCCGCCATTTTAAACTGCTCCTTTGAGGTTAAGTACCTTGCTCAGGGGTACAACAGCAGTGTCCTACCTGGGAATCGAACCTGCAACCTTTCAGTTACAAGTCCAGTTCCTTAACCATTATACTACACTGCCGCACTGCTGGGATGTTAATATCTAACATCCCAGCTATGCTTAAAGTTGTGCCCGCAGTAAGCTAATGAATTTGAAATTGGCTAAAAAATCCCAAATGGCTTTACAAAATGTGATGAAACTGTGTGGGTCCATTGATAGCTCATTCCTGACGACAGCCCCAGAGACTTTGCCCGATTAAACCAGGTGGCACTATAGAGCTGGAGAATTGTTTTAAAATGTAAAAATAACACCTCTGTCCAAATATGACAATGATAACATTTAACCATATAAGAAGATAGCTATAATGAACTGTCTTCTTTGCAAACTTAAGTTGATATTTCACTTTCGTATAACAATTTTGTCCAGCCTACCCCATTGTAATTGCATCATCATCTCAGTCTAAAATTTGTATAAATGTCAGGAGTCAAACAAATATCCACAGCGGCAACTACAACAGCACTGAATGGAGAAACACACTAGCTTTGAAGCTACATTGCTTATTTAGTTAGATGTTTGAGAAATTATTACCGTAGCTAGGGATACTCCACATTGGTATAACATCATAAGTAATTTTACTAGCAGTATCGCCATTCCTCTCTATAATTAGGCTCACAATTCACTCCCATTCATTTTCGGAACCAGGAACTAATTAATAAACCGGATCTTCTTTTTCTTTATAAGGCAATGAAACATTGAAAATACATCAGATACGCTATAAAAACAGACCAATAACTTGACATGAGTGCTCTCTTTTATCAATCTATTTTCCTCCGTAGTTAGTCTGTGTGTCATGGTTTTTGACTAATCCTTCCCCTGCGGTTGTTTTCCTTGGTAGCCACGCGAAGGCGCTGCCCTTTTAGTGGATGTTTGCTCCGCCCTGTCTTTATTGCGGAGCTTCTCTCAGCATCACACCTGTGCGTGGTTACCTTGGAGCTATTTAAGCCCATGTTTCCGTCGTTCTGGGCTTCAATATTATTTTGCGTTATTTGCACGTTTGGGTGTGTGGTTTTTGTGCCATTATGCTACTCGCCTGTTCTTGCGCTTCTTGTTATCGAGGCAGGGCATTTATTATTGCTGGCTCTTCTTTAGTCACTTAGCTCGTAGAAGTATGGGACCGCAGATCTCTCCTTATTGAGAGACCGGGCGTTCACGCTTTTACTTAGTTACTTAGCTCGTAGAAGTATAGGGCAGAAGTTCTTTGTTCCATTCGCCTTATTTGGTTTTCTTACTTAGAAACCTGGCGTTTGTGCTTGTACTCATTTGCATGTGACAGTGAGCCGGTTAGTAGCTTCGGTACGTTTGTTCCCTGTTTTGTCTCCTTCTCGTGGACTACACTTCCCCTTTGTTGTGAGTCAGGGCTTTTTATTATTCTGAGAGGCAGGGCATTTATTTTCTACTAGGCTTGCGTTAGTCATTGAGCTGTTAAATGTCTGGAACAGTTCTGTTCGTCCTTCGGTACCCGTCTCCTCATAGGGAGTCTGGGCGTTTTTGTTGACATGTGTGCGTGTGACTGCGAGTCTATGAAAGTAGCCTCTGTTCCTTTCGCCTTCTCATTACCTTTTCCCTTTATTGAGATGTAGGGCCATTATTTTCCGCACGTCTTGCGTTTGGCACACTGCCGGTAGGTTAGGACACGGAGACTGCTTTCATTTCATTCCTGCCGCAAGCAGTACTCTCCGTTTTAGAGTTAGGGAGTTATGTTTTCGCTGGTTGCGTTCTCCCCTTGCTTAGCTCTAATTTACGTTCCTTCGTTTGTTACCTCCGAGGCAGTCTTTTCTCTCTCTCCACGTTAGCTTCTCGGTCCACTGTTTTTTATACTGTAAAGTATTCAGTGTTTGTTAGCTCGTTGTGTTTACCGAGCTCGAGATTCGTTGCTCTCATGCGCCGTTCACTCGGTTAGTGAAATATGGCCATTAGTGTTCGCGTGTCTTGCGTGTGGCATGCTGCCGGTAGGTTAGGACACGGAAACTGCTTCCTTTTTATTCCTGCAGCAAGCAGTTCACTCCGTTTAGAGCTAGGGAGTTATTTTTTGCTTTTCGCGTTCTCCCTTTGTTTAGCTCTGTTTTATGTCCTTTTGTTTGTTACCTCCGAGGCAGCTCCTGATCTCATTTTCACGTTAGCATTTCGTTTGTTCACTGTTTTGCATATGTTTGAGTATTCAGTGTTTTTTTTTAGCTCGTTGTGTTTTCCGAGCTCGAGACACTTTGCTTTCGCGTGATGTCGCCCGGTTATATGGGTCGTTTTTAGTTACGCCCCTTTTTCCTATCATTTCCCTCCAGTCGAGAGTCGGAACTAGGTTATTTGCGTTTTGCATTTATATTTCCTTATATACGGGGTCTCTCCGTCTCAGTGGCCTTAGTGCTTAATGAATCCCCTTGCTGCGTTTGGTTCCTCCAACCACACGTCACGCCCCCATTACACTGTGCTTTATAGTGATTAATTTCTGACAGTAATATTTATTGTCAATAATGTCATGCACTGTAGCATAACATTTGTAGTTAATTACAAATGCTTCATGATGCTAACTGTACCATAGCTGGTTATCTAGTAATTTTGTGGTGATTCTGTTTTTCCTGTAAGGTAAAAGGTATTCTGATGCTGACAACGTCATCAAGTGTGTTCCAAATTTAAAGAAATTGCATACTATGAAGTACATTCGAGCTAGTATAATTGGAAGAACATAGGCTATTACCTAGTATGCAAATATGATTTACACATTTGTTAAATTTCTGCCATATGTTTGTTTTCCACAATTTTAAATATTGCATTCCATGGCCAAAATGAACTCCTCTGAGACCGGTGGGCCAATGTTCATGAAACACTGCTGGTGAAAAGTGGTCGGCCACAATGCACTTTCAAAAAAAGGACAGTGGGTAAAAAGGACATGATGCATAATGCATGCAAATCTGATTTACTTACTTTTCATCAAACTCTGGCCTGACTACTGTTCATAATCAGAAACAGTGGAACTTCTGTTGCAAGACTGAAATTAAGAAAATACAATGTGATCTGTGGTATTGGCAGTCTGTGAATACTATTACAGTAATATACTGTATATCTACAGACAATTCAGTGGGCTAAAGAGAGTTCCATATTCAGATGTTTTGATGTGGGATTATCTACAGTATATGCAGTGGCATTTTAAGCATTAAACTTATAGTGGGGCACACATTAATTTTTATGTTTTAGGCATATGCTACCATTGTTATCCAGAGTGCTTTGCATTTGCAATAAGCACAAATACACAGTCAGTGATGAACACTGACAATGCAGCACAAAATAAACACATTCCTAAATACCCAAACTATACCCATGTCAAATGTATAAAATTTGTCTTGATTTCTTTCCTCCAACGGGTCGGCAAAGTGCTAAAACTCAGCAACAACAAATATTCCGCATGATACACTCTTGTATCATAATTGTGTTAGGTAGCTAGCTTACTAACCTCTGAGGCTGCAAATTAGATTTTTTCCACCCTCCCATGATCACTATGTTATGGCCATTTCTTGGGAATTTATAATAAAAATATATCATAATAAATATATCAACAGAGCATGTATATACTAGACATTGAAACTATATTGTCTTTTCTGTAAGGTTGAATCCCTAACAATTCCTATGTCCTGGTTTACAGTTGTAGCCCAAAGCCTATTTGGGAGCAGGAAGTGTGCGTGAACAATGGTCTCCTGTGTCTGGGTCTCATACTTGAAAGGTCCCAAGAGACTATTCTGAGTAATCTGATGCTGGTTTTATTTGCTCAGCTTACACATCGCCACTGCAACTTTCTGCTCAGTAGCAGTGTGAACATGCGGCAGTAGCTTGTAAAATAAAACAGGCCATCAACAGCTGATGGTCCTGTTAACCCTCTGATGGGCATTTTCCATAGAACACAAAGGTCTGGTCTCCAGACAGCGTCTCAAAGGCCGTCTGCAGACTCTACCCCACACCATACTGTAGCCCTACTCTTCAGAACCATAACTTTTGAATTTTAGAATTCAGTACATGCAGTTTATATTTACCTACTGTACTTCAAATAGTAATATCAATTAAACTATTTATTCATCCACCTATTAATCTATTCACTTATTAACTTTTAGTCTTATTAAGTTTTTGTTTCAAATAACCCCCAAATGCATTTCTACATGTCTTTTTTGTCAGTATTTTTTCTGAAATTGTTGAGACACGCTAGGCGTGCAAGTAGTTTGGGAATAATTTGAATGCTTCCATAGCAGCCCTTTCCAAGTGGTTCCACGGGATGTGTTGTTTGAAAGATTTTCTGAATTATGTCCCAGGAAAACAGTCTGCCATCCACATGCTTCAGCACCACGCCTCACCAGTTCTGGCAACACTGAGGCCGGCTGGTACGAATGTTTAAACTTAGGCCATTCACCAATGAATACATCCCTGAAACTGCTCGCTAACTTAATTTGGCAAACAAAATTATTGTTGGGTTGTTGTGCTTGGAGCTTGTGTTAAAAAGAAAGTCCTCAAATCAAAAGATGTTAGCAGCACAGAGGATTTGATTTCTTTTGTATTAGGCGTATCAGTATTTTGACGGAGGACTGGATTCCGTCAACATTTGTACTTAAAGGGTAATTCCACCGAAAAACAACATTAACCTTATTTAACTGATCAAGGCGCAACTAAGCAAGTCTCTCTTTGTGGCTGGCCAAAATAATTTCTGGGCTGAGATAACCACAGATAAAGATTACATTTTGGTAGAGGTATACGTCAAAATGACGTACACCTCTACCCTTCCTAATTTTTGAAATATTACAGTGGCGTCAAGTGGGAATGTTACATAGGCGGAGCCAGCGAGGGGGAAAACAATGCGATGTGAGTAGGGACACATCGTAGATCAAACTAGCTATCATTGCTATTTTATTTCTGGGGACTCCAGCTAATGGTGGTGGTATTTTTTCAGTAGAACTGTAACGTTAGTGGCTAACTTGCCGCTGCAGGATTAGTAATAAGATGCCCAGCCCCTGAGCTCCGGTTGTATTCAGTGGGAGCAGAAACCTGTGACTGCCATTGTCTGACACCGCCCATAAACTGTAGTTCACAGTAAAGCAGGTACCTGGTTCATGCGCAGTATTTTGTGGCTATATCTCTGCTCTCACTACAGGTGGAGAGTTGGCTGAGAGCTCATTTTAAGGAGAGCTACTTTTCTACAAATCAAACATAATCTTTCTGTGGAATTCCCCTTTAACTCACTCACAATTAAAACAATTGTTTTTGTTTTTTCACATACTCAGGCAAATTAATTGTAGTGATTGCTGAATCCACCAACTTGTAGTAATGAAAAAAGTAATAAAAAAGAACAGTTCCTTTTATTTATCTATTTTATTTATTTATTTAAGTCAAGTTAAGGATAAATGTTGATTGATTCCAGGCCTGAAACCATCTACTCGTAAAACAGCATGAATGAACAAGACAAATCATTTCAGTGGTAGTTGGTGGTCTAGTTTGGGCTCCATTCCACTTACAGCAGCGACCCGGTCCTTGCCTTTTAAAAACAGTCCCTGCTGCTATTTAAATGGGTGAAGTGTTTGTTTGCACATCCTACAACAGCGTGTTCAGAGTTACGACATTTTTTTTTTTTTTCATACTTGGAGAACAGAACTTGATGTAAAGATAAGAACATCCAAGATCTGCAGTGACATTGCATGTACATGTTAGGGATGGCCCTTTTGTAGAAGAGTATATGGCGAAGGTCCATCTATTCTCTGCTGAATGGCTCTGGGGGTGAAGCAGAGACCCAGCAGGTCTACCTCCCCCCTGTGAATGCGACATAGACTGAGAGGATCTGGATCGTGTCCCTGATAATCGAAATGCAGCAGCTGTGCCAATGTAAAGGATTGCCAGTGGATTTCCTGCCAGCTGTTTTCATATTGGAAAAGCAGACAGCACAGGGGGAAACTCCTCCACAGATGTCCAGCAGCATATTATGGCCTAACCTCATTCATAGTTCAGTCCGTAGTTTTAAATGAAGTATTTGGAATCAGGTTCTGTCCATTGCATGCCAATTGCCTCTGTGTTCTGGGTCCATTAAGGATGTTTTTTTTTCTCCTTTGAAATTTGAGGAGTATGTCTCCTCTCAGAGAAGGACCACATTCAAGCAGCAAATTAGCCTAAAGGAACTGCCAATATACAGTATATGTGTAGATTTTGGCCTTTGTATAACTATGAGTTTCTGTCTTCGGAGTACACTGGAGATCAGTCAGGAAAGATTATGAAACATCAAGTCAGAAAAGCATTACAGTAGCCCATACCAGAAAGAAAAACAAAAGTGTGAATAAACTTCACATGTGACTTTCTGAGCCAATGTGGTGGCAAGTTGGAACAGATTTTTTTCAGTCAGGTTGTTTGTCATGGTTTTATGCTGCTGTTGTCCACTGACTCCAGTCTGACAGACCAAAATGATGGGCCCATAATTCCTCTGTTCCTCAGTTATGGCATAGAAAGGAAGAGGGGGATGGATTTTTTGTTATAAACATGAAAAAGAGACTTTGGAATTATCACTCCAAGCCAGTCTAGGGTTTTATGCCAGGAAGCCAATTTCTCAATTTGTGGCAGATGTTGCGAGATGGACATACCAGATACAGGGTCTGAATTCCAGTGTAGACCCCTTTAGTTCCAATTACTAGCAGAAACCTCGGTAAATGAGACCTAGGTAGAGTATTTTCTATTCCAGTTGAAGCTGCCATTCTGTTGTTTACGTGCTGATCCCCATGAAAGAGCAGTTAAGATTTGTGAATAAAATTAGCAACTCCAGCTTGAGTGTGTTTTTAGAGCTATGGTATGAACATGCAAGTCAGATTATTGTTGAATGTTCACAGTTTAGCCCTGTGTTTATAATTCTAAAGCTCTTCTTTGTACACATGGACAGATGTCTCATTGCATCTTTGCTACAATTGTTTATATGCTATTAATTAAGGTGTTTTTTTTTTGTTGGATAAGAAAGATGATATATATTTTTTCCAGTCAATGTCTGCCTATGTCGGCTTTGCCTACGACCGCCACTGTACATGATCAAGAAGACAGGCATATGCTGAATCAAGAATGAGGCAAAGGAAATTTTCCCTTGTGTAACAGCAAAAATAATTAATGTTTCAAACCTAAGATTTTGTCTGGCAGTAGCTAATTTACTTTCCACTATATTAGATGCTGTGCTACAGCATTGTGGATAACACCATGGATCTGTGAAAGGGACCAATTTAATGCTTGCATTATGCTTGAAGGACCTGGATATTCCATGTAAATTCACAGAATATCATATTTCAATTTCCATGTGTTCGTGAAAAAATAAGTTAATTCAATTTTAGAATTGCATGGGACGTCAGAACTGCCGTGCCAAAGAAAAGTTTTCCTCTGGCAAAGAAATATGAAGCCTTACTCTTATATAAGCCTTACAGACAAGATACAAATCCTGTCATAACTTTTAGGCAGATTTGTGTGATCTCATCATCCTCAAATTGTTTCCTTTCACTGGAAATCTCAGTTGGTGATTTCTATAAAATGTTTAATAAGGCACTACACTCTCTAGAGTTGGTGCAAAAAACACCCAGTGAGCAGCAGTTCTGTGGCCGAACACACCTTGTTAAGGAAACAGGTCAGAGGAGAATGGGCAGACTTGTTCAAGCTAACAGAAAGGCCACATATGCTCAAATAACAGCTGTTTACAACAGTGGTGTGCAGAAGGGCATCGCTAAACACAGAACGCATAAACTCTTGAAGTGGATGTGCTACAGCAGCAGAAGACCACACAGGGTTTCAAGAACAGTTCTAAAAACTAAACAGGAAGACCAGGCTATAGTGGGCACGTGACCACCAAAACTGAACTATTGAAGATTGGAAAAACATCTGGAAGATTCTCAATCTGCTGCGACATGCAGATGGTAGGGTCAGAATTTGGCGTAAACAGCATGAAACCATGGATCCATGATGCCTTGTGTCAATGGTGCAGGCTGCTGCTGGTGGTGTAATGGTGTGGGGAATTTTTTCTTGGCACACATTAGATCCCTTAATACCAATTGAGCATCATTTGAAGGCTACAGCATACCTAAGCATTGTTACTGACCATGTGCATGCCTTTATGGCTGCAGTCTACCCTTTTTCAAATGGATATTTCCGGGAGGATAATGTGTCATGTCACAAAGCACTCATCATCTCAAGCTAGTTCCACAAACAGTGACTTCAGTTTACTCCAAATGGCCTGCAAAGTCCCCAGATCTCAATCCAGTAGAGCACCGTTGGAATGTGGTGCAACATGAGGTTTGCAGTGTGAATGTGTAGCCAAAAGGTATGCAGGAATATTCCCTAAGGAATATTTTTAGCACCTTGTTAAATCCATGCCGTGAGGAATTCAGGCTGTTCTGGAGGCAAAAGTGGGTCCTACCAAGTACTTCATAGGCATACCTAATAAAGTCGCCACTGAGTGTGTGTACGTATATGCGTGTGTGTGTGTGCGTGTGTGCGTGCGTGTGTGCGTGTGTGTGTACGTATATGCGTGTGTGTGTGTGTGTGTGTGTGTGCATGTGTGTGTGTGTGTGTGTGTGTGTATGCACATGTATACACATAGCCTGGGCCGCAGGACAGTGAGGCAAATCTGATACAAATGCAAGATGAAACCAAGCTAAATCAGACTTACACTGTTACAATTAAACAAAGTCTGAACCATAGACCATAAAAAAAATACTTTGCTTGTCAATCAAATTTTTGAGTGGGTGTGTCTTGGTCACTTGGGATAGTCACCCCAGTCAAACGAGGATTTCATAGCTTCCTTGAAAAATAGGCAAAGAAATGCATGCTTATTTAAGTAGATTATTACAGAAAATTAGCAAAAACAGATAAATCGACATTAGGAAACATTCATGCATCAGTGTTTAGCAGGGCTTATCATATTTTGAGCCACCCGAGTAGACTTTTAAATGCGATGCTGTGAAAATAGTCTGGGTTGGAGCTTTAATTGTAGAAATGCAAAGCGTTTGGGTTTCTTCTGAAGTATTACAAGTATGCCTGAGCAGTGGTGATTGTGCATCTTTGTTTTTTTACTTGTATGACAGACCTTGAAAACTCCTATGACTGGGAATCAGTTTTGATGATTATGAATAAAACTGACAGTGTTGCATATATAACTGCAAAATATATAAATGATGAATCTTTAGGACCAATATGTAACAGCAATTGCATTACAAAGAATGGTTATTCATTAAATGCCGGTTCTTTGAAATGTGGGATTCTTGCAAACAGCTATCCTTGAGAGAGAAGCCATCTTGGTTCATCCAGTGTGGTTTTTTGGCTTCATCTAGTAGCCCTGACAGAGAAAATTGTACTTCTGCCAGTTTCAGTGGAAAAAAAACATTGCAATTGAAGAGGAAAATCGACAGAACAGACACACAGACATTATCACATAGACGTAGTCACAGCTGCTTTATCATATTTCTCCCAGGTGATGGCAACATAATTTGATAATGGGGAACTATTTAATAAATAGAAAAGATCAGGATGGGACCCAGATTGCAGGGTTTCAGATTTCCCTGGTAAGATCACAGCATTCAAATATAAAACATACTGTTACATGGGTCTGCACTATTAAACCCTTCTGAAAGCTATTTCTGGACAATGGACACAATTAGTCACTCATGGAACCAGCTAGAAGTATCATAAATGAAGAAGAAAAAATAAACCTTGTTGGCAGTTCTTAAATTATTTCCAGTGTTGTGGAAAATTACACTTGTGCTTTTAGATTTTGTAGCTTTTCCTATTTGAGCTAACAGTATCTTTCCATTTCAATCTCTAATAAAGAGCCGTCACACAACAACAGCTTTACTTAATCCTCTTATACTATAGTTTGTTCTGAACTTTGAGTTATGTGAAAGCTTCTTTATACTTTTTCACTCCTTATGCAATGTCATTTAATTCCACCAGTCAAACTTAATTACATGCAATTCTTGTAAATTTATTTCTCTAGCAGCTATGCTACAAATACTAGTGGCCTGATTTACTAAGACCTTTAGCGGGTGCAAAACCATTTAGCACATGCAAAACCAATAACATGACCAATGATTGGGCATGGTATTTCTTTTGCACCAATCGTTAGTCTGTTATTGGTTTTGCATGTACTAAAAGGTATTGCACCTGCTAAAGGGCTTAGTAAATCAGGCCCTATGTGTGCAAATGCTACCTTTCTACAATGACTGATGAAATTATGAATTGCATTCAGTGAGCTTTTCTATTTAAAAATGTAATGGTTGTTCTATAAATATAAAAAGTTGTTCCATAAAGCAAATACAGATGATGAACAACAAATATAAATAACAAAAACTATGTTTTAAGCTAAATTTACACTGGTTTAGTCACTGGTTCTGAAATACATCTCTAAAAAATGCCATTCCTCTTTTACTAAATGTTTAAAATGGGCCAATTTGACCCAAACTGGACACAAGGCTTGAGCACATAGTTTGCTGTCTCTTGTGTGTGTTTTTTTCTAAACCACTACACATGTACTATTTGTGGTTTCTGAGTGTGCTTTGATGGGTCTTGTGCAAGAGGAACATACAGCACAGACCATAATGGAAAAAGGATCCAGTGCTTGCTGATTTTCCTGAAGAATGTTGTAAAAAGCAGACACAGGGACATGCAATGGGACTTTGAAAGGAAGAGGGACTATGTACATTAAAAATGTTTACCATCATCTTCACTTTGAAAGGAAGAGGGACTATGCACATTAAAAATGTTTACCATCATCTTGACTTTGAAAGCAGGCTCATCAAAGACCTGACCCAGCTGGCCTTAGTTACAAAAATCATATTTCCCCCCCTCAATAACAGTATCAGTGGAGAGCCCTCAACAAAGAGGCTCACTGAACCAAGAGTAAACTGAGGGGTGTACTATGAAGCGAGATTAAGGGGATAGCATGCTAAATTAAGCTTCAACCCTGGGTTTTCTGTATCACGAAGCCGACTCACTTTTAATCGGGGTATATTGCCACGGCAACGTACTCTGCACGGCTAACCTGCTCCGGGGCAGGTTATGTTCAGGATAACAGATTGAAACATATAAAAGCACCGCCCATTGACCAATCAACTTCTTGGCTTTGGAAAAAGGTGTCTCCATTCCAAAGGATCCCGTAGAGATTGTGTGGATATTGAGGGAATCTCTTCGCAGGGCGAGATTAGTGAGTTCCGCAAAATATTTTTGAGTTCCGGGTTCCGGAAAATGCTTGAGAGACTTTTTTTAACGAAAAAACGCTTCAGCAATATTTTATACATGCTGTATCAAGTTTAAAGTTTAGCAACTCTCGAATGTAGTAGTATAGTTGTCACATTAGAAATAAAATGTATGACAATGTACTGAGAGTATAGATTTATTTGTATAGATTTATTTATAAGGTAGCTATTAACAAGCCTAACGAATTTAACCTACACGATGAGCATTTTTTTTTTTTTTTGCTAAAGCTCATTCCTGGCTTTGTTGGAGCAATGGTGTTGCTTTTTGCTTATATGATTGTTTTGTGTTCTTATCCGTCCATTATATCTGTCCGTATCTTTTTCCCCCACCGGAGAGAAATACGTTGCTCTAGTAGGTATAGACCGACAGATATTCATAATACAATTATGCCCTCTATGGTTGTGACGGCATTGCCATGAGATAACTTAAGTGTGCACATCCAGGCCAGGCTGAGTGATGAAGTTTCTAGACCCACAAAATGTCTTGATAGAGGTAACAAATGTCAACGAACAACAATGCCCCATTCTAGCACACTCAAGGCCCCCTACAAAATACCATAAATGAAATAATGTTAACACTACATAACCTAAACTAGGTTACAGTGTTCGTAGAAAATATTAACCACAACAGCCACTACAAGGAATTTGACTATAAATGAAGTGAATCCCCACTCCCCAAATGTCTCTGCTCACTTTCTACTGTAGCCTACATATTATGGAACGCCGATTGGCCCAAAACCTGTATTTCGACGTCCGCGTTAAGACGTCAAATTTGACCGTCTTAAGACGTCCATTTTAATGTTAAAATTAAGTTACCGTTAGTTGTAACTTGGTCACATTTTGATATCAATACTTTTAAAGGCGGCCTAGTTTTTACAAGTTGGAATTAAGGACTTATAGACAGCGCTCTGTAGGCTATGCGTGAGTAACTTGGCTTTTTTTTTTACGTCGGATATGTTTTTGTTCAGATATCACTTATTTTTGGTAGCTAACTAATGATGAAAAATGCATGAAAATAATGACATCGAGAGAGACATTCATACAGAATAGTACATGCATTCCAAATAAATGCATGCAGACATTCGCGTAACCATAACGCCCTCTATTGGCGAGAATGATAACATTTATCCTATTAGCGATAGCCCACAATTACATTAAAAGAGTTTGTAGATGAGCTGTATTTAATGTCTAATGAAATACAATGAACAGCACCACCTGATCATGAAGAAGCATGTCAATTAATTAACCAAGTCTATATGGAGACATGCATGCACAATAGGATTTATTATCATAAATTCTTAATTTTCCTAGTAGTTCATTTTATGGTGACATTGTGTTATGTGTGAAAATGATAAAGTGAACAGAGCTGAAGTGAAGAAATTAATGAATAAAGAAATGTTGGCCGAGGCAAGGGTACGTTGAGGTTCAGACTTCAGTCAGTCATGACCGCAAGAGCAGAGCGTAACACCCTCCCCAACCCAGACAAGAGCGAGGGTTTGGGGAGGGTGTGATATAGTACAAGTGAAATACAAGTGAAACATTGAACAGTTAATATTGGAAACCTCTTTTGTCTTTGCAATAAAAATACGTTAATGTGTTAATGTGAAAATAATAACAGTGCAATAAATGAAAAGTACTTTACAGTTGCACATTGTTTTTGTGGAAAATAAGTATGTGCCCTGCTGGGCTCGAACCCACAATCCTTTCTGTCAGAGACGGCAACTATGAACATTAGGCCGCATACCTGCCATCCCAATCATAGCTACTTGACATATTCATCTAATGTGGTGTGTTCGCCTAAGTGCCCATTAGATGGCAGTATTAGAGCACAAATGGCAACCTGTTGAATTTTGAGTAGATTGGGGGAAAAGAAAGAATCTGGTGTTCTGCAAGCCATTGATTTCGATGTAAACTGGTTAAGATCCATTCTGATTAATGGCGAAATTTTTACTGCAGCCAAGGGGTATTTTTTTACGTAATGGTGGAGTGAATTATATTTTACATTGTTGCTATTATGTTACATTGTGGCTATAAATGTTCAAATCCCCACTTTGATCACCTGTTGTGATTTTATTCATTAAAGCAGGCTATTATTGGACAAAGTTTCACTGTCGCCATGATTCCTTCCTTTCCCATGTCCTAAATGCATAAGGGTGATAACATAGTTAGCCTACTATGTTTCTGTTTTCCTTCAGTAATTGTCCCTATAATTAGGCTATAACACAGTTTTTTCTTTAGACAACGTGTGCATTACACACACATTTGAGTATTTTTGTTGTATTCCTTGTTATTTAAATCTAAAATAGAAACTTTCCATAATTTGTAGATACTAATCCCTTTGTTGAATATTGGTAACAATCGCATTCGTTTAGGCTATCGGCTATCATCTTTTCCTGTTGTGGTGAATAAATAGCATGAGCTGTCCAGATTATTGAAATAATTTGATTCGAAACACTAGTTTTTTCGCTCAACTCCCCTCACACGCTCTGGTGGCTATGCAAATAAAGTTTGAGCATAATATGTTCAAAATCACTCTTTAATGAATGCGGAGGAGACCATTCATCATTAATTTACAACCTCCCTAAATGCATATCTGTTCTGTCTGCAAGGTGCAGGTATTAAGAATACACTCTCTATGCTGTATGGTTGGTGTCTGCACTCTTTCCCGTTCCCCAGTAGAGGTGCGCAACTTTCTCCCTTTAATTACCCAGATAGCAAGCGAACGTTGAATCGACGTAGATTAAATGTGGAATTCCGACGTGCATGGATTCAACATCAATTTGCTCATCGAGATCACGTTGAATCAACGTCAGAATACCGACAAATATTGAATAATCATCAAAATTTGTTATATTTTTTCGCCCACAGTACACTCACTGCAATGAAGTTGTATTTTTATCCATTTTATGTGTTCAGCTGGCAAAGCAATTTATGACGTTAGGCGAATTATTTAGGCTACAGTTACGACTGACATTATCGGCTAATAACTAGTTCAGTTAGCTAATGGAGTGAGTCAGTGATGGCGACAAACATTACAACTTTTAAATATTGTCATTGAGTTCAGTGGTCCATGCTCGCAAATGGTTCTCTGCTCGCGCGCTTCATAGTTCCACACGCGCGGATACTGTTCTGTGCGCTCATTTCACAATTCCACGCGCGCGCTATTTATGGAACTGAGTAAACATCATAGATGTGCACGTACCTTCATTAATAAAGCCAGTGTTCACTTAGTAAGCTGATAACCACGTTCGTAGTATCGGTTAAGACAGATTGTGGCGGTTCGGGTTTCTGAAGCCAGCTAACGCAAAGAAACCCTGGCTATGTTAAGCTTCCTTTGTAGTATACCCCCCTGGCTTCAGGTTTAAAAAATAACAAAAACAAAGGATGCCATCGTATTATCTTGTGTTTTTAGAAAAAGAGGAGTACTTATCACCTATTAGAGGGGTTTCTTTCACCTTTTATGTTTATATCTGTTTATAGTACATTCAGTGTTTGCAGAAAGGGACAGGTTCCTCTGCTGGGGAAACATTAAAAAACCTGTAACGATGTGTTTTACTGGTCAATTTATTCCCCACATGTTACATTCACCACTTTTTCCCCCCTCTTTTTTTTTTTTTTTTTTACAGTTAAACAGTGTATAGGATTCAAGTCAACACATGGACATAATTTATAAGCACATTCAACTGAACCATCAAAGCAGTCCTTTGAGGAAAACAAACTTTTACAAAGTCTGATTGTATAGGTGAGTTCATGGCCTTCTATTAAACAGATGTGATATGAATGAATTAACTGGTTATACTTTTCCTTGTGAATTCATGAAGGTTGATGCAAAACCAGGAAGTAGATTTCTTGTTTCAAAATCTGTGCCGATATATGCTGGGCTTCCATCTTGGCTCTCTGTTGACTCAAAAACTCTGCCTTAATTTTTAAAAGACAGTAATGAAATTCTTCCTCTGAATTCTTTCCACTCTCTTTGATTAGATGGCAGCTGAAGGATAGCACCTGTATTTCTGGGCTTTGTGCCTGGACATTTACTTAGGGATTCCCCAAAACATGTTGGTTGGCAGAATGAAAACGGTGGTCTATCTCACTAATGAATTTATGCCTTCCTGAAGTCATAAACTTAGTGATTAACCTTTGTGATTAAATAGATATGCTCTTGGTGGGAACAAGGATGAACATAAGCCAGGAAAGAAAGTAAACTGAAAGAAAGCATTTCTGGGTTTTGCTATGTCTGACGCATGGCTTATGTATTGACTAAGGCTCTCCAGCATGCACTGTTTTGAATATTATGATGCTGAGTGTGGATTCACATTTGACTGTTTATACCTTTCAGGAGAAAAGATCAGACAAGGGATGAAGACTTCCTTGAAATTACCAGAATATATGCATACACGTGCTTTTTCATTGAACGGAAAAGACATATTTCTAAAAATAATGAATGATGTGGGATCTCTCCTTTTTCCTCCTTGGAGGGAATGGAGGTATCTGGTTATTCTTTCTCAGGTATCCAAGCAACAATGTGTTTTTGAAAATGAATGTTCCAACTTAACATTCAAGTCCTTGCATATTTTCCTTTCAACATTATAGCAGGGAGTAGGCTTGTCTTGGGCCAGGAAGCAGTGTGGGTTTAGGGAGAGATCACTCCCTGTGAGAGCTTAGTTCAGACTTGAATCAGGAATGGATCTGAATCCACTAATAAACATGATATATAAATATATACAAAATATACAGTATAATTTAATAACATGATGGTCAAGGCAAATATGCTGTGTATTTATACATTGAGTCAAACTTCTTTCTAGTTTTAGTGTACAAATATCTTTCTTGATATTATATTTCTAGCGTATTTATGATTTATTTAATGCACTATTTAAATTTTGTTCAGATTACAGTGAGCACCATAATTCATTGAACAGTTACACATTTTTTTGTTATTTTGGTTCTGTACTCTAGCACTTTGAGTGATCCATCCAAACTCAAAGTGCTAGAGTACAGAACCAAAATACAGTAACTAAAAATGTATCACTGCCCAATGAATTATGGTGCTCACTGTATATATGTAACCATATACTGTATATTGATAATCACATATTGGCAAAGAAGAAATGCACCATGTATTTTTCTTACCATGCACTGTACTCTTGGCTAACTGAAAAAGTGAATGTCTACATTGCATGGACCAGCACATTTTTACCAAACTGACTAACAAGAGAAAAATGGTACTCATCGCCTTCTTATGCCTTCATGGAAAGTATAATTTGAATAATTAAAATTAATAGCAGAACATCTTGTCTGTTGCTGAAAATTCCCCAGCTGCATAATGCTGCAGCTGGCCATCTACCTTCCAGAGCACTTCAATACACATTATTTGGCTGTGATTGGAGGTAATAGCTTTGGAAGCCATTGTTTCAATTCTTCAATCACTGGCTGAGTGGCCCTCCAACAAAGTATTGGAAGTAACAATGCCTTACGTCTGGTAAAGAGTGTCTAAGCCCAGAGTATCAAGGAAATGCAGTGTTCCTTTGAAATATGACACTAGCTCAGTTTAAAATTACAATTTAACAGTGAATTGACTATGAAGCAGTAAAAATGTTCTATTACCTCAAAACATCCGCCAATAATCCACCAACACAATACAGTATTTGGAGTCAAGATTTTTGTGGATTGCAAGAATTTTGTTTTACTTTACTGCATATTCAGCCTGCTTATTTCACATTTTCCTAAACTGCGAAATATTATGTACAGTAAGTTATAGCATTTTTGGTGCTCGATTCCCATAGGCATTTATCACAAAACTGAATTCACATTATGAAATTATGTAATGGGCTCACAGCCAGTGGCAGTGATCCCAGATAGTGGCATGACTGTGATGGGGTTCAGTATCTCATTCATCATTCTCATGCCTGAGGTGGAGCCCGGCCATGTGGGAGTGTGCAATGCTTCTAATACGGTTGCTGGTCCAGTTTGATTATTAAGCACCTCAGCTTGGTGCCACAACTGATTTGTTTCTATTATCCCCTTGTAAATCCCATTGGTTGTTTGTGCTTTCTTCCAGACTGCCAGTTCCACGTCACATATTGGTATCATTCTCTTGTTTGCTATGTGGAGTCTCCAGCAAGGATACTGTATTCTACTCCAGGTTGCTGGGTGTTCTTTCTTGTTCATTGTAAATGAGCCAGGAGTATGATTTCCAGTTCCATCTGGTAGAACAATGTTTCATTTATATTATGCAAGGGCCATTTTCCACCTTAACGGGATCCAAGAGCACAGTGCGTAATTATAGACTTTTGTTCAAGCAACAGGTCTTAGCAGAGGGTTAGTTTCAGGAGTTGACAATGTGAAGTTGCTAATGTCTAATCAGCTATGAAATGGGGACCCTCACGGGTGTAGTCTGGCTTGTGACAGTGTTTATGTTTTTTTTTGTTTTTTTTGCTTTTGTATTATCACGTGGAATGCGTGACCATTTGTGCAAGGTGAGCTGTCTGTGTGCATGTAGACACGCATGGCAATCTTGGGAAATCCTGTTGGTGCATGCAGTTCACCTGACAGATCTAGCAAAGTACAATGATAGAAATCAGCCAGCTGTTTATGTCATGTGACTCAAAGACCAATTTGTAGTATGATTCTGTCTTGGCAACACAATATCTTACATTCACATGATATCTGTTTTTTATAATCGACTGGTTCCAACTGGTTGCAACTTCTGAAAGAATTGAGTTGGGATGATTTTTTTTCCGTTCAGACTGTGTCATCAATTTATAGGATTATTCTGCATTTTTTTGCTACTTATGTACCAAAGCTAGCATAATGTGATGCTGTCACCATGTGCCTATGTGTCAAAGATGGTGTGACACTGTACATGGTAATGCAACTGCCAATGCACAATACAGTGAAGCCATAAACATTGTACTGTACTGTACATCATACTGAATGATCAGTTATTCACTCTGGTTCATTGAAATCAACCAGATAAAGGTACTGTGATCCTCAATTTCAGACACTGAAACAAAATCAAACTTTCCAAAGGAAACCCGAACAGATACGAGGTTATATTTATTGTTCGGAAAAGTATATCCCCCCAGTTTCACCAAAAAGTTGGAACTGTTTTTCAGGGTAATTTTACCGTACGTGTAATTTGACCATCATCTTGACTGTCAGAAGAAAACATACGTGCAATATATCATCTCATGACCAGGCTGTTTATTTGTGGGAAAGTGGGAGTCTGTCTTTAAATGTAGGAATTCAGTAATTGTAAACAGGCAGAGGACATGCTGCTCACTCGGGCTTATACATATTTCAGAACTGACTACTCCACTGCTGAAGTAGCAATTTACTGTACAGGGAATGGAAAGATACACAATTGCAGATATTTTAGGGTACACTGGTCTGGATTCAATAAACAATTGTCCGGACAGTTTGATGATTAAAAATTAAAAAAAGTTGTTGTTTTTTCACACAGTGTGGCATCTTCAGCAATGATCAGAAAGAACTTGACTAAACTTGTCGAAGAAATACTTAGACATGGATGGAAACCAATGGAGCCCATGGGTATAACCAGGTTTGAGGGGTTTAAGGCTCTGGAAATGGCAGTTAAGTGTGACATAAATACACCAGTACCCTTTGAAGGTAGACTTACCTGCTACTGACATGTGTACACGTGAGGGAGTCAGAAATTCCTCCTGTAAATCCAGGTGGTAGTCCAGGCCAACATTAAGTGACTATCTGATGGCAGCGTTATTTTCATAACCTACAAAAAAAATAAATTAAAAAAAATAAATAATGGTCAACTATGTGCACTACTTTGTCTGTCTGCAACTACGTCAAATGTTGGGCAGTGAGATGCTCTACAACAGGGCCTTTTTAAAGTTCCCATCTGAGTTTTGTTCCTTGGAAGTCATTGCATCTCACAAAGTCCTCATAAAGTAAAGGGCCTGGAAGTGTTTAAGAGCGGAGTAGCCACAGGCTGAACTGTGCATAGCGGAAAGTCTTTTCCTATCCTTGTGTGATGTACTCCCCCTGCCCCAGCAGACTAGTTTTGAAATCAAAGGCAGTACACCATCAGAAGAAAGGGCTCAAAAAGTCTCCTCTGTGTCTCCATAGATGAACCCTATCAAGTTCAAGGGTTCTTTGTCAGGCAAAATTGTTCAATCTGTGAGCTTTCACAATTTTCACACCTACCGTACAGGTTTCCATAAAGAACTAAAAGGGGTTCCCCTATGGAGACAAGCCAAAGAACCTTTTTTTCTGAGAGTGTACTATTCCTTTCTAATGAGCAAATGTGGAGAATAAACACTGATGCTATGTTTAGATTTTCAGCTGGTTGTTGAATTCTATTCCTACAACGTGAGGACTATGCAGCAGACCTGCGGGGAGAAGCCTAACGACGAGATCGCTTTAACGCTGTGGGTGGGTTACGCTTGCCGCTGCTCAGGGTCACACTTTGGCATGCGCTTTGAGTGTGAAAACATTTTGATTGGTCTGGAGGAGAGGATCTGTCTCGTCATGCGCCTTGACTGCACTCAGTTTGAACCATGGAACAAGGGAAAGCACTTTTTAAATTTTTTTATCCAGCAGCCACGGCACTTCCAGTAACACGTTTACAGTGTTACAGTGACATTTTGGTGAAACCTGTGAAAATTGTGACAGGAGTGCTGGTTTTGAGCAGTGATGCATATGTGCATTCACTGCATTTCAATGCTGGCTAAACCATGTGACTTGGTCATGAGAACTGACGATATTCAGGAAGCACATGCCAGTAGTTAATATGCGCATCATGGTAGTGCTTTTCAGCTATTAATATTGTTATTATTATCATTTGGTAGATCCTACAAGGCAATCACAGCAATATATATTTCATGTTACAAGGGCAGTAAGAACAAGGACAAAGATGCAAGTTACTCATTGATGGGTTACATTGAACCTGGTTAGACTGCACGAAGGGCCTTATAACTGTCTTAAGACTGAACAAGGGTCTTGTCGGCCTTGCTTGAAACAAAATACTGTTTAAGCTCTATATTGAGACTGAATAGTGCTCATATTGCTGTATCTTAAGACTGAATAAGGGTAGTATAACTGTATTTATCTGGTAGTTGAGCAATGATAATATGGAAAGAGTATAACTGATCTATTTTCATGTCAGGTTCATGAATAATTAGCTTATCAAGGTACTTAGGTTAGTCAGAGGTGAACGCTTTTGATGTCATTTAAATTCCCTGTCAGTGAGTTAGGGCGGGCAGGCTGTTCTGTCAAACATATTACCATCCTGTCAGCTATTTCTCATGGAAAGTCACATCCCTGATTGATGGATTTTGATTCATATATAGTGTTCATACAGTCCAACACCAGAATCATGGCTCTTTTGAATTCCAGTTCTTCAGATGTAAGTTATCCAAAAAGAGACCTTAAATATGAATAAAAACCAGTGCCAACCTCAGTCAGACAATGGTTAAAAGATATGAAGCTTGTGCATTTGTAATGTCAGTTAAATAAGAAGTTTTAAATTCATTATAAATCCAAATTAAGGCAAATAATGACTGTCATTAAGATCTTGATTTTTTACCGGTAATTTGATCTCTAGGGCAATCGAAAAAAATTAGAATTTGGTGCATTACAATGTCTTTATTGTGATGCTGAAAACAACTTAAACACATTGTCCAAACTAATATGAATTCCACATGGCGTTGGTTATGCATACACTTAGTTTATTTTTCTTAATTATATTTGGCTCAAGCTAGAAAACAAAGCGCACAAAGCAAAACACTGAATTGCTCTTTGAGAAAGGGGTAAAGTGGGCTTTACGTAGGACTTTTTGAATTACCATTCTGTTAGTACCTCCAAACGGCATGCCATTTGCTCAGAGACAACAGCTGCCTTCATTATAACACCTAATTGTTAGCCCTCTCCTGTAGCTCCGTGTGGCCTATAGTGTGTAAAATGGTAACTGGCTTTTATTTGCACTATCAGAGTAGTGCATGCGATTCAGCTTCAGTGTTATTGGTTTTGGTTGACGGTAGCGAGTCATAACTCAAGACGCACAATTGCCAATTTCAAGTTCCAAGAAAAATGCGTAATCCGCTGCAATGCAGTTTTTTAGTTTGTGCGGTTGAGAGTTGGCAGATATGATATGTTCCACATTTATTCTGGTTTGTACAATTTATGATGGTATTGATAAAATTCAGTTTTTAAACAGTCAACCCTCTGTGGAGGTCTGGACAGAGTGGATAGAAAATATTTAGGGAATTATATAATTTAGCCATTAAATGGGGAAAGAGCTAAACCTGTTGTCTTCTTTATGCATGCCGGGGTGCGTGGATTGGCAGGCTGCTATATATGCACCGTCCATGTAGACTGAGTATAGGAGAAAAGGGCCTGAGAATGGGTGTGGCCTGCAGGTGGTTGTAGACAATGGAATTTGGCTTCCACACAAGCTTTTTTGGTGGAGGAAGTAGATAACCGTGGTGGAGGACACCAGAGTGGTGGGGCAGGTCTAAATCAGTGTTTACTGATGGAAACCTGTTTTCGCTTTCAGCTATCAAAAAAACAAATGTACTCTAATTTTTACATTTCCCACTTTAACTATGGTTTATTTTTCTCAACCGAAAGGAGTGTGATAATTTCAAGCAGAATGGTAGTTTGGAAGGTTACTGTTATGAATGAAACGGTAAAACTAGAAAGTGGAAACTCTTTTAAATCCAAGGAGATTTTCAAAATTTCCACTTGTCAGCCCACGTACCCCCCACACCACCACCCAAAAGCCAGCAAACATACAGTGCATTGCCAATCCCAGCAGAAGCACAGTATCAAATGGCTGTTGAACCTCATGCAGCCTGTACCAATGGAGCAACCCATTTCCCTATAAACAGTAAATCAAATAACAGAAAGGAAAAATGACCCATTCCTCATTCAGTGCGTTTGCGAGTCCAGAATGTAATTTAATATGAAGCGAACCATTGTGCTGCTCTCATCATTGAGGGCATCTGTTTCTCACTTCCCAGTATTCTTGGCTGGGATTTTTGAGGTGTGATTTACAAGTGTCTGTAAGGTGTCCCAGAGGAATGGACCCTTAGTGTAACGTCCCGTTCCCTTCCTATCCTTTTCCGTGTTTTCCCCTGTTCCTTCCGTGTCATGTTGGATTCTCCTGTCCATGTTTTCCCCTTTGCTACAGGCTGGGCGTTTCCCCTCTGTTTGTTTCTCTCGGCTTCCCACTTTGGTTTCCACCTATCTCTTTCCCCCATTCATGACATTCATTCCGCACCTGTTTGTTTCAATCACTCTCGGTTACATTCCTCACGTGTTCGTCATTAAGTTTCAATCTCACTCCCCTACTTAAACCCCCGTCTGGCTGCTAGTCGGCGCCAGTTCGTTAAACTACCTTGTGTGTTTCATGGTCTTCAGGTTTCTAGTCACGTTTACTGTTTGCTGGGTTACGGGTTTATACCTGTTCAGCTTCCAGTTTTCCTACCCTCCAGTTTGGTAGCTATCTAGCCCTAACAATTTGCTGTTTGTGTGTTTCTAACCTGTCTCCCTCTAATTACCAGCTATTCCTGCTCCTACCAGTCTGTAGCTGTTAGTCTGCGTGTGTGTGTGTTACGGTGCCCCCAACTCCAGCTCGCATTGCGTCCGCTGTTGGGTTTCTGCCTAGCTATCCTGCTGTGGTTCCTGTCCGGCCGTAGTGGATCCCTTCGCTGCGGTTACGGTCCCAGGTTCCTCGGCAAACCAGCTACCCTCAACCAGCCACAGCTGAGCTCCGCCACACAGCTCTACCCAACCGGGCTCAGTCGGTCACCTACCTCTGTATCCAGCCCAGTACCTGTTGGACCTCCCGGTCCAGTTCCTGTCCTGTTCCGGTGCTAAGTGCACCTCCAGTCCAAAGTCCAGTTCCGGCTTGGAACAACCCCGTTGTTCCTGCTATCCAGTTCCAGTTGGACCTCCCGGTCCAGTTCCTGTCCTGTTCCGGTGCTAAGTGCACCTCCAGTCCAAAGTCCAGTTCCGGCTTGGAACAACCCCGTTGTTCCTGCTATCCAGTTCCAGTTGGACCTCCCGGTCCAGTTCCAGTCCAGTTCCGGTGTAAAGTGCACCTCCAGAGTAAAGTCCAGTTCCGGCTTGGAACAACCCCGTTGTTCCTGCTATCCAGTTCCAGTTGGACCTCCCGGTCCAGTTCCAGTCCAGTTCCGGTGTTAAGTACACCTCCAGTGTAAAGTCCAGTTCCGGCTTGGAACAACCCCGTTGTTCCTGCATTCCAGTTCCAGTTGGACCTCCCGGTCCAGTTCCAGTCCAGTTCCGGTGTTTAGTGCACCTCCTGTTAAAGTCCAGTTCCGGTTTGGAACAAACCTGCCGATTCCGGGATCCAGTTCCTGAGTGGACCTCCGGTCCAGTACAGTCCAGTTCCGGCTTGGAACCCGCTACCTGCACTCAAGTCCAGCTCCGGCTTGGAGCAGTTCTAATTGAACTTTCTCACCCTGTGTAAATACGGTGTTTCCTTTCTGTACAGCTTTGGGACTACCCCAAAGCTTATAATAAAAACCCCTTGCAGATAATCTGTCTCCTGGTCGTTGCACTTGGGTCCAGCCCGTATTTGGTTCGTAACACTTAGGTCACAAAAGGTCTCTCTCATCCATAAAAACTATGTATGGTTTCTCAGCAATAACTAAATCGTGTGGGGTGCCTTTTGAGGCACTCAAGGTTTACACACTATTTAACCACAATTTTTGTACAACTGAGTTGTGATGCAACAAGCAAACACATTAACATACCATATTCGTATAATGAAAGTTGAAACACTTTGGGCTCTATTTTAATAAACCAAACGCAATGGTGAACGCAAGAGTAATCGCTTTGCGGTATCGCTCTGAGGGCGTGTCGGCGAGAAATTTGGTAATTTCATGACGGCAATCTTGGCGCATCTGATGGCGGTATTGCTAAAAGGCTGGGTTTAAATGTCCAAGGTGTGTCTCTATGGTAGCCAATCAAATAGTTGTTCTCATGCTTTAAAAAAAAGCCAGTTGGAACGCAATCGCTCCATGTAATTTCATAATGAGCAACCCAAACGCACTGGACCGTCAACGACAAAAGCGATTTTCCGCACAGGAATCGGACATACTTGCAACAGAAGTACAGGCTAGGACTAGTAATTTATGGATCACAATCCACACCACCTCGTCTCCCAGAAGTTCGGAAGGCACGGGAGGAGGTGGCGAATGCATTAATTAGCCTACATGAGGTGATGTAGGCATAATTATGATTCAAATGGTAGGCTTATGATTCAACTGCGTCAATGTGTAATTTATATATTATAGGCTATTGGCCTACATGATCGCAAGTTTCTTGTAAGCTGTCCTGTTTTATTCTAGTAGTTTAAATTAAAATTAATTAATTAATAATAATTATAGGCTATTTGTTCATTAAATGGAAGTGTAATGTTGGCATCACCTATAGACACTACATAGAACTACATGACTAACAAGTTGCCAAATTGCCAGAGTCTATTGCGTTGCCGCTAAGAGGTGGTTCCAGCGGATCATAGCGCAATGGGTTTTCGTTGGTTCAAATTGTCACTGAGCCGAGAGTATTTTAGAACACGCCCCAGACAGCGCCACCCATCCCACTGCAGCGCAAGCGAAAGGATGTTATGTTGAGAATTTGTTGATCCTAGCGGTATTGCTGAGAAACGCCATAGCGCCAGTTTTAAGACGTTGATGCTGTCAACAAGCTTGCGTTTGACTATACCGTCCCCTTGCGCTGGTTTGAAAATAGAGCCCTTTATGTAAATTGCCTTCTTGAACAAGGTCTTCAAAGACCAATATCAAATCCTCCAGCAGTGGGCCGTATAATAACTTTTTTTTGCTTTCAGGATATATTATGTCATTGTTATTAATAATAATAATCATTCAAAATCTCATTTGACATAGCATGTATTTCATGGGATCATTAATATATACTAATATATAATACTATGTATTGCAATGCAGAGGCAATTTTGATACACTAGCACTTGGAAGCATATCTAAATCATAGTGTCATTTCATAATATACAGTCAAGCCGGAAAGTCTGCACACTCCTTTCACCGTCTCCACATTTTATTACGTTACAGACTTATACTACAATAGATTGAGTTCATTTTTTGCCTCAAACATCTACACACAATAGCCAATAATGACGAAGTGAAAACAGGTTTTTAGAAAATATGCTATTTTATTTTACTGACAAAAATAGGTTATTTAGGGGTTACATATCTGTACACACCCTTAGCCTAATACTTGGTTGCTGCACCTTTGGCAGCGATTACAGCTTCAAGGCGTCTTGGGAAAGAAGCTACGAGCTTGGCACACTTGTTTCTGGACATTTTTGCCCATTCCTCTTGGCATATCCTTGCAAGCTCCGTCAGGTTGGATGGGGAGCGTCGGTACACAGCCATTTTCAGCTCTTTCCACAGGTGTTCAATTGGATTCAGGTCTGGGCTCTGGCTGGGCCACTCAAGGACATGCACAGACTTTCTCTGAAGCCAGTCCTTTGTTCTCTTGGCTGTGTGCTTCGGGTCGTTTCTCTGAAGCCAGTCCTTTGTTCTCTTGGCTGTGTGCTTCGGGTCGTTCTCATGTTGGAAGGTAAACCTTCGCCCCAGTCTGAGGTCCAGAGCGCTCTGGAGCAGGTTTTCTTCAAGGATCTCGGTGTACTTAGCTGCATTCATCTTTCCCTCTATCAGGACTAGTCGCCCCGTTCCCGCTGCTGAAAAACATCCCCACATCATGATGCTGCCACTGCCATGCTTCACTGTAGGGATGGTATTAGCCAGGTGATGAGCGGTGCCTGGTTTCCTCCAGACGTGACGCTTGGTATTCAGGCCAAAAAGTTCAATTTTGGTTTAATCAGACCAGAGAATCTTGATTCTCATGGTTTGAGAGTTCTCTAGGTGCCTTTTGGCAAACTCCAAGTGGGCTGTGATGTGCCTTTTACTAAGGAGGGGCTTCCGTCTGGCCACTCTACCATAAAGGCCTGATTGGTGGAGTGCTGCCTGGATGGTTCATCTTCTGAAAGGTTCTCCCATCTCCACAAGGATACGCTGGAGCTCTGTCAGAGTGACCCTCTGGTTCCTGCTCACCTCCCTGGCCAAGGCCCGTCTTCCCCTATTGCTCAGTTTGGCCGGGCGGCCAGGTCTAGGAAGATTCTTGGTGGTTCCAAACTTCTTCCATTTACGAATGATGGTGGCCACTGTGCTCTTTGGGACCTGTAAAGCTGCAGAGATTTTTCCGTACCCTTCTCCAGATCTATGCCTTGACACAATCCTGTTTCTGAAGTCTGCAGATAATTCCTTTGACCCCATGGCTTGGAGTTTGCTCTGACATGCACTGTCAACTGTGGGACCTTATATAGGCAGGTGTTGGCAATCCCCAATCATGTCCAATCAATTGAATTTATCACAGGTGGACTCCAATTAAGTTGTAGAAACATCTCAAGCAGTATCAGTGGAAACAAAATGCACCTCAGCTCACTTTTGGGTGTCATATCAAAGGGTGTACACACTTGTGTACATGTGATATTTTACATTTTGATTTTTAATAAATTAGCACAAATGTCTTAAAGCCTGTTTTCACTTTGTCATTATGGGCTATTTCTGTGTAGAATTGTGAAAGAAAAAATGAACTCAATCTATTGTAGAATATGTCTGTAACGTAATAAAACGTGGAGAAGGTGAAAGGAGTGTGCAGACTTTCCGGCTTGACTGTATAAATATTTTTAAAAGATCATGGTCATGATATTAACAAAGATGTGTAAACCAGAAAGATTGGTTTTATCCAAAAGTCTAAAATACACAATTTCTGATGTATGAAAATATAAATATATAGATGAAAATATAAATATTAAAGATATTCTTAAAAGGGGAACTATATTTTCCATTAGGCTCAGGGCCCCACAGAGGTCTCCTCGGCATCTATTTACTGTGTGTCAATATATCCTTGCATATGAAAGGGGAAAATGCTGTAGTGTAGTAATGCTTCTGTAGTGGCTAACTATCAGAATTGGTAGTACAACATGTATACCAGCACAGCACTCACTATATGCACATGCTGTAGACTACAAAATAAGAAATCATGACTGCATTTTTGTCAGCCTGAAGAAGTTAAACCTGCTGACTAGAGGGAGCAGTGGAGAAGAAGCTTGTGAATATTAAAAGGGCCCCAGTTTTTAATCGAATGTGAGCTGCAGTGGAAGAATTCGAAATTTATGGAGTTTAAAAAGACACCGTAGGACACCTCACAAGTACGCTGTGGGAGCGACGTGTTGACAAATCCATGTTGGCGAAATTACGAATAGTGGAAAGTTCACGGCAGTGCACATTTTCCTGTCTGCAGATAACTGGATGGTCTCCAAAATAAATCACAAAGTCTGACTAAACTCTCTCAACAAGCATATCAACTACTGTGCCTAACTCATTCCAGGAGACAGTAACTGCATTTTCAGGTGAAGCTATGTTTCCTTCACCAGACTTTCTTTTTTTTTTTCTTTTACTTTTCCCTCTTGGAGCTGACCTATCCTCCCTGCTTGGGAAGTATGGATTTAGGACTGAGTTCAGATTTTTTTTTTTTCCACTCAATTTCCAACCCTGATTTTTTCCTCATTGCTGCAACTCCCGCCTTCGATTTGAGCACAGACAAGTGTGTGCCGATCCTCAAAATGCATACCGTCAGTCAGCCCTTCTTTTCCCTGTGCAGTCCACCAGCTGAGCTGCATAGTCATTGTATCTAAGGAGCGCACTTCAGTTGGCACGGGCGGGCTGTAGGGGTATGCTGAACGAAAAGAGTCATGCAGGCAGTCCTCTTGACAAAAACATTCTGTCTCTGGTGGGGAGGCGTGTTCACACAACTGCTGTAGAAGGCTCTGTGACCCAGCAGCCGCACATTTTCACGTATAGACCTTCCGAAATGTGGAACTTGATGAAAGGAGCTGTGAAGGATTCAATGAAACATCATTTAGAATCACCGCTGGGACAGGAAACACCCATTAGATACACGAGACATGAGGGCAGAGAAGGGGAAATGGATTTATTTCATTCATTTACATCAGGGCTGCACAAATAAAACCACTTACAGTACACCCCTGCATGCTCAGATAGCCCAATCAGCAGACTCTATTTATCTAACAGCACATTTACATTGAATGTTTCTTCTTTCTCCTTTCCTACATATTTTCTATAGTATTTGTGGGTCATCATCAGTTTGTTTCAGTCTGTGGATCAAGTAGGATCGTGCTGTTGGGGTTTGATCTAGGATGGGTCAAAGAAGTGCCAAAAAAAAAACATCCCGTATAATATTGACTCGGGCAAGATCCTCTGCTTGTGGGAGAGTTGCAATTTATTTATTTATTTATTTATATAATTATTTATTGAATTATTTTCTCAGGTCCATTTTCCCAGAACATCTTATAACGCTTTTGTTGCAAAATACATATACTTATGGCCTGGGATAAATCAAAATGTGTCCTTGACTGAAATGCATTTGGTAGTAGTGTAGTAATGTAGAATCTGTTGTAAAGTTTCAACCTGAGATTTTCTCAGCCAGATTTTCTTCAGACCTGAGTATACAAAGTATATAAATAATTTTCACTTTCAATACTGTGACACTGTTATGAGGACAGTTCTGGATCACAGTGTGAAGCAGGTTCACTGTTTTACAATGAGAAGGTGTGTTATTTTGGTTAGCGTAAAAATCAACAGTCTGCAGATGCCTTTATCATTATTCACTGCCTATTGACAATGAGTGGAGCTCAATCCTTCCATATAGTTTCCATAAATTATTATCAGAGAAACAATATTGTTATACATATTTGACCCAGTTTTGTTTCTTTTTACTTTTTTCCTTTTACAGTATTTATGCTAGACACAGCTGGTAGGTTTCTGGCCTAAGCAGTAGCTAGATGTTATAGAGGAAAATAATATGAAAACAATCCATTTTAGGCTTTTAAGACCAAACAGCTTGAAGCTGGCAGATTCATAAAATACTTGAAAGTATTATTTTAAAATAGAAGGGACTTCATTTTAATGGCTTATAAATCAGAATATTATGTCTCCAACAGTTTGAAATAGTGTGAAGAGTTTACAAAATGAAACAAATGACTGAACTTGTCCTGGTCACTCAAGCGAGTGAAGAAAAAGCAAGAAATGCACTGAGGCACTACTTGTATAAGCAATGCTATGGGAGACCTGAAAAGCTTTTTGACTCCAAATACATGTAGCTTATGCCCTGTAATTGACCTCTGGCTAACTGAAGGAACTATTTATCATTTTGAAGAGCTTGCTGTATGTACATGTAGCCAAGGGACACATATACATTCTCATTCCTCCCTTCATAAATTTCTAAATGGAACACTTTTGGATATGTCATCCAAAGGCTTTATAACCTGATTAAAATGGTCACTAAAGTTAAGCAGTCAAATTTCATAGTTTAAAAACTATGAAAACGTTTTAAATTGTGCATTATTTACCATGTACCATTTATTATGGAATACAATATATGAAAGTATTACAGATGCAATAGAGGCTTTATAACTATGGAAGCATATCCGCGCCAAAATTCAAATGAAAATGCAAAACGGCGATTGCATTTTGTTTACATTCGATGTGCGCAAAAACCATAACATAATTCAAATGAAAATGCAAAAGGACACTTTGGGTTTTCATCTGCAAGTTAATGTACGCACTTTATCTGGCAATTTGGAAATGTTAATGCAAATCCATTTCACATTAAATTTTTCTCGCCCTTACGACACAACCCAACCCTGCCATAATTTAAATGAAAATGAAAAACCACATTTGCATTAGCAGTTTCTTATTGTAATCGCATGATCCATGACAAAAAGGAAATGATAATTCAATTCGCCATTTAACATAATTCAATTCGCCTATCGTTTTCATGCTTTTGCGGCACAAGAGTGACATAATTCAAATGCAATGGCATTGCATCCGTTTACATTATCATTTCCGCGTGGTCACGCAAAACCCTGCCAAAACTCCGAACTGAACATGCAAACTGTCAAAGCTGCCCATCAAGGCGGGGCCTCGTAGAAACAAGCGTTAGAGGAGACCGTTCAAACCACTGAACATATGATTCAATGGTTGTCTGTGATTTCAGTCTTCAGGCAGTTACCAGGCTAGATAGCGACATTTCCTAGTCCTCTGTTGATATGTCTTGTCTGAGTAATACAACTTACAATACTCTTAGTTAGCCGTGCTAATAAACAGAGGAATCCGGAGTATAGCTTATAGGCACGGTAGCCATTTTAATACAGAGAACAACGTAGCCAGCCAACAGGTGACAACAATCAGTAGATGTAATGACACGGCTGCCCCGAAGGTGGCAGTGTATCCTAATACATAACATCCCTCCCCACTTAATGAACTTGTGGCATCCCTTACCCCATAACAGCACTTAAAGAAAACAGGCCACTAAACATTCCTCCTCGAGTAGACTAACTACATGCGTCCCCATATGACCTAGAAAATATAGAACCAGTCAATCATGTCATTATGAACACTCGAACATTATCAGTCTCTTTTCTTTTTAATATATATAATTTCTAAGGGACTTGGTCCCTGACATTACCCAGGGGATTATTATGCCCCATTCTTCAGGGTATGTCGCTACCTACAGGTTCAGACGATCAGGAGGCCGCCGTTCTCTCAGTGAATGGCGGATGGTGACCGGCATGCTGCCGGTAACCGGGGCAGGGTTTGGCGTGGAACAGGGTGACAGTTCAGTCTCGGAAACAACTGCTGGAGCGAGTCCCTGGGAAACAGGCTCCCTGGGTTCCGGGGTGTCCAAGGTGATGGTGGGCGGTGCCGGCCCGTCCAGCTTGGATGGCTCCGCACTAGCCATGGGTGGTATTTCCAGAGGCGCAGTCCCTCCAGCCAGTAGCTGGTCCGTGTGTCTCTTCCAGACCAGGTCATTTGCGGTCCGGACGGTGTAAGACACAGGCCCGGTCTGTTCCAGGATGGTCGCCGGCATCCACTTTGGTCTGTTGTTATAGTTGCGTGCCAGCACCTTGTCCCCAGCGTGGAAGGTCCTTTCTTTCGCTCTTTGCTCGCGTCTTTGGACCTGAGCTTGCTGTTTCTGATGTACAGTGTCTTTGGTCTGTGGCGGTTTTAGAAGGTCGAGGTTGGTGCGGAGCTGTCTCTTTAAGAGCAGTGCTGCAGGGGTGGCTTGCGTAGTTGCATGTGGAATATTCCGGTAGGACAGCAGGAAGCGGTTCAGCCGCTGGTGGAGAGAGCATTCTCCGGGTGAGGCCTTCAGAGCGTTTTTCATGCTCTGAACAAATCTCTCAGCTAATCCGTTACTGGACGGATGATAGGGAGCCGAGCGGATGTGTTGTACTCCGTTTGCCTCCAGGAATCTCTCGAACTCTTGTGACACAAACTGGGGCCCGTTATCACTCACCAGCTGCTCTGGAAAACCGAATCGACTGAACACTTCACCGAGTCTCTCTATGGTCTTCTCGGCTGTGGTCGCTCTCATGATGGCCACTTCCGGCCATTTACTATGGGCGTCTACCACCACCAGGAACATCCTTTCCTCCAACGGACCAGCAAAGTCCACATGAACACGCTGCCACGGTGCCTCTGGCCAGTCCCACGGGTGGAGCGGGGCAGGCTGTGGCATGCAGCGGACTTGTTGACATGATGTACATGCTCTGACTGTCTCTTCGATCTGTCCGTCAAGGCCCGGCCACCAAAAGTAGCTCCTGGCGAGCTCCTTCATGCGGACCATTCCACAGTGTCCTTCATGTAGCTGTTGCAGTAGCTTTCTTTGCAGCCCTGGGGGAATGATTACTCTGCGTCCCCATAGAACACATCCTGCCTGCACTGAGAGCTCATTTCTTCTTGTGAGGTAGGGTTTGAACTCGGGGAGATCCGAATGACCTCCGTTGACCACCACGTCCATCAGCTTGGCTAGTACAGGGTCATTCCGGGTGTGTTTCTTTACTTGGGCAGCAGTGATGGGAGCTTCCTCCACTTCCCTGAAATAGAAGATGCCCGCCCTGGACGGTTCTGCCCTGTCTACAGGCAGGGGTAGCCTTGAGAGGCCGTCGGCGTTTGCGTGCAGCTCTGCCTTGCGATATTTGATCTCGTAGTCATGGGCAGACAACAGTAGAGCCCACCTTTGCATCCGTCCGGCCGCTAGGGATGGAATGCCAGTGTGGGACCCGAAGATCGTGGTCAGGGGACGGTGGTCTGTCAGGAGAATGAACTTTCTCCCGAAGAGGTATTGGTGAAACTTCCTGACCCCAAAAACAATCCCCAGTGCCTCTCTTTCTATTTGTGCATAGTTGCTCTCGGCGTGGCTGAGGGTGCGGGAAGCGAACGCGATAGGTCGTTCTTCCCCGTTTGGCAAGATGTGAGAGATAACTGCCCCCACCCCATACGGGGAAGCATCACATGCGAGTTGTATGGGCAGTGCGGGGTCAAAGTGTGTTAGGACATCAGACTCTAGCAGCGCTTTCTTCGTTTGGACGAATGCAGCCTCACATTGCGGCGTCCATTGCCAGGCACTTCCATGACACAAGAGTTGGTGCAGAGGTCTCAGTTGGGAAGACAGGTTCGGAATGAACTTTCCGTAGTAATTGAGGAGCCCCAGATAGGAGCGTAGCTGGCTCACTTTCTGCGGCGCTGGTGCTTCCATGATTGCCTTGGTTTTGGATGGTGCCTTATGCAGGCCTTCAGAGTCGATCACGTGTCCCAGATACTCCACCGAGGACTGGAAAAACTCGCACTTGGACCTGCGGACCCTCAGTCCATACTCCTCCAGTCGTTGCAGTGTGGCGTTCAGGTTCTGCAGGTGCTCTTCCTCCGTTTCCCCAGTGATAAGTATGTCATCTAAATAACACTGGACTCCCTCTAATCCACACAGGATCCAATCCATCGCACGCTGGAAGACAGCAGGGGCAGAGGTTATTCCGAAGGGCAGCCTGCAGTACCGGTAGAGGCCCTTGTGAGTTACTATGGTGAGCAGCTCTCTTGACTCCACATCGACCTGCATCTGGAGGTAGGCTTGGCTGAGGTCAATTTTGCTGAATTTCTGTCCTCCTGCTAAGCCAGCGAACAGGTCCTCAATGCGGGGAAGCGGGTAGTGCTCCGCCTCCAGCACTGGGTTTACGGAGACTTTAAAATCTCCGCAGATCCTCACCGAGTTATCCTTCTTTATGACTGGTACGATGGGAGTGGCCCATTCGCTCCGACTGACGGGCTCCAGCACTCCACTTTTCACCAGGGATTCTAACTCGGCCTCAACTTTCGGCTTGATGGCGTAGGGAACTTGTCTTGCTCTCAGGAACTTTGGTCTGCTGTCAGACTTGATGTTCAGTTTGACTGTAATGTCCCTCATTGTTCCGAGTTCCTCTTTAAACACCTCCGCATGTCTATGCAGCACTGTCGTCAGACGTGACTCAATTCTCCCTGTGGCCAGCCTGTGAACTGTGGCCCAGTCCAGTTTGAGTTCCTCTAGCCACGAACGGCCCAGCAGAGATGTTAAGTTTCCCTCAACTACGTACAGCGGTAGTTTAGCTGTTTGGCCATTCACCTGGACATTAACATAAATGACTCCCTTGGTTGGCACGGTCTCACCGGTGTAGGTTTTTAGTTTGAGACTGGTTGGCTGTAGTGGAAGGTGTTGTAGGGTTTCTTTGTACACGGTAGAGGACACCAGGGAGACTGCTGTACCCGTGTCGATCTCCATGCGCACTGGTCTTTCCTCCAGCAGTGGACTTTCCCAGTATCCCCCTGGTCCTCCTTTCACAGACAGAATACACACATCTGCCTCATCTGATGAGCTAATCGGTTTTGCGATAACGTTAGTGTCACCAGGCTGTACACTGTGTACAGACTGTCTCTTTTGAAACCTGGGCTTTTGCTTCTGATTGTCCCGTCTTGGATTGTTATTAGTTCTCTTACTTCTACAGACTCGTTCTATATGACCTATACGTCCACAATTTCTGCACTCTACATCTTTAGTCCAGCAGTCAGCCCTGGAATGTCCTGTCCTGTCACATCCGTAACATCTGCCCTGTGCTTCCTTCTCATCAGTGGAGACCTTGTGCAATTTCCCCCCTCCACTGAGCTGCTGAGCCTCCCTGGCCGCTAGTTCCATGGACACACTCACCTCGATAGCTTTCTCTAAGGTGAGTGCACTTTCAGTGAGAAGGCGTTTCTGTGTACCTGCACTCTTTAGGCCGCACACCAGCCTGTCCCGTAGGGAGAGGTTCAGTACATCATTGAACTCACAGTGCTCTGCAAGCTTTCTCAGCGCAGCTACAAACATTGACACAGTCTCCCCTTCCTCTTGTTTTCTGTTATAGAAGCGAAAACGCTCAGCAATCACCAGGGGCTTGGGTGAGAAGTGAGCTGCCAGGGTGGTCACTATACTATCATAGCTCTTGCTACCAGGCTTGTCCGGCTGGACCAGGGCACGTAACAAATTATATGCTTTAGGTCCCATCACACTTAAGAACGTCGGCACCAGCTTATCCTCCCCAATGCCATTAGCTGTAGCAAAGTACCCAAAACGTTCTGCATAGGAGTTACAGTGCTCCGTATTTTCATCAAATGCTCCAATACTTCCAATTATTCCCGCCATTTTAGCTTCTCCGACTGCTTGTTGGGGATTACTCACGCTTCTTTGTCCACTAGAGTCACTGGTTTCGCTGCCATCACTCTCCGACATGAACGATGGCTAGTAGCACTCCCGCTAATCCGTTAGCCTTCAGCACACCCACTACAGTCTGCCCCAAACGTTTCCAAACGAGTGTGGACACACACGCAGAGCTCGTAGTACCTCGTCGCCAGTGGATATGTCTTGTCTGAGTAATACAACTTACAATACTCTTAGTTAGCCGTGCTAATAAACAGAGGAATCCGGAGTATAGCTTATAGGCACGGTAGCCATTTTAATACAGAGAACAACGTAGCCAGCCAACAGGTGACAACAATCAGTAGATGTAATGACACGGCTGCCCCGAAGGTGGCAGTGTATCCTAATACATAACATCTGTGTTTGGGAATTATAGGCTAAATGCTAAAAACTAGAAAGTAACGAGGTTGCCTAAACGTTATGATGAGCCTAGCCAGCCCGTTGTTAACGAACTTAACAGCAGGGAGGACTTTCCGTAAGAGGCAATAGATTTCCGTTCACCGGTTTGCCTTAGACAGGGCTGTGTCATAAATCAACATTGGGCTATTGCTTAGCCTATATTCCATGTCACTAATATAAAATAAGCAGGCTATCAATAAAATAAGTGCTTATGTCTCTAATTGTGTCTGAGTGGTAGACCTATTTAAATGAAAATGATTCTGTAGCCTATGTTCTTAAAAGACTCAGTATAATGGATTATTTTTTATTTTTACAGTTGTGTGGATAGGCTACTGCAGAACTCACTGCATTCTCACACCCTCGAAAAAGACCAATTTTTACGTTCTCTCAATAACCATGAGCGTCTTTAAATTGAACAAATTAAAATGTTTGGTGTAGGCTAGGCTACAACAGAAAAATCAGTGTCATAGAGGCTATAACCGCCTCATCTTACAGCATTGAGATCCGAAAAGCTCCAGAGACTGTGCGAAGAGCCTACCTACTAGCCTACCAAAGACGGTGGATTGTGTTGTAGGGTAGCCTATATGGTGTATGGTGTTATAATAAAATAAAAATATCATTTTTTTTTTAATCGTGTAAATGTCCATTTGTTTTAATCTGTAGGCTATGCTACTTCATGACTTGGCTAAATATAGATTATTACAATAGCTGAGGCTACAGGTGAAATTTCCAAGGTTGATGGGCCTGTGAGTAGGGAGATCAGAGTCGGTTGTGCCCCGGGGTCATTTCCCCATGTGTTTTCACCAAATAAAAAAGAAGCTGTCATTCAGTTTTTACAAGTCTTTTACTGCCATCTGCTGGGTAAAGACATGAATGACAGTCTACACATTATAGCCTATGCGGAATAGGCGTACACAATCTTTTTATTTTTTATTATATTTTTATATTTTATATATATATATATTTATATATATATATATATATTTTTTTTTTAATATGTATATTTAATTAGCCTGGAGTCTATACACCATACAAAATCCATAGTTTTTCGTAGGCTGTAGGCTCAGCCTATCTCGTTCCGATCGCTGTCTCTGCTTTCTGTGGACTACGTTACCTTTGCTCAGCACATAGCCTAAGGGTAAGGCTATCTAAAAGAAAACAATAATTAATAGAAATCGTGATGGAAATGCCCACGGTGCATATTTTTCAGGCATAGCCTGCCATGAATAGCCAGTTGGTTTTGACCACAAAAACCCGTAACATTAGGCTATCGGCTAGTTTCCACACCAGATTAACGAAAGCAAACGAATGGCTAGTTGTAATTTATAGGCTACCTTGTTTCCTTTTTAATTCGTATCATTTAGCCTATAATAATCCCCAAACACGGAGAACTAGGAAATCTATCTAGCTATCTAGCCTGGTAAATTACTGATGACCGAAATCACAGAATCATGTTCAGTGGTTTGAACCAGAGCCATAGGTTTGAATGGTCCCCTGTAACGCCTCTTTCTTCCAGGCCCCGCCTTGATGGGCAGCTTTGACATTTTGCATGTTCAGTTTGGAGTTTTGGCAGGGTTTTTGCGTGAACGCACGGAAACGATAATGTAAACGGATGCAATGCCATTGCATTTGAATTATGTCACTCTTGTGCCGCAAAAGCATGAAAACAATATGTTAAATGGTGAACTGAATTATCATTTCCTTTTTGTCATGGATTATATGTGATTATAATAAGAAACTGTGAATGCAAATGTGGTTTTTCATTTTCATTTTAAATTATCGTAGAGTCGTAGAGGAAATGGATTTGCATTAACATTTTCAAATTGTCAGATAAAGTGCGTACATTAACTTGCAAAGTGGCCTTATGCATTTTCATTTGAATTTTTGAGCGGATATGCTTCTATACTGTATATAACTAGCCCTGCAATGTTTTATTTCAGCTGCAGAATCTTGGGGTACCCAGAACATTTATATTTGCCCATGGTTGCCCTCTGTAAAATAAAATATGTTTAACACCCCTTGACCATCTGTGTTGGTATAGCAATATACAATGCCCTCCACTATTATTGGCACCCCTGGTAAAGATTAGTTAAAAGAGTTTTGAAAAATTCACCGGGTGAATTAGCTTAATCTCACACTGAAAAAATGAGAAAAATCCAACCTTTAATTGAAATAAATGTATTATGGGAGAAAAAATCCCTCATCAAGAAATAATTATTTTGAACAAAACCACATGTGCCACAATTATTGGCACCCCTGCATTTATATATAGAATAAAGTAATAATTTTAAATATTTTATCGCATATCCTTTGCATGTCATGACGTCCTGATGTCTGTGACCCAACAACATCAAAAGACTCTTGATATCTTATTTTCTGGTACTCTTACAAGCGATACTATAACATCTCTGCATTTGAATGGATCTCTATGGGAATTGGGGGGTAGGACTAGATTTAGCTGTAAATTAAACTGGAACAGTATGGAACACATGGTTGGCTAAATGGCCAAGTCATCAAGGGTCTGACGTATCAAACAAGCCTTAAAACATCACTCTACTGCCAGAAATAGGAAAATTTGTCAGGAGAAACAACCCTTAAAGTGTTCCATCCATATCTACTGCATATCTGGCAGCAAGGTGATGCTTTGAGGCTCGTTTGATACCTCAGACCCTTGATGACTTACAGCCATTTTACCACTGTAAATTATACTGTTCCAGCACAATTTACAGCTAAATCTAATCCCACAAGGACAAGTTTATTTTGCCCCACGCACTGTGAGGAGGATGGTAAGAGAGGGAAAAAATCCCCAAGGATCACTGTTGGAGAATTACAGAGGAAAGTAGCATCTTGGGGTCATCAACTCTCCAAAACTACCATTAGACGTCACCTCCATGCCAACAAATTATTTGGATGGCATGCCAGAAAAAAGCCTTTCCTGTCATTTCACCAAAAACGTAAGCGCCTGGAGTTTGCTAAACACTACTGGAACTTTGACTGGAACCGTGTTCTGTGGTCAGATGAAACAAAAATGTAGCTTTTTGGCAACCAACACTCAAGGTGGGTTTGGCATAAAAAGAAGGATGGCTATACTGAAAATAACCCGATCCGCAGGTTGGTGGAGGTTCTGTGATGTTGTCGGGCTGTTTTTCCTCCAAAGGCACTGGGAAACTTGTTAGGGTACATGGCATCATGAACTCCATGAAATACCAGGAAATTTTTTATCTGAATCTGGCTGCCTCTGCCAGGAAACTAAAACTGGGTCGTCGTTGGATCTTCCAGCAGGACAATGATCCAAAACATACGTCCAAATCAACACAAAAATGGTTAACTGAACACAAAATCAAGCTTCTGCCATGGCCATCTCAGTCCCCTGACCTAAACCCCATTGAAAACCTGTGGGCTGAGCTGAAGAGGAGAGTGCACAAGAGAGGACCTAGGACTCTGGATGATCTTGAGAGATTCTGTAAAGAGGAATGGTCTCAGATTCCTTGCTCTGTATTCTCCAACCTTATTAGATGTTACAGGAGAAGACTCAATGCTGTTTTACTGGCAAAGGTGTTACGACCCCGGAAATGGACTGGACCCAAATGCACGACTCGAACACAGGAATGCCAAAACTCAATATTTTATTGTATGATCAGGGTAGTCCTGAGCAAGGGGAGAAAGGCAAAAGGTGGTTAACGTTCCAAGCCGGAACTGGATGAGCAGGACAGACAACAGAGCGCGTAGCTCTTAATAAATTATGCTTCGACCAATTCTCCTGAAGCATAGGGAGAACATAGATAACAGACAGTCCAGGTATGAGGCTGCGGGGGAGCAGTGGGAGCAGGAGAGGCTAGGGAAGGAGATGGAGACAGACAACCAGTTTGGTGGAGCAGGGGATGAGCGGGAGCAGAGGTGCAGGACAGTGGAGCGGAGTCTGGGCAGGACGCAGGCGTTGCAGCAGGGCAATGGCAGTAGCGGCACAGCAGCAGCAGGGCGGCAGCAGCGACAGCAGAGGCAGAAGCGACAGCACATCAACAGCAACCGCAACACTGGCAGTAGGCGGGCACCGCCGCAGAGTGGAGGAACAGGAGCCCAGGCTGCAGGCACACACATCAGGTGTAAGGCAGGGAAACCGCAACACAGGCAGGGATAACAAACGACTGCAGGCTGGCAGACTGAAGCAGACAAAGTTAGTATAGCGAGGCAGGAATATTGAACAGCGGGAAGCGCCGTTCCAGACAGGAGCAGACTTCGACTTTAACAGACTGGTAAGGCGAATTACGCCGGTACCGAACGAGACTCAGATTTTACTGACTAGACTGGATACAAGGACTCAAGACAGACCAAAGGTTTCAGACAAAGAGCATTAACAAACTGGCACAGGACAGAGAACACCGGTGACTAAATGCAAACATTAATTGGTATCAATTAGGTGCCGCGTGCGAATGTATGCGAGAGTGATTAACAGAGCGGAGAGTGTGGAATGCATGCAAAACGGGGAAATGGGATAGGCTGAGAGAAGTGAAGTTTAACAGAGTGACACCAAGGGGAAACCACGCCCAACCTGCAGCAAGGGGGAAAACGGACTATGGAGAGACGAACACGAGACAGGGGGAAAGGGAAAACACGGGAAACAATAGGACAGGAGTGAGAACATCACAAAAGGGAGGTTGTACAAAGTATTAAATGCAGGGATTTGTTTTCTCAGAATAAATTTCCTTCAATTAAAGGTTGGATTTTTCTCATTTTTTCAGTGTGAGACTAAGCTAATTTACCAAACTGTGAATCTTTTATAACCCTTTTTACTCATCAAAGTTTTTTTGTTTTTTTAAGTGCCTTAAAAGGTACAAACTATTGTCACTAGGGTGGTACCCTATAGGTACATGAAATTGTACCATTAGCCAGCAATACATAATTAATTTTTTGTTATTAGTACCCAAATAGAACATTATTGCACTTTCAGGGTACATTTGGGAACTTACCTCCACTGTACCTTTATTTATGAGAGTGCAGAACTTAAATCATTCCATAGCTACGTACAGCATATGTTTAGCCCTTTGGTGTCTATTTGTACTTGGAGGCTGGACTGGGCATTCTGGTTGAACACCTTTGCAGCAAAAGACCAGTATCATTTTACTGAGATGCAGCTGTGGGGGTTGTGTCAAGTCAGATGAAAATTCTGTTTTTGAGCCATACATTTCCAGGAAAGGGTGCTAATACTCTTCCTCTGCTGCCACTTTTTTGTCAAGTTGGCAAAGTATACAAAGTATACAACCCTGAGAGTGAAACAAGTGGAAACTGACTACAGCTGGACACTCATTCAAAGTGTGGTGTTGGCTTTTAACGAGGAAAACATCACACTATACTTGGAGAAAGCTGACCAAATCAGGGGGAAAAAAACTAAACTGAGCTGAAAATGTTCACAGTTCTGTACCTCTACTGCCCATGTCCTAATGGATATTGTGAAACGCACCAGACACAACATGTCGAAAATGTTCGGAACATTTCACTCACCTGCAAAATGTTGTCTCCGTGGATGTTTGGAAAGGACTGTTCAATGAAATGCGCTCAGTTTTTTTTTTTTTTGCAAAGAATGCCTCAAAAGATTTGAAGGGTAGTGTCAAAGCACTGAAAGCATACATTTGTAGCACCCATCTGCCAGATGAATTTGAAAACCTGCAAGAGGAGAAACGCAAGCTATCACTGAAAGGTCTCCATTTACAGCACAATTTAGGAAAGTGCTTGAAGGAGAGCATGTATATCAGGGAACAGGCACTCCATTCTCCTCAAACAAAAAAGCACTTAGTCCAGCTGACTTTGCAAGGAAGGAAGAGAGAGAGAGTATATAATACAGCAAGGTCTCATTCACAAGCATGTGGTAAGGACACTACGGACATCCATCAACCCAAGGACACTAAAGACATTTACTAGCCTCAGGAAGGAAGAGTCAAAATGGAAGAAAAAATTAATCAGGTATCAATCTAAATGCTTTCACCCTCTGAAAAATATGCCAATAAAACCTTCTGGCAAAACCACAAATCTCATACCTATAAATTCTGAGAATGGCTTATGTGTTTCTGTAATTAATGCCAGTCCACTAGAGTATTAGTAAACTAATAATTAATGTGTGGGGATTGGAAAAGCAAGTTGGAGAGCTAGTATCAGCAGTTGCGAGCAGTTTAATTGTAAGTGAATTACCAGAGATACCAGCTCAGAGACATCTTTCTATGTGGCTACACTGATGTCATCTTGGTTCAGGATGAAGGCTGAGCAATTAAACAATGTAATGCAGGCCAGGGTTTACATGTGAAATGATGATGAACCTTACAACAGACCAGTTATTCTGTTCCACATCGGAGTATGCAGTCCCCAAGCAACGCTCTACGTTCTTAACACAGAACTACCTGCTTCACCCCACCAATCCAGCTTCAGGGCTGGCCACTCCACAGAATCTGTGATCCTCTCCATTCTGACTCCTTGACCTCTCTGCTGCAGGGCTCAAATTAAATGGCTGCTTAGCTGCCTAAAGGCTGTTACAGAGTGTTTAAAACAGGGAGCAGACACGTACACAGACGAACAGTCCTCCCGATTGTCTGCGGACTATTGCCTTTCATAGTCGAGCGCACCAACCCCCCATTTGTAGACTACATTTCCCATCATTTTTGCGCGCAAATTTAAAACAATGGCATCCCTCTTGGAAGATGATTACGGTACGCAGAAGGTCCACTTGTAGGTGAAATGACAGGTTCGTGTGGACACAAAAAACGGCCTAGGTGGACGTCCGTTTTGGGTCTGCTATGATCTCATTTAGGTCCGCGCAGACCCTGCAGACGTCCGTACGCATACCTTTATTGGCGATTATGAACTGCCCTTTATTAACTACTAAGCTAATATTACTACTACCTGGTTCTGGTTCAAATCAACACTATCATCACTTATCAGTACCTGCCATGTTTTTTATCCTGTTCACTCAGGCCCCTTAGTGGCGTAAACATCAGTGTCTCAGGGTTCTCCCCAAAAATGTAACAAAGGTGCCGTGCCACTATGTCACGGGTTGAACCGGGCAAATCCCGTGCCCGAACCAGGTTTTTTTCTTGGATCCACCACTCCCCAAAACAGTACACCAGACAGAAATAAAGGTAAAAATAATTTTTATTTACTACAAGGAGTCACAGTATCACATGACTGACAGAGGCTATGCCCGTCTGTGGGTTCCTTTTCCCCCCACTCTCTCTCCACAAACAAATAACATGAAACACACAAAAGAATATATGTTGTGGAGTCCTACCCATGGTAGGACTCCACAATGGTAGGACTACCCATGGTAGGACTGTCACAAAAAAAAATAAAAAATCTAAAAGACATAAGCCGTCCGGCCCAAAAATAACCACACGCGCAAACACACATGGACAGCTTTTGCCATCCTTGGTGGTCGCCAACAAGGATTCCAACTGTCCACCACTCAGGCGAATCCTGGGACCCAGGCCTTCACTGTGCCCCATCACCCTCGTCACTCTCGCCGGGCGGGATGTGGGACACCGACTCTGACAGATGAGAAAAGACACACCACACCCGCTGCTGCTCAGTTCCCCGCTCGCTCCGGTCTGAGACACACACACTGCTGCTCCTGATATGGCGAAAATACGTTCCTTACGGTCTGGGGGAAGTCTATGTACGCCTCGTCCAGATAAGTTCTCGCCATACATAGACATAGCATATTCACGCAAAGAAACGTAATCAAACTAATAACAAAAAAAGAAAGAAAAGAAAAGGAACAGAACACCACTCATGTAAGCGACCAGAGACCCACGTGCTCTCTCTCGACTTCAGTCAGTTCTCTGTCTTTGCCCCAGGTGCGCTTCATTATATTCCCTCAGGGAACTCACTCTTCCAATCATTCAATCTGGCTTCGTAATTATCCCATCTTCTACTACGACAGCCACCACCATTCCCTCCTGAGGGAGACTGCAAACATGCTACATCTATTCCCTCACTTGCGCCGCTGTGTAAAAATATTATTTTGCTGTTCTAATCAGAAAGGAATCATCACTTACTTTGTGACGGCTGGACAAAAATTAGATGGGACTTTAGGTTTGGCACACACTGCGAACCGAACAATTCGCATTTTCAAGCACCACCTTTTTTTTTAACACAAGCCTCTTTGACTACAGGCATAATCATGTTTTTTACAATGGCAAACCCACAGAAAAGATTTAATGTGCTTGAGCCTGATGAACTTTGTAGTCGTCCACTGGTTTCAGATGAGGAGATTAACATCTGTACCTTCTGTGTACCATAATCATCTTCCAAGAGGGACGCCATTGTTGTTTTAAATTTGCACGCAAAAATTATGGGAAATGTAGTCTACAATTGGGGGGTTGTGTGCACGACTATGAAAGGCAAAAGTCCGCAGACAATCGGGAGGACTATCCGTCCGTGTACGTGTCTGCTCCCTGTTTTAAACACTCTGTAACAGCCTTTCGGCAGCTAAGCAGCCATTTAATTTGAGCCCTGCAGCAGAGAGGTCAAGGAGTCAGAACGGAGAGGATCACAGATTTTGTGGAGTGGCCAGCCCTGAAGCTGGATTGGTGGGGTGAAGCAGGTAGTTCTGTGTTAAGAACGTAGAGCGTTGCTTGGGGACTGCATACTCCAATGTCTTCGCAATAAATGGGAACAGAATAACTGGTTTGTTGTAAGGTTCATCATCTGGTTCATCATCATTTCACATGTAAACCCTGGCCTGCATTACATTGCTTAATTGCTCATCCTGCCCGCAACCGATTGTCCACTTGGATGGATAGAGATATTAGGTCGTCCAGGGAACTGGCATCGTCCCTCGTCGCCAACTCGTCCCTAAGGACCTCCCTCATCCTGTTGCGGAGCACCTCTTGAAGCGCCGTGTCATTCCAGCCAGACTCCTCGGCAGCACAGCGGGACCCCTGGCGGAGATGGAGGAGACGTTGAACGGCGTCTCTGCCGCATGCAGGATGGTCAAATACTTTCCCCATCTCGGAAACAAATGTCAGGTAATGGGAACTGGCTGGAAGCTGGCTGTCCCAGATAGTGGTGGCCCAGTCTCGGGAACTGTAGGGACAACAGACTACATTTCCATTCATTCCACAGGAAACCCAAAAGCCATTTAAAACATGGCCACAGTATAACGTCCGTTGTTAGTGATCCAATCATGTCTCTTGGAAATACGAGACACTAAGGGTCATAAAATGAAAACAGATAAGACTGAAGACATTTCAGTCTGTCGCCCTAATTCACCCCACTTCTTCTCCATTTTGCATCGTGCTGCACACACCTGCACAAGAGGCAGCACTCAATTTTCTCTTCCCCCTTTTGCTAGCTATACAGCTACAAAAGTGGGCCACGGAGAGAGACACAAGGAACGGGTTAGCTTGCCTACGGCATCTAACCATAGAACTGAATTAACACAACTCCGACCGAGGTGTGTTCCAGCCACGGACAAAGACGCAGGCGATAACCAGACGACCAGCAGAACTCCCTACCAGGATAAGAAAGGCCAAAGGAGACCCCCTGGCCATCCACCTCACGGACAAGCCAGCTGTAATCAACTCACCGCGGACTTCAGTAAGACTGATCAAACATCCCAGGCATAGATTTTAGTCTGAATTGTTTATCGGTGATTTGATTGTATCTCGACTTTGTGTGATAATAATAGCTATAAAGTTGTTGCACTGGTTAGCAAGCTAGCCGACTGGCCTATCGTTTCATAGCTAATGTGGTAGTACTAACTAACCCGAGCAGGCCTCACTGGTTTGCTCCTCTATCCTAACACTGACTAACATTTGTGTGATATGATCTCATTTTAGCTTACTGTAGATGGTTAACAGTATTTCCTGACCGAAGTGCTTGAACGTATTTATAGTAACGTTAGATTTGAGATCAATTACCACCATCATGCTGCGACACAGCAAGTTTACTCCATATTCCTTTGTTCTCTGAGCACATGTGGCACGCGTGCACACACACACCTACATACGCAATGCACACACATGTGCATACCCACACAAAAGCTCCAATAGCACACAACACAATATATCGATTTAGTAGAATGTGATATTCCTGTTTTTCCTTGTTTAATAAATCTATTTTTGTTAAACCTGGTGTCTGATCTGGTATCATATGAACACGAGGGCTGAGTCAACCTAATTATTAGAACGTAACACCTTCAACCCTTGTGAATTATTAGTTATTAGTGCTTTGATGGTAAATTGAAGTAGTAGTAATTATAATCCATAATAATCAAATGAGACTGATATACAGAGGCATATTCCTTACATTTATGGTGCCCTGGTGTGAGGATTTATAAATATTTCTTACATTTATTGGCGCCCTGTCCGAGGATATTCTCTACATTTATGGTGCCCGGGTGAAGACTGGTAAGACGTACATGTTTTAATTGTCTATCACCATTACTGCTAAATGTATATGTAAACACCTTGCATGAGTAATACTCCACATGTAGGAATATAGAGGCATGTTCCCTACAGAACTCCCCCCAAGACAGGCCATGATGAATGCAAAGACAGGAAACAGGAGACTTCATCAGGAAACCCCTGCATTTCCCCAAATCACCGTTGTAGCGTTCTGGATGGGGAATGCGGGGTTCCCTAGTCTGGTGAAGTGGCGGCGTTGCAGGCTGCACGGAAGCGGGAGGACTGGGGGGTGCCCCAGGAACTGGAGGAGGCAGGCTGGCGGACATCAGTGAAACCTGGGACCCCATCTGACCCACTTCTACGGAGAGGGACTTCAGGGTCTCCTATGTCCCAGAGTAATCGCTCGTGCTGGCCAATCATTACCCCCTGACAGGCGATGGCATGGCGGAGCTGCTCTGAGTCTGCTAGGTCCATCACTGGCCAGATCATTCTGTTATGGCAGTGTGCAGGATTGGACCCATTGTAGCTATTTCTGTAGAACACCCTAAAAAGTGCCACACTCTCAGTGGTAAATATGTATGGGGAATGCCTCACCAAGGCCTAACTTAGTGAATGGCATAATTCAAGTGACGTTTTTCAGATATGGTATGATTGCCTGTGAATAAACATATTTTAGAATTTTTTTTACATATTGCCTAACATGTTTGTACATTTTATGGACCATCAATTGGGGAATTTATCTTCTTGCCCTTAGGTCTTCACAGTGCAGATATACGGGTTGATTTTTTTACCACCTGCATTCTCTTGCTTAATTTAAGACCTGCTGACAGACCATCCATCATTTCCTTCATTGCACTGTTATTGAATAACAAATAGAAACTAGGTTAATACATCTTAGTGGTCAGGCCTTGACACAATGACAACAGTAAGTAGTTATGATTGTAAGAATCCTAAATCTCATTTAAATTGAATTTGGCGGTGGCTGCCCTGTTACTCATCTTGCTTAAACACTGTATTCGAGTGTTTGCACATGCCCAAATGTCTAGTGTTTCATCTGACTTTGCTAATTATGACTGTTGTTGGCACACCTACAGGGTGGAGCATAATTGGCCATTGTGTCACCCAGATGGAGATTTTGTCTGAGTGAGCCATGAATTTCTTTATTCCTCCGTACTGTAGGCTAAACTTCAGATCTCTAGGATAATAAATGACAACCGAAGCCTGGATTCAATCAGAATTTGTCCTAAACTCTTATATTAAATTTGAGTTTTACTTTTTCTCCACAAACAGTTTGGTGAGTTCAGACGTTGCCAAAAAATACATAAACAGTTCAATACACCAAAAGAAAAACAAGTAATTTTGTCATCTATCCATCCATACATTATCACCAATCCATCGCAATTTGCCTAATCTAAGTAGGCTAATTCATTGTATGGAATATTTAGACAACTCAACTAACTAATACCCAGTTACTTTAACAAAAAATTTGTCATACAAAATGGTCAAATCCTATGGATTGAGAGAGTAAGTTATTCCAATAAATCAATTTTCTGGTCAATTGGATGTACACTGGCTGGATTATGCCATTGTGAACACCTGGTAGTATCATTCATGGCTGGGATATCCTGGACCTGTCGACAATCTCCCGCTGAACAGTCCCCGTGCCTAAGAAGCCAAGTACAAAAAGTACCTGTACATGTACGGAAATGGCATAGGATCCTTTTGGAGCCTTATCTTATCAGATTAGGCTCCAAAATGTTGCACAAATGCAACAGAATTGGTCTAGTTAGTCGAAAACGACTAACCAGCCATTCGTCCCTATCAGAGAACAAATCTGTACGATCCCTAAAGATGCATTCTCTCCAAAGAACGCCATTCGCCAACTCCTCCAACAGCGCAAGATCAGCCATTGCAATGCTGGCTACACCCTTGTAACCACTTTTAATCAGATTTGCCACTTTAAATGTGTGTTTTATTTAGCATATTTACTGTCATATAGCATTTAAATTGTTATCAATGTAGAAAAATAGTACTAGGAGCATTCATGTTATGGGTCTAATTTAAACAGGTTCATAGGCTACAATTGATTAAGAGATGTAATCTAAAGTGTTTGCTTTTACAATCATAATCTATTATGTTTGCAATGTGCATTTCAAAGGCTACATTTAGTCTTGTGAATTTAACAGAACATAAAAATGAATTCATATTCTAATTGACATTCAGAAGCTACATTCAGTGGCATTTTGAATTTACAAATGTGGTCCTGAGCAGGTGTAAAGTTTCTTTGTACATACAAACAAATCTGAGCTATGAAAACTTTTATGAATGCCAATATATGAACAAAATTGCTGATACACTTAATGCACAAATTAATTCTGCTCTCATTTTATGAATGAGGCCCCTTGTCTTTAAGCCTTGGACAATTTAAACAGGCCATATTTGAAATGAACGCAAACGTATTTTAGCTTGTACTGTCCTGTTTTATGTAGCCTAACAAAATGAAACCAATGGAACAAACATAAAAGTTTACTATGCAAATTTTCATCCTAGGGGCAAGAGATGGAAATTGCATTGCATTAAAATGGCAATCAAAGTACAACTGATATTACCAACTTCTTTGGAATACACAAACTAAGAAAACCCATATTACATTGTAGTGACACATGTTGGTCCTGGCAGAGGAAGTAAGTGATACCCATACAAAAACCTAAAGTCCCAAGGAAGGATAACAGCAATTCAGAAATACATGTTGATGTTTTGCTAGAAACCTAGAAGGGTACAAACACTTGTCATAACCTATAGGTAAATATACCCATTGTCATTGTGGATTGGGAAGGCTATGGTCCAGAGGAACGCTGTTGGTTTCCTTCTAGGAACATTCTAGATCCGGAACTCATAAAGGACTTTCGCAGGCATGTTTCAGAAGGACCATCTGGGGCCACTCCTTAGAGGGGGGTCCTGTCATGGTTTTGCAGCCTGCTCTGCCTTTTCTGCGGGTGTTGCCTCTCGGGCCGCGAGAGGGTGCTCCTGTCATTTTTTCCGCATTTCGTGCCCTATTAGAGCTATGGGTTGCAGGTGCGGGCCAGCTATTTAAGTGCCGCACCTTATTTGTTCTGTGCTCTTGTGTAAGCATCTGTTTACTCACTGGCCGGTTACCTTGGGTTTAGCGTGAAGACTGCATATATTTTCTGCCTGAAAGATAAGTTATAGGTTTAGTCTCTAGGACTTTTTTCCTTCCTATTTTTCTTCTCTCACTAGTTCTTTTCTTCAATTTCTTTTCAGTCCTCACTGAGGCTGTAACCTCTGTTACCTTTCTTTTTCTCCTACCTCCTTGTTTAAGCTCATTTGTATTTTATTGAGCCGGTAGGTTTTTCCTTTCTTTTTCTATCCTTTCTGCTCGAGTCTTCGAGCCTGTATCGCCCTCTTTTCTTGGTTGCTTTTTGTTGGCTTATACGCCGGGGGTTATTTCCCCCTTATTGTTAGTTTTTTCCTGTTCTATTAGGGTATCCCTTTCCTTTGTCCCTACTAGTGGTTCCTACATTAGAGTGTAGCTTTTGGATCCCCTTACGGTCGCGTCTGGTTCTCCGACCCCTTCCTCTCTGTCACAGTTCTTCGGAGTATATGACCAGTTCCTACCCTATGCGCTTGGGGGTACTCTTGATCTACCAAATAAAATAATAGTTTGTGACTTCTCATGTTGCCTTTTAATCAGACCATGTAATTTTCCTTAATTTCCCTTATTGTTTATTATTCTCCCACCTGTTCGGTTAGCATGATCTATCTTGTCTATGTTATAGGTACAACTCCTGCTTGGTTATGGAAAACAGGAGGGAAACATTCCTATTTTGACTGGTGTGCTAGATGCCCTCGTCCTTGTTGATAGGGAACTATCCTGCATCCTCTCGCCACCCCCCCATCCTCAGTACTTTTCCACTAGATCTTGACTGTATTATTTAATTATTTATATAGAAGCTTGCATATGGGGCTTTCTTGGGCCTACAGAACAGTTTCACAAAACAGGCTTACTTCCACAGTACACAAGAGCCATATGGACGGTACCAGCGACCCCCCGGGGAGTCGAACAAGTTCTGGCACACGGCCCTGGGCCGCTCATGAGCAGGGGATTCAGGTCCTCAAAGCTCAGCAGCTGGCTATCCAGAGTCAGCAGGGACAGTTAGTGGATCAGCTGCGCCGCCAGGAGGACTGTCTGCATGAGTTGGCAGACAGTCTTCGCCTACTGCCTGGCCCAGCTGCAGTAGGCAGTTTTAGCGCAGTAGCCGCACCCATCACTGCTCTGACGAAGAAAGTGTCACCTTCGCGGTTTCAATGGAATCCGAAGGCTGGAGCAGCTTTCGCGGAGTTGAAGAAAAGGTTTAGCTCCGAGCCCATCCTCATCACTCCCAACCCTTCTCTCCCCTTTGTGGTAGAGGTAGATGCCTCTGAGTTGGGGGGTAGGGGCTATATTGTCCCAGTCTTCACTCCTAGACCGGAAAACGCATCAGTGTGCCTATTTTTCTCATGGCCTGACACCGGCTGAGACCGGGAGCTTTTGGCGGTGAAATTGGTGCTGGAGGAGTGCCGTGATTGGCTCGAGAGGGCCGGAGCATCCCTTCACTGTTTGGGCTTTGGATTTTATTACCGGCTTGCCTGCATCTGACCGGCATCATGGTGATTCTGGTGGTCGTTGACAGGTTTTACAAGGCGGCGCATTTTATGGCTCTGCCCAAACTGCCTTCAGCACCGGAGACCGCACGGTTGGTGGTCTACCATGTTTTTAGAGTGCACAACCTGCCCCAGGACGTTGTGTCTGATCACGGACCCCGGTTTGCCACATGATTTTGGCGTTCATTTTGCTCTCAGCTGGGGTCTCCGTTAGTCTGTCTTCGGGATTTCACCCGGAGACTAACGGATATACTGAATGCACTAATCAGGACATTAGTGAGCATTCTTCGGTGTCTGGCTGCGTCCAAATCCCATGTCAAGGAGTCATCACCTCGCTTGGGCAGAATACATTCATAACACACTGCGCAATGCGTCCACAGGGCTCTCACGATTCGAGGCTCAGTTGGGGTATCAACATCCTCTGTTTCCCGAGTTGGAAAGGAATGTGGAGGTACCGTCCGCGTGGTACTTTGTCCGGAGATGTCAGTCGTTTTGGAGAAAGTCTGTGCACGCCTCAGCGAGGCAGAAGGATTTGGCTGATAGACGTCACCGCCCGGCTCCTCCCCTACCGTGTTAGGCAACGGGTTTAGCTATCCACGCGGGATCTTCCGTTGTGAGTGGAGTCTCGCTCTGCGCTCCTGGGACCATTTAAGATTATCCGTAAAATGAATCCGGTCACAGTTCGCTTACAGCTTCCCCAGTCCATGAGGATTCACCCGACGTTTCACTTCTCACGTCTCAAACTGGGTACTCAGCACGTTGGCTCTGGCTGACAAGCCGCGGCCCTCAACCTCGGTTTATTGGGGGTGGTCCGGTATATACTGTGCAGCATATTCTGGCTGAGAGACAGGTGGGCAGAGGGGTTCAGTTCCTTGTGGATTGGGAAGGCTATGGTCCAGAGGAACGCTGTTGGTTTCCTTCTAGGAACATTCTAGATCCGGAACTCATAAAGGACTTTCGCAGGCATGTTTCAGAAGGACCATCTGGGGCCAGCTCCTTAGAGGGGGGTCCTGTCATGGTTTTGCAGCCTGCTTTTGCCTTTTCTGCAGTTGTTGCAGTTGTTGCCTCTCCGGGCCCGCGAGAGGGGTGCTCCTGTCATTTTTTCCACTTTTCGTGCCCTATTAGGGTTTTAGGGTCTGCAGGTGCGGGCCAGCTATTTAAGCGCCGCACCTTCTTTGTTTGGTGCTCTTGTGTAAGCGCTCTGTTTACTCACTGGCCAGTAACTGTGGGTTTAGCGTGAAGACTGCATATATTTTCTGGCTGAAAGATATGCAGGATCTTCAGTTAGAGTTATGGGTTTAGTCTTTAGGACTTTTTTCCTTCCTATTTTTCTTCTTTCGCTAGTTCTTCAGTTTCTTTTCAGTCCTCATTGAGGCTGTAATCTCTGTTACCTTTCTTTTTCTCCTACCTCCTTGTTTAAGCTTATTCGTATTCCTATTGAGCTGGAGGGTTTTTCCTTTCTCTTTCTATCCTTTCTGCTTGAGTCTTCGAGCCTGTATCACCCTCTTTTCCGGGTTGTTTTTTTGTTGGCTTATACGCCGGGGGTTATTTCCCCCTTATTGTTAATTTTTGTTCCTGTTCTATCAGGGTATCCCTTTCCTTTGTCCCTACTAGTGGTTCCCATGTTAGTGGGTATCTTTTGGATCCCCTTCCAGTCGCGTCTGGTTCTCCGACCCCTTCCTCTCTGTCACACCCCTAGCCAGCAATACATAATTAATTTCTACCTTTATTGCTTGAAAATGTACTTATTAGTACCCCAAGTAAAATTATTGTACTTTCTGTTCCTTCTGTTTCTTAATGTACCTTTTGTTACACTCTCCGTTCCCTCCCAGTCCTCATCCCTGTTTGTGCTCTGTGTTTCCCCTTTTCCTCACGATTCTTATCTTGTTTTTATGTTTCCCTGTCTGTCTTCCTTGTTGTTCAGGCTGGGAGTGGTTTCCCTGCTTTTTTCGCCTAATTCACCCTCGCTATTGCTCTGCCTATCACATTCCTTTTCCCGTTGCATTCCTCACGCCTTTGTCCCTGCTTAATCACTCTCGCATACATTCTCACCTGAAATCACTCATTAGCTCATTGACTTCACTATATATTCGCCCGTTGTTCTTTGTCTGGTGCCAGTTTGTTAAGTCTTGTTCGTTGTAACTCTGGTCTTGTCTAGGTTTGGAATCTAAGTCATAGTCTTGCTTTTGCTAAACTAACGCTTCACAGTCTCGTTTTGTCTTGCTGAAATTAACGCTTTGTCTGTTGTTCTGCTTACCCGCCAGCCGGGCTGCCTCCTCCCTGTTCTATGCCACGCATCCCTGTCTCTCGCATCCCGCTCTCCCTCTGCTACGCCAACCCAGATTCAGCCACTGTCCAGCCCCCTTTGCCTGCTCCCCGCTCCCGCTCTGCCCCTGTTCTCGCCTATCCAGGATTCAGCCCCTCTCCCTGTTCTCCCTATACTTCTGGAGTTTTGGGCGAAGTAATAGACTATTAATAGAGTATTCTGTCTCTGAGTCGATGCATTTGAGTCCAGTCCCTACCCGGATCCTTAACCCCTTGGCGCAGATGGCAAATTTCACCTATTTAGGGGGGTGCTCTGTTTAAGGCTTTATAACTCCAGGTGTGAGCATCACATAAACTTGGTAAATCGCTTAAAAAATGGAAAATCTTTTTTTTTATTTATTTTTTTAGTTTGCTGAGAGGTACATAAGTGAAATCAGTAATATATATATATATATATACATTTCCTGGATCATAAACTCCATGTCCACAAGTTTTGCAAAATATGATGATGATATGCAAAACTACTAAAGGTCTATGATGCAAAATATAGCAGTGTATCCTGTTGTCCATTAGTGTCCCTCCAAATCTATCAAAAGGCTAAATTGTGCACCCGCTCTAAATAAAAAAAATCATGATATATTTAATCAACAATTTTGGCTCATAAAACTCACTTTTGCATATTTTTCAAGTGGGAATTACTATATTTTTCACCAGTATAGGGGGGTAGATATCTATGGGTCCAAAACCCCTATGCAAAACATGTCATAAAAAGAATAAAATTAGTTTTGTCCTTTATAAAGCATATACATTTGCTCCTTCTGATGGCTTAAGATAAAAAAAAAACATTAATATGACAGTGTTACATACACCTAAATATGTTGCCTAATCATTCACTCTTGTACCTCAATAAAACATCACTTGTCCCTGTACTCTACAGTATGTATACTTTTGTCCTGGGATTGCATTTTTCTGTAGTTTGTAAAAAAAAAAAAAATGTCCTATTCATAATGACTCCAAGGGAAATGTTTGCCTTAATTTACCACATATCAGCACACAGTAAATTGGAAGGAGCATTTGTCATGCCCTAAGAGACAAGTATATTATGCCATATGCCTAATATTATGTATGATAACATGAACATAAAATAGTATTCCACCATCTGCAAAATGCTGCCACAAATGTTCTATCTTCAATGAACATCGGTAGCCTGCATCAAAAATACATTTAACAATTGCACTACAGTATGTGAAATGCACTCAAAATGCGAAAAATATCAATAGGGCTACAAAACATATGGAAATACAGTGCTCGAGTGGAAACACGAATGTACATATGTAGCCAGCGAGACCGACGGTATTTTAGAAGCAAAAATACTGACATATCGGAAAAGGGAAACTCCCTCTCCATAATGCGTATTCTATAGAGCTTGCGTATATCTAGACCGTTAAAACGAAAACTGCCGTTATGCTGGGCTGTAGTAATTACTCAAAGCACCCAAAAGATGGTATATACCATTGCTAAGGTTATAATGTACTCTATTGGATAAAAAAGCCGACAATTAAACCAGAATGAACTGTAATGAATGAGACAGGCTTACAGGGCATGGGGGGTATTACGCGTCAACGTTTCAGATCGTGTAGTAGCGGTATAAAGTGTTGTATATTTCTCAAACTGATTGTACTAGGCAATAAATGACCACTGAATTTTGAAAGGAACATCTTGATGTGTAAAATACATATATCATATTTAGTAGCATATATTGCTAGTAGAATGAAACAGTACTTTCACAGTTTATTTTGCATTTGAGTGAGCAAGGCTTTTCTGGCATATGATCAGGCTATTGTTGGGTTTTATCTCGTTGCTATGACGTTATTCTAATTTTATATGATGAATGAATATATTTATGAACTCAAACATAGACGCTATTGTCCACTATGTCACGCATGGGTAGGTATAGACTAGGTGGGGGTTTGCTTGTTAAATGGACTTGCTAGGGAAATAGTGACACTTAGAAACTCCGTATTCGGCAGAAATCGTCACAAACCGTCTACCAATAAATTTAAAACACAGTGTTTGTGATTTCCACAATAGTAGCAACGAATGTCTCAGTTGGACCAAAAAGATTCCGCCGGCGTCACCTTTCTGCGCAAAGGAGTTTACACCTTTATTTCTGAGAGTGTAGCAGGACTGATCCTATAACTAAATAATTGTTCTGTAATATAGGTTATTGTCTATTTCAAGCCATGTAAACAAATTAGTTGTTACAGTTCTTAAGATGGGGAAATTATTTCCTGCAAAAGAATGTGAGGATGCTTATTGTTAAAGATTATTTATAAGTTTGTCCACATATTGATTTTGGTTCATTATTTTTTTGAGCATTCATTATAAGATGAATGCATCCTTGCAATCCCACATTATTAAAGACTTGAAAAAGATCATTCATTAGGACAAATGGCTCCTGACCACAGTACGGAATGTTAACAAACAAGGATTTACCCTGAACAGATGCATTTAAAATGCCAATTTAGAGCACATAAACATAATCTGCAGTGTTGTATTTTCATTACCGAATCTCATTCTCTGTTAGCTACCAATTAATTTATCATGGTCATTTGGCAATATTTGCCGGAAAAAAGATGCATACTGCATATTCATTTATGAACTGCTTAGTTCTCGTTACATTACTAGGATGGTAGAAAATCATCTTGAAGTAGAAGCCTGTTTTCTATTTGTCAATGTGAATGCATAACATAGTCAGGAATTGGCTGTATGAGCATTTATGTGGTGCACTGGGATTTCATTTTGGCATTGCACTTGCAACAATTCCTGTAAAATTTCTGGCTGTATTTGTACATTGTCCAGAACACTGGGGATGTCCCTAAGTGCATGATATTCTCTAGCTTTAATTATGATTTTGTGCCATCAAATTCTGTAGGGTGTTAGAGAGAGAAAGAGTTGAACCTCAGAAGCCTGACCATACCAGGGTATGAAACCAGAAGTTGCTCGAGCAATGACATTTTCAAGGTCCTTATTATTACAATATGTAGGGTTGGGAGCGAGTTTCTGAACAGAAACAATGGTATATTTTTGCATAAAATAACATTGTATCTGAATATACAGTAATGACTGATGTGCTAATAACTTACATGCTAGAACCAGTTAAAATTGGTAGTAAGAGGAAACCTGCACATTGGCAGACCTTACGCTTTCAATGTTTACTGACTGATGCCATGTCCCTTTATGCTACGGCTAGAATCATCCCTTGCTTTGACACAGGCCGGTCCGTGTATCCTTCTACCTATCATTGTCTTGGTCAATAGTTTTTAGTTGTGCTTTAATTGACAGAGATACATTCATCGATATTTAAACTTACTCTGTAATGTTCTTATTTTTAGAGAATGTACTTTCATGGGAAGCTGATGCAGAAAAAAGGAATGTGGAATAGAATATTGGGAAATACCATTACAATTACCATTATAAATACCATGACAATTAAAATAGGAACTGTTTGTGTGTGTGTTCTTGTGTGTGTTTGTGTGTGTGTGTGTGTGTGTGTGTGTGTGTGTGTGGTGTGTGTGTGTGTGTGTGTGTGTGTGTGTGTGTGTACAAACAAAATGGCTGTTCACTTTATTATATGTAAGATGTAATTTTAAAATACACAATAGATGCTGCTGCTTATGGATGATTCGTATAAAAATATAAAAGTAGGTATATTACTTCTATTTGTCCCCAATTTATAGCATACTAGTTTCCACTACGAATAAGAATAAACTTGAATTGAAAAATGCCTGGCTTCAATTTCTTCACATACTCTAACTGAACATGATCGCAAGTTGAAATGTGAATACTAATTTGGATTGCGTTGAACCACCAATAGCTTATTTTATTTTTGCAGTGCAGCACTAGGGTTTTGTGTGACACTCGGTTGTTTATTCAACAAAACAGCCAAATGAAAGTTGACTGCAGAGGGAATAACGTGTTGTTGACAAAACGAGCACCACTGGCATTTTGAAATATCCAAAGTTTTCTTTGGATTCTATGCAGTATAATATTCTCATATGCACAAATGAACATGTTGTCCTCATAGTAGAAGCACATCAGTGGTACATATAACAGGAGCTTTTTCTTTTTCTACTGGGACCCCTTTGTTCAACTGTGTAACCTAGATCCCAAGGAACAATAATATCCTGACATGCATCATCTTCAACATTGGATACAGATGCTAAAACTCTCTTTGGGTCTTTGGAAGTAGGCAGAAAATGTTCATAAAACAGACCACTGTGAAATGTTTCCCTCCTTCATAGTATAATCAGTCTTTCGAACATTGCTTGGGGGGGGGGGTGGGGGTAATTTTCCATGGTACACTTAGGTCTGGTCCGAGTCCGGGCCAGACCTCAGATTGAAAAAAATAGCCCTAACCGTAGCACTAACCCTGACCTTAGTCACTCTAACAATAGCCCGAACACTAGCACTAATCCCAACCCTCCAGGGTACGATACGATACGATATATTTTTATTCATACGAGGTCAAATCAAGCATCATACAAATCATGTAGAAATCAATTGAGTTGGGTCACAACATTCAACACAAAAGTCCTAATAGGGACTAATAATTAATAGTTTTGTCAACATAATAGAAGGATATGCATTTACAGAACAGTTTGAATTATAACTTTTTCATTTCAGAAATTCTGTAATACCTTACGGACACATTTCAAATGCATATTCAGCCAAGGTATGCAAGAAAATGGGCCCTCAAATGATTAGACTGATATCAACACTTGTTTCTATAACCACCTGCCAAGTAAGAATCAGTATGTTAAGTTTGGTGAATATACTTGTGCCTCTGTGAGTTTGGCAGGATCAATTTGTCATGTAGAAACTTTTGTTATTTCTTCTTCTTTTGATGCAAAATAAAGCTCAGTTCCTCAGTTGATCAGCCTTGATCCAAATGTTTTAAGTGATAAAACATTTAAGCACTAAAAAAAAAACTCTCAGGACGTGATTAATGAAGGAGTGATTGACCTTTCCATGTTCACACCAAATTAAATGAATCACTTTTGCCATTAATCATTTCACATGCCCTGGGCCACTTGGTCCTGCAATGGAATCACACATGCCACAGGTGTGTATGTGTCGGGAAGGGGGACCCAGGCTAGCTGCTGCTGGGAGCACCTCATACTGTGACTCAGCAGCAGAGAAGACAGCCCTGGCAAAATCTTTCGAAATAGCACGTCCTGCTGTGTGATTCATGGGCAAACTGCCTCTAAATGTCAGACTGTGGAAAAGGGAAAACCTTCTCATAGCTTTGCATGAACACAAGTGCATTTATTTGCCAGTTTATTTTGGTTATTTACCTTTGTACATTCCGTTATAACTTTTATAACTTTTATACCATTATGTGTTTCATTGAGCTCCTGATTTTACCTGTGAAGGACCTCTACTACAAAATATTACAAGCTACTGTTAAAACACTTCACAATCAGTGCAAAATTTAATCGTCACACAAAACGTGAGGTTAAAAATACATGAACAGTTCAAGTTAGTGCTTCTAATGACTGATCATGCTGACGAGTCTACAAGACAAGGCATTATGGTCTGTCTGTGTGAGGTGTGGCTACAGGCATGGGTTTGATCCTATGGCCCCCACGTAAAAAAAAAAATATTAAGTGAAAACTCTGAATCCACAGATCTTTTCATGGTTTCCTGCCTGTTCAGGCTCTGTTTTCAGGCGTTGCCTCTCGGGGCCGCGAGAGGGCGCGCCCGTCTTAGTTCTCGTTCTCCGGGACTAATTATTTATTTCCTTCAGGTGCGCTCTGCACTACTTAAGCTCCATTCACTCATTGTTCGGGGCTTTTGTGTCATTCTTGCCACTCTAAGCCAGGTAACGCGGTAATAGGAATTTCAGGCGACCACTTGTACTTTTGAGCTTCAAAAGAACACGCGGGACTTGCCAGTAGATTATTAGAGTATTTAGTTCTTAGGGTTCTGTTCTCCTTACTCTTTATTTCCTGCCTTGGTTTTCTTTTCTCTGACAGTAACCTCAGCTTTGCCTTTTATTTTAGCTCTGTGATAGTCATTGACCTGGAGGCTATTCTGTCCTTTTCTATTCTCTGCTTGAGTCTACAAACCTCAACCTGTTTTTCGGGTTCTTATTGGTTTGGCTTACCGGGATTCTTTTCCCTTATTTATTTCTCTGCTCGAAATCTACAAGTTTCGCCCACTTATCTGGGTTGCTATATTTTGGCTGTACGCCGGGAGTTATATTCCCTTTCTGTTTATTTCTCGCTGCTCCGTTCATGGACTTCCTTCACCCTTTTTAGTGGTCAATTCTCACGCTTCGTGGGACAACTTTCAGATCCCCTTCCAGTTGCGTCTGGTCCTCCGAACCCGACCCCTCACAGATCTTGCAGATATGCCTCTATATACTGGAGGGAGACTTAATACAATGGCTAAGTCAAATATCTGAATCACACATAGATTCAAGATTCAAGAATTTTATTTGTCACATACACACACGAGGGTGTGTAGTGAAATGTAAAGTGGCAATGCTCAACAGAAATGTGCAAAATAATAGATTCACACTATTTACAATAAACCAACACACTATTTACAATGATTAGAGCTCTATATAATAATAAATTTAAAAAAACAACACAATATTTACAATAAGAGCACTTTATACAAAAATATAGTAAAAAAAGCAGCATTGGAGATGCAGGGGGATAGCTTAACCTATGTGGAATTTCGGGAGTAAGTGCCATTTGTGCATGATTATCTCAACTCTGAATCTGACCCTAAGAGTTTAGTGGGTATAGTTAGAGAGATTGTGCATTGCAGGTGGGGGCACAGTGAAGCTCTACCAGCTATTCATAATCCAAACAGATTCAGGATAAGTACTATTTGGAAATTCTCAGAAAACATGACTGAGATCTGTCCAGTATAAATTGCCATGCTACACATTTTGGGATTGGCAATCATCCCAACAGGAATTGTCCCAGAGCACATTATTAGAAAAAAAAAACTCATTAGCCAGCACAGAACTGATCCAATGGGCATACTGCTGCCATTATATTGCCTGGGAGGCGAATCACTGTAGATGGCAATTTCAGACTGTAAAGCAATCAGCTCATTATACTCTAAATGCTATAGCTACCAGCACACAGGGAAAGTCCCAAGGCAGGGTTTGGGAATGGCCAGCTGCAGGCCTTACGCAGGTCAGTGTGTGCATTGATTTGCACCTGTGGCTAATCTGTGACTGAACCTTGTGATGGTGCCTGGAAATGGCATATCTTACTGCTTTTTAACATTTATTCTTCCATAATGCATTCTTGGTTTTCTTTAAAAAGCTGTTGTGTGTGTGTAAACACCTCCATACAATGATCATATGATGATACGTGAAATCTATCCTTCAAAAAACTCGGCCCTCGAATATGAATCACAACTTTACAAGCCTCTGACCACAACTTCAAATATGTGTTGTCAAGACAGGCTGCACACAATTCACACACATCACAAAGTTTAAAGGTAGTGGGAAAAACGGTTACGTGACCACAACAAAACATAGATAATTATCAACACAACCTTGCTTTGCTACTTTTTCACAAAACAAAAAAACAAATACATTATGCCCTTAATGGTACTGACACATCATTCACATTAGTTAGACCTTTGCTTGCTCTGAGAAAACAACACATAAGGATCCTGATAGGAAAACACATGAGGATGTGCACAGTTAATATCTTCCCCTCTACACATACCTATAAATTCAACTAATTAGCATTGCTCATCACCTTTTCTAAAGTGAGAGTTTCAAAGAAATGTTCACCTGTTCATCTCAAATGCAGATCAGAATTAAAGCTGAAAGTAAAGGCATTTTCAGCTCAGCGAGCCGAACTGCAAAGTCTGATGGCACATCTGCAAGTGCTTTCAGCGGTCACCAAAGCGACTTTCTTTCACTGTAAAGGAATTCATTCCATTTTCCCCTCTTCCTAAAATGCCTGACAGCCACTGTGAGAGCTCTTAAGAAAACACGAGGTCGTTTATTGACAGAGGTCAGAACTCATTATGGATGATGAGCCAAACAACAGCACTAAATCAGTTTCTCTTCCATCTCCTGCCGTCTTTAAAGGGCTGGTGACCATAGCAGTACGGGGAAAAGAGGCTGAAAAAGGGATTGCATGATGGAGGCCCCCAAGTGTTTTAACTGGTAAGGACACTACAGAATGCAGGCTGCTGTCTATATCCATGAGATTCCAGGTCCATGCTTTGTCCATGCTTCAGTAGCTTGTTCTAATTGGGAATGTGCATGTCAAAATTGACTTCATCCAATTGGATTCCTCTGGTTACCGTTGCATGCCCTCCTCCAAACAACACACCAGACTACTGTTGAGCACCATTTTCTGCAAGATACATACCTCTGGTGTCTGCTCTCTTCTTGCACAATACAAAATGGGGGAGGGTACAAAATATTCCTTGGTCAGGGATGGGTGCATTAGATGACTGCTCATGCTACATCTGGATGGTACATATGGCATGATGGGAACTCAAGAGGCACGATATAAGGATTCAAGTTAAAAAGTAAAACCATGTTCAAAAAAGCCTGTCAAAGTACAGTTTAAGCTTTTATGACAGTACAATCTATTTCTCCTGTGTATAACAAAGTAGCCCTGAAAGCAGTTGTATTTATATTTGATCAAAGGAAGACATTCAAGGGAAACTGTGGGTGGGAATCAGTAGGTGGTGTCATTTCCTTTAGAGCACGTATCTGTCCCTAGAGTGCAAAACATACACCAGTGTAATGTGTCTTTTCACTTAAAAATAATAGTGATATTGGCCCTTTGCTTTTTCACAACAACACCACATTTTTATATTTTTTAGATATCTTTCATTCTTAGAAGCATGATTTTTCTACATGGAATGTCAGTCGAGATGTGTTCTGTTATCATTCTTTCATCAAGAGCACTACATCAGGTCAAATGTGATTGATTGAGTTGCATAAATGAATCCACCTCACGCTTTGATATTTGTGTTGAGACAAAAGGAAATTGAAGGCACTATAAACAACACCGCACAAAGCATTTAATATCTGCTGCATCCAATCGTCGAATCATTTCTCAAGCTGACGTGCTGCTTGTTTGCGGTTTGGAGAGCCGATCAGTCTAGATTTGTTGTGCTGTTATTTCAATGACCCCATAACAATGCCCAGACTTACTGAGGACCAGACAGTAAACAGAGACCCGACCCAGACACCACCCTGTCTCCCCCCTGACACAAACAAATAACGCACATGATAGAACACAGAAAAATGTGTTTATATACGTATATATTTGCAACAAAAAATCTTTACTTCGTCGGGCAAAGTTCAGCTTAGACATTGTAGTGAAAAGACTCTTTGCAACTATAAACTGTACATATTTAGTTGTTTTTCTGAGAATTATAATATGATACAAATTGCATAATTAACATAATTTTCAAAAAATTAAACGGATATAATAAAAGGATATAAACATGCACTCATCCTCGATAGTGCACCCAAGATAATTACCCGTGAGCCGGTTCCCCTGAACATTTCACTATGCGGTCTGTCCTTGTACTGGTCCAAAGGCATGTGTGGTTCACACAGTGGGAGGGTGCTCATAACTCGGGTGACCAGACGTCCACCGGAGCATGCCAGATTCCACCATCCTGGATCCAACAGACTGTGACCGAGGCATGACATTTCCAGCAGGTACACCTCGCTGCCTGAAACTCTTGCCCATGACCAGCAACAGAACTCTTGGAAAAAAACTGAAATGTGAATATGACATAAAATGAAATAATATGTCAACTGCCAGTTACTGTATTTGTAAAGGTTTGTGTGACTAATCGATACTCACAAACAGTGGGACTTAGCTAAAATGAATTCATATCAGCCCAATTTACACAAACAGGCCAACTGTATGTTGCCTGAATGGCAGCAACTTTGTATGTTATCTAAATTCATCTGAATCTGGTGTGAAATTGTAGTGTCAAATAAATTACAGAAATCACTGGAAACTTAAGGTTCTATTTCGTTCTGGATGACTATTAGGGTCATCAATATGGATGGACCTTCTGGGGCCAGGTGCATCGAGACTTTTATACCAGAATTTGTCATGGTACATGATCTCCACGTAGTGACATAATTCCTCCCACTGCCGGAAATCCTCTGAAAGCTTTTCTCGCTCTTAAAAGGTCCCGAGTGACCATGATCCCTAATGGTCATCCAGAACTCATAGAACATGGTTAATGTCGTAACCGTTCGTTCTATTTCGTTCCTCCGACCATTAGGGTCAGCAATATGGATGACTAATACCCAAAATGTAAGGAGTGACCATCATCCTTACGTGGATGCCAAGGCTGCAGGTAAGACGGTTGCACCGACTGTTGAGCCTGGCGCCACATTGACGTGATAAAACCTCACGAATGTGCAGGGGATACATTTCTTGAGAAGTTCATGAATGACAGCTGAACCCAGGTTGTGTGTCTCAACATGAAACGTATTATTGTGGTCTAATCTATGACTAATTGGCCATCCTTGATCTAAATAAACTGACGTAATTTGTTATTGGATAAAATGGTGGTGATGGTCCTCTGATAGCAGGTCCTGTCTTTGATACTATCTGAACAGAGCACTAGTTCCCCACGAGGTCAGACAGATGGAGAGTCCTGTTAAGACAGATGTTACTGTTTACTGCATCATCAGGAGGTCTTTGGAACCCTATGTATCCATACAGATTAAACAAACAAAACCAAAGGCTCTTTGGAGTAGAAAAGCCTTTCCTTAGCCCATTTCTAAATTCAAAATCAACACTACATTGTTTGAAATGCATCTGTTTGGAAACAGAGCCAAATTTAGTGATGGGAGGATTAGCCTGACATGTGATACCGGTACTCTGGCTTGGATACAAGCTTTCCCTCTGTCTCATTTGTAGGGAAAATACAATACTTACCACACCTATTAAAACAGTTTGTACTGTAGGTAATGCCAAATGCATAAAATAATTTTCCCATATAATTTTATGTAGGCTAATTATTCTTGGTTGCTTGCATACTTCAATCCTTCCATTAGGTGGATTTAAATTATATGCATTCCATTGCCCAATCTCAAAAAATAAAATAGAAATATTATATCGTATCATCAATATTGTAAAATCAGTGTTGACCAACACATGTGGGCACAAACGCTTCAAGTTAGTCTTCCTCTTCAGCTTTCAGCTCTCTGCCTTTACCCTGTGGTTCTTTCCTTTGTTACAATTTAATTTCACTATGCAGTGATGAACACCACTAACACTCAATGGCAGCTCATTTGTAAACTTAGAATGCATTCATTTATTTGCCTAAAAACAACATTGTGCTGCTGTACACATTGTGTCTCTGCTGTTCCCACTGTTTCTAGCTCTCCAATTTCTCTCCAATCTCAAAAATAACATTTTGTTCATTCATTTGAAAGAGAATGTGAATCTGATTGGAATCACAACTTAATAATATTAATGATAATAATAATAATAATAATAATAATATATATTTTTTACATATTTCATATCAATAATTCATATAAAAATGGATAACAGGTATTAGTAACTATTACATTATTCAATGTTAAGTTAAATTGATATGTTTCAGTATTAGCCTGTAGTTATCAAAGTTATATTCTCTTTCATTCCTGGCTAACGCCCACAAATTGCATTGTCTGTGACAAAGAACAGAGTAAAGGTGTCTCAGGAGCATTTTCTGGGAAATGGGCTTTTCTGAGACAGTCTGAACCAAAAAAAAGTGTGAGGATTACAGATGCATTGCTTGAGGTCTCAGATGATATGACTCTAACATGCTTTGGTGACTCATGGGGGAAGATATTGGGCCCTAAATTAGATGGCGAACGTAAGAAACTTGCATCAGAAGCTGAGCTAAGATGACTCATACAGACCTAAGGTCCAGACCTCTTAACAGTGCGGTAGATGGTTCAGACACAGGCCTAGATTAAACAGCTGTCCTTAACTTTAATCCAAAAAAGAAATAATTAATTTAAAAATAAATAATAAATGAACATTCTATTTTTTCTTTAGATTTTTATTTTTGACTTTCTTTAGTTTTAGCAAGTCCATTGCCATTTTCGCTGCCGTAATATGTACATGTGTTTCCAAAAAAAAAAGCCCAGTTTTGACACATCAGCCCAAGTGTTCTCTCAGGCTCAACTTGAATGCAGGTGTTTCTGATCCTGTGAGTCTGGACTGAACCGGCCTATGTCTGAGCTGCAAAGTCATGTGCAAACAAAAAAACCCAAACAGAAAAAGACATATTGCCAACTTTTAAATGAAAACCAGGAAGGTTTTCATCATCATAAGTCAGCATCTATAAATTTCCCTCCTGCTCCCCCCAGATAGAATTAAACCACATGAAAGGGAATTTAGTTGTTCCAAACTCTGAAGCTCACTTCCCATGTGTACGAGCTGTTCTGTCATCATTTACTGTGATTAACTGGTGAGTGATCAGGAGGAGATGAAATGCAGCTTTGTGTTTTACAGGGAGACATTTATGAATACAAACTGTGAAAATGTGGCTTTTTGTGAGACGTGTGGGCCGTGGCAGAATTGAAAGCAAAACTCCAAGAGGGTAAGTTCCAGGCCGTACACAATGCTGGATTAAAACAAAGTCTCATATGAATTTAACCTGTTGAACTAGTAACCTGCCGTCTTTGTGCTTTGTCATTGTATTCCCTATCCCCCCATCTTTCTCTCTGTCTCTTGCTCACTCTTTGTCTTTTCAGCATCCACTGTTCAGTATGTGATTAAGCATGTTCCTGCTCTGACAAATGCTTGACTTCTGGATTTTGTCAATGGAGATGTGTCAGATACCACATAATGTTTAGCCCTGTGGACATTCCTGTGCTTTTAAAATACTCCCCTCTTCTTTGGCCTCACACATGTCTGTCTCCACCATTTGGTAAATTACCTGGGCTGGACATCTGTATCACCTCTTACAGTGCCAGTTTCACATCATTATGGCCTAGATCAGTGGTTCTCAACCCTGGTCCTGGAGTACCACTGTGTATGCTGGTTTTCGGTCCAACCACAATTGCAATACTTGAATTTTAACAAGCTGTTAATTTTTCTTAATTAGGTGTTTTTATTGTATAGAGAGAACACTTTAAACTCTTTACTCTCTTAAGCCACGTTATGTTAGCAATAGCTATGCATGCCATGAAGAAAAAAAATCCCATGTTCATTATGCTCATTGTGTTATATTGCAAACAATTACAAAGAAGAGGTAACAACTCAGGTGATTAGGCTCCTAATTAGGTAATTGAACACAAATTTAAGTTCCTTCATAATTTTTTCCTTAAACTTGTTAACACAATGCAGGTTTGGCTCGTTATCATTTGCTTTGTCTTTGAATTCTTCATTATTTACCAAACGGTTAGTTTTAGTGGCCATGTGTCCACAATTTCACCAATTATTATTGATTCACCTCAGTCTTTAATTTGATCAGTTAAAACATTTTTTTACCTCCTTTTAATTGTTTACAATACAGCACAATGTGAATATTGGACTTTTATTATTCATGGCATGCATAGCTATTACTAACATAATGTGGCTTAAGAACATAAATAATCCCTCTAAACATTATAACACCTAATTAAGAAAAATTAACAGCTTGTTAAAATTCAAGTATGCCAATTGTGGTTGGACCGAAAACCAGCATACACAGTGGTACTCCAGGACCAGGGTTGAGAACCACTGGCCTAGATTGAAACAAATTCCCCAACTTACAAATATATGCAGTAGTGCGGTCAAAAGTCTGAGGACATTACTAAAATCTGTAACAAGTCAAATCATTTTGCTAATATTAACAGAACTAGGGATAGCTGCTACATTATGGGAAGGATGTGCTTTGTCTTGTCTGTTCTGTAGTGATCTTGATGATGTCTCTGTATGCACTTATTGTACCGTCGCTTTGGATAAAAGCGTCTGCTAAATGAATGTAATGTAATGTAATAGTAACTGAGAAAGAAAAATGGCTACTCACTAAAGCTATGCCGTAAAATGAGAAAATATTAAAAAAATTTAAACTCCATAAGTAGTTAACTATTATTTTATCTGACGGAGTTGACTTCTATGCTGACGGAGGTCAATTCTCTTTAGTAATTAATTGAATGTTTATTTTCATTGAAGTTATTTCTCAATACTATTAAAACATTAATACTTTTTTTCTTGCTTTATTAAATCTGCTTTATTTAGCAAACTACCTTTTTGTAATGTGAGTCCTGTCTGAATGTTAGGCATAGCAAACAAGTGTTATTTAATAAAATATTTAATCACTGGGAGCTGGCCCCTTTACAGTGTTCAATAGCCAAGACCTTTGATCTATCAAAATATATTTTACCAGCATAATTGAAGATTAAAAAAACAAAACCAAAAAACAAGGTTTTGTCCCAATTCTAAAGAAAGGGTGATGTATGTGCCTTATGGGAAAGGAATGAGTCGGATACCATTTGCATGTCATTCAAAGCACTTTCCTCAATGGGATAGCCAACAACAGATGCAGATATTCTGTTTGATGACGGAGCGAGCCAAGCAGCTTAGCGCAACGGCTCGGAGAGCGGGGGTGAAGGACTTCCCCCCGCAGACGAGACGGCGAGACCCGCACACGCTTGGCGGCCGGCAGGGACAGCAGCGGAAGTCAGGCGGTGGGAAAGAACGTCGCGGCGAGGGGTGCTCGAGTGCAGATGTTTGGGGCTCCCCTTGGGGAAGTTCCCATCATCCATGTAGTCATCCACTACACTCAATGACGGGAATATTTCCCATCAAGAACGTGCGGGCGAGGGGTGCACGAGTGCAGATGTTTTGGGGCTCCCCTTGGGGAAGTCCCATCATCCTTGTAGTCATCCCACTACACTCAATGACGGGAATATTCCCATCATACAGGAGTCATCTGTAGCAATCCTGCTGCATTTTACAGACAGAGAGAGAGGGCAGGGGGGCGGACGGGTCACCAAATATGCTTCATCAGGGACAACTACACTTAACAAATAAGATGTTGGGAGAGACAGAACAAGAGGAGAGCAAGACAGGTTCCTATGGGAACAGAGGTTTCCGATGGGCCAGACGGGTCACTCTAAGAGTATTGTTTTATTGTTCCCTTGATTCCTGGCCAGTTTGGGAACGCTATTTTGTGGTGAAAAGTGCAAGGAGCGCCTGCAGTGAACCCAAGTTCATTAGAACTGAGCGATATACAGTATGGTATACTGCCATTACAGTCATTACTTGATAATATGATGATGTCGATGTCGTATATACTGTGTAAGAAGCATATCTGAGGTCAGGTGGCTCTGCACTGCAACAAAATGGCCCTAAATACCTTTGTAATTACACTGCTGGTAATGCAGAACAGGCTGCATGTTTACCATTATAAAGACCATTATCATCAGCATTAACACATTTTAATAATATTTTATTATTGTTATCAGACCCATTTTTGTCACCATACTACAGTATGTGAAAAGGGAACTGCATCTTGAAAACCGTTTCGAATAGTCTGTACAAAAGGATGGACCTATAAGATTTACAGTCAGAAGGAACAGAATGCCAATTGTATTACATTGTATAATCATCAACAAGTAACTTGCTGCCTGGTGTACTGGAAAACTTCGAGGGAGGCTACACCCCTCCCCCCATTGGCAGTCTCACAGGAAGAACAAGACAACCATACTTTATTTCTGGATGACAGTTTTATTATTCAAAGAGATCATTTTAAGAGATAATTTTTGCATTTGACAAGGTTAGCATTTGTAGCTCCTGGAAATAATTCCAATTCAACAAAGATGATGACCAATGGGCTTCCAAACAGTCCACAATATATGTTTGTATGCAGATAGTCCTGTGGTTACTACAGAAACACGTGAAGTGGAAACTCATGCACACAATACATGAACATGTACAGTTCCCCCCAATTCCCATAGAGATCCATACAAATGCAGAGATGTTATAGTATCGCATGTAAGAGTACCAGAAAATAAGATATCAAGAGTCTTTTGATGTTGTTGGGTCACAGACATCAGGAAGTCATGGCATGCAAAGGATATGCGACCGAATATTAAAGATGATTACTTTATTCTATATAAATGCAGGGGTGCCAATAATTGTGGCACACGTGGTTTTGTTAAAAATAATTATTTCTTGATGAGGGATTTCTTTTTCTCATAATAAATTTACTTCAATTAAAGGTTGGATTTTTCTCATTTATTCAGTGTGAGATTAAGCTAATTCACCAAACGGTGAATTTTTTATAACCCTTTTTACTCATCTTTACCATGGGTGCCAATAATAGTGGAGGGCATTGTATATGACAAGCTATATTTAGTAAGTTTATTGGTTGCCAAACTAAGAAAACTATACATATGACAAGTTAGTCATTTCACTGTGGTAGTCAGCACGGAGAACTACAGAACACTAGCAACAACGATTTAGCTGACAAGCTATCTAACACTAAACCAATTAAATGCATATAACAATAGCACCAATAATCAGCTTATACTGGCTACAACAATTGTAATTAAAAGCAAATGAATTCAAGGTACTACCCTGACTAAGAATATTTGTGTAGACATGCATGTGATGAACCATAAATCTGGAAGCTTTTAGATGTTTTATCTCTATGGTGCTGGTCATTTTCTAGTGCATAAATACATAATACATCTTGTTGATCACAGGCCTCTATCTCTTCAACACTTTCTACTTCAGAATTGCACTGACCAAGTTGAACAGCACAAGAATGAAATCTTGAGTTTAAATGTGGCCATGTGACTGCCAGACAACCCATATCTCACAAACTCTTGTGGATTCAAAAAGTAAATAAAGAAACAAAAGTAAAAATTTGAAAAATACATTACAGATAATTTTTTCTCCACAAAATGGTAGTACCTTTTTTCCTTCCCCATCACCGTCCACCCCCATTTTGGAAAGAAAATCACAGTGTCCACAATCCAGTTCCCACCACTGGTTCAAACACTAAATCCTCCATGCGGAAAATGGGACCACACTTGGGAGAGTGTTTCCTTCCAAATGTACAATTCAGCCGTAGATTGTTGGCAATTTTGATGTCAAGACAAAATGTGCAACTAAGCTTTTCTTACTTACTCTCATTGGTCCATTTCCAAAACCAGTCATCTAGCTGATTATGGACATTGTACATACAATCCCACTTTAGTAAAGATACCAAATTTGGAACTCTTTGATCCAGTTTACCCCCACTATGTGTTTATTTGTAAAGTCAGAAATCTAAATTAATTTGTGCCTTTTGTGTTTATTTTCACATGCTGTTGGCATGTTTGGCTGTCCATCTGTAGTTTTACATACTGTATATGTAGAACGCCACTCATGGTTTACAGTATGACTAAATTAGTAGTGATATTCTTAACCAGAGGTAACTTGTTATTGTGAATTGCGGTCAGAACTATGCCTATGTTCAGCTCCTTATTCATTAGTCACAAACATTGAATAGTGGAACTTACTGTCAACCACAGTTACTACAGTAGGCCCCAGGTCTGAACCTTACAAACAAGATGAAAAACACAGCATCTCAAATGCCACTGTACAATTCATAAGCTTCTTCCTACTACTTGCACATAGAAATGAGGGACAAGAAATCCAAGTAAATTACTTGAAACTGTAAAGAAAAAACTGCATGATCTTAGTAATGGTACATTTCCAACAATACTTTGATTCAACAATACTTCAAATCATCAATTTCTCAATCAAAATTGAGATGGGAACATTCTTTTATTTAATATGTTTTTGCTTTAGGCCACAAACCTCTGAATGCTTAATAGCTGCCACTGTAAAGCCAGGAGGTCATCAGTAACTACTATAAGTATCCTTCATCGTGCCCAAAAACTTCTGGGACAATCAAAAACATACACTAAAACTCTATTAACATAATTTTAACCAGGACAAAGGAAAGGGGCTATTCTAGCTGAGCCTTTGATGGTTTCTTTGAAAGTTCCCGTTGACCTTTTTTCCACTGATGTCAGCTTGTAATTAGAGAATAACCTCCAGACCTATTTGCTTGTAACTGAAAGCATTTCAACCATTTTAGAGAATGGCTCTAAGATTATTAGCATTCAGGGTAATTACAGCTAATTAAGATTAAAGGGAGGCAACTGGCAGAGATAAGCAAAGGAACCTCTAACTGTAATTACAGTATGAGCTCGAATGGGTCGGGTCGCATTGCTTTTTATTTTTTGCAGTTCTAAAAATAGCATATTTGAAAGCTACTTTGCATATTTGCCCTATTGTACATTTATGCAAACTGTCTGTTTGGGCAGGGATGTGTATACAAATGTACTTGGGGCCTTGGTTAAGTGTTCTCAAAAAGACAGGTTTGCCAAGGTACAGCTCTGGATATATCCTGCTTCTCTGATTTCATGGGCTGTCATAATAAACATGTGTCTAAACATGTAAACACCAACATACCATTGTCGTAAAGGAGGAACGCAGACAAACCATTACTGTCAGCAACAATTGAATGTCTTCTGTTCAAAACACAAAGAATGACAATTATGTCAGTTTGGATGCCTACATTTCTGAATCTTGAGTGGTGCTCCTGTACTTTGTTGATATTAGCACTGATATTAGCATTGTTGATATAAGACAAAACAATTGCTCAAGATTATTACATGAATGAGAATGATATGTAATGGAATTGTGCTACTAGCTTTATTAAAATGTGACCTGCAAGCCATTCAAATGCTAACGGTATGGCGCACTGTTGGAGAAAACTGAAGGCCTCTTTTTCTTCCAAATCTCTGGATGGATTTGCATGGAAATTGTCCATTTTGGTTGTTTCAGAAATTATCATGGACTGTTAGAGAAAAGGTTATGGTTCCCCTTTTATGGAAGAGTTGTTAGCTGGCAGCAAAGTGAGCTTAATTTTTGATTTGTGTGTTACACCACATCATTTATTTCATTCAAAATCTGGCAGAATGCATGCTAAACAAATGATAATAAGAACTAATACATAATATTTCATACATTTCTCTACAGTTTAAGAATGGGATTGTTTATAATAAGCAAATGCAATGCCTTGAATAGTAATGTTCTGTGGCTTATAACTGTTCATTTAAGTCAGCACAAATGAGGTCTTCTCTCTTCTGCACATTCAGAAACCTAAATAAATAGTTCTCATTAATAATTGCTTTGCATCTGCTTAGAAAAGATAATAGTAATAATATAAATGCAGATGTTAATGGCAGATTTGTACAGATACAAATTCCACAACTAGTACTGTTTCCATGTTACATATGCACCAGTATTGTAATCTTGAGCGCCAATTTCTCACTCTGTCGTGACACTGACCTTCTCCTTCATACATTTTACAAATATGTATTAATCTTACCTATGGTATTTGTTAACCTCTTTAAACAAATTTTTAACCACAGTTCTTCTTGTTCTCTTAATTTAGAATGCTATGCTATATTTCTAGGCCAGTATTATTGCTTCCCAATATATTTGGAGACTGTAGATTAACAATGCATAACTATGCATAAAAGAGTTACTAATCATTTACAGTATTGTACCATATTCTCAATCATACCACAATAAAAAAACACGCTGTCCATCCAGGCTGATGGGAGAAGCAACATGTTTTTCTGCTTTATTTTACAAATAACGACCCCTGTTGCTTTCTGACTGCTGGGAGAAGACTTGGCAGTGACAGTGCACTGCGGTGGGGATGTCTGATCAAAGCGCTCTCATTTCACGCACAAAAAAAATAGTGTCTACTAAGCAAAGAAGCAAGAAGAATTTAGCTTTCCACCCGTTCTGTGGGTTTTTTTTTTCATGGTGGTGGTGGGCTCGTAGGGGATCATAGTGGAGACAGGGCTGGCCTTGATTGTGCCGACGTGGGATGTGGTAATTGTTAGTGATAAGTTTTGGTCTCTGTAATACACATCGCAGGCTGCTGAGGCTATTGCACATGTTAGAAATCAGGGAAACCAAGTGCTTCAGCTGACGTCAAAACAAGTCAATGCTTTCTGCTTTCTGGAGCTGCTTTCTGTTAAGAAAAGGAACAAAATTGGGGAGAGGGGCTTTGGTACTGAAAGGAGTAATACATAATATAACTTATAATATGTCACTCATGCTAAAACAATCAGAGCAATCAGTTTCAGGTTGAACTGTTCAGGGTCATTTGTGCACAGACCATTACAGGGGCAGGTGCTCAAAGTGAAAAGAAATATAAACATAAATATTTTACATTAAACACGCAATAAAAATCACACTGGGAGCATAACCAGGGATGTAGTGTATGTTTGGTAGGGGTGGGGGGCGGCTGGGGGTTCCCTCACTTCTACAAATAGCACTGCCACAGAATCTGTAGCGATAGAGGTCAAAGAGCCCTGGTGCTCATTCCTTCAAGTTGGGGGATAAACTGGAAGGAGCATATGTGTTAAACAGTGAATTTCGATAGGAGCTGGGACCCTGATGTAATTAAGTGATAACTTATGGCTTTTCATTGCCTGAACATGAATCATTAATTTTAACATGTACTGCATCTTGTGGGAGCGTCACACGGCTACCTCGCACAGTGGGGCTGTTTTATGTCGGGGAAATAAAAAGGAGCCCCTCCCACTCATTAAATCGTTTCTCAGTTCAATGCAGCAGAATAAAGTCCCTGATTCATGTATCAAATCACTGTGTATCTGTAATTTATTCATTTTATTTTTATTTTTTTATGAAATGTAGAGTTACTGTCACTTGTCCTTGCCTCATGAACTCTGCCTCATTTGGAGTTTAATATGCATCTACCGCAAAAAGATTTTGGAAATGGGAAAATACTAGATGCAAGTACGTGCAATATTACAGTTGTTCAGAGAGAGGATATTAAATGCACATATTAAGCATATTATAATGCCTGCAAGAATAAATGATAAATCTGTTTTTAAACAATCACATGAAAGGTTATTTGTGTGCCAATATGTATACATACAGGCATTTAAACACCTGTGCAATATGTGACAGAACTGTTCTGTTCTTCTTTTCTCATGAGTTGAAACAGTGTGCAGGTACAGTTCTCATTCGCTTGCTACATTTTGGAGTCACCGTGAATTTACCAAGCCACGCAGCGCTTATAAAAATCACTTTTAGCTGAGTGCAAAACGACAACCAAGACAGGTTGCCAGTTCTTCTTTAACAATGGAATCAAGCATCAGAGACCCCGGGCCCTATCTTACACCCGGCGCAAAGCGGCGCTAACGCAAACGCAAGTGTCTTTGCTATCTTACACCCGGCGCTAGGTCCATAATAGCGCCTAACGCTTACGCCGTCAAACTAGCATGTTTGACGGCGTAACTCTTGCGCCATCATTAGTGAACTGGGCGTGTTGGTCTTAAGATGAGGAGTGGCCAGGATTCTTTTTGGCGTATTGCTATCTTGAGCCAGCAGAAAGCGCTTGCGCTAGAACCACCACAAACCTGGTCTAAAGTCATGTCGCAGTTGTTTACATGCTATTTTAACGGCGCATATAAGTGCGTCTACATAGGCGTGTGCACAACGCGCATACCCTCCTGTCTGTTACACACAGGGGCGTGCACAGGCATGACTAAAATATCTAGATCACAATGTGAAATATTATTATTGTGTAGGCTATATCAAAAATGCATAATAATAAAAGGTTCCATAGGTCCACATACCTTTCCCTCAGCGAAGGGAAACAATGCCACATTACATTGCTCTCAGCCCACTCCATCAACATCCAGGCGATGTGCGATGGTACGGGACAATGGCTATCCATTAAAAAGGAGCTGATAACACCTATAGCTATCAAGCCTAATGCGCGAATTGTCTTTGCACCTAATGCGTGAATTGTCATTCAATGGAAAACTCGCGCACGGCAATAGACGGACATTTAAGTTCTGAAAATGCGCTTCAGATGTCATTACAATACAGCTCTGTTTATCTATGAATACAGCCTGTAAGTAAATAGAATGGTTTGTGACTGAAAAAAGTTCAAAACCTTGTCCAGTGAATATTGCATTTATTGTTTTTCAAATAGCCTAGGCTACAGCGAATTCGCTGTGCATAAGGTTTTTTTCGATAGCCTATGGTTAAAAAACGGAGATGTCACCATGTTAACTAAATTGTAAACTTAGCTATTCTTCGTCCTTCATATTTTTTTAAATTACAGTGACCAGGTTTCCATACTCTCACCGTTTAAAACCCAGCTGATTTCACCCGTTATTCCTTAACTGAACAAAACGATTTTAAAGAGAACTAAGCGTCTAATTAGAAACTAAAACAAATTTGCAGCACGTTACACAATTAAGTCACAATTAATTTTAATGCCATTCTCTGCACGTGAGCTGCATGTTCTGTTTCCCCTGCTGTAAATCGCACGTTTCACGGTCTTCCTGGGAAAGTGGATTGTTTTAAAGGATTACGCTACGAGTAAAACAGGTTGGTCACATTTCCATAAACAGGACATTATTAAACAAGGGGAAATATGCGTGAACTTATGGGTTGCGAACCTGACAGCTTTATTGTAGGCTATTTAGTGTCATCATTAAGGCATAATAACGGTATGTATGTTATTAATCAATATTAGCCTACTATGCAGGTAGCCTAATGAACTTTGGATGAAGCTTGAACTTCGAGAACAGCCTCTTGGAATTGATGTTTGACACTTTCATTGCATAATCAAACGAAATTCGCTGAACAAGCAGGCTAATTTGGCGTTTTCTAAGGTGAGACTGAAGCCATTGATAGCTTATTCTCAGCTGTTGCAGGTCCTTTTAGCGAAATTTAACCGCACATATTTTGTAAAATAACAGCCCTGTCTGGAATTACCGGGAACTCATAGGCTAATGGTTAGTCCGAATAATATTGATCATACTCCATTTAGCCTATTCCTTGATCACACTAAACACGCACGAGCATGTCTGTTTCGCCATCATAAGCAATCCGCCAAGGTGGAAAAGCAGGCTTTTAAAGGGAATGGGATATGACATTTTGATTGGTTTATTGAATGTCACGCCCAAGACACACCTATAATTAATGAAGCGACTAGGTTCAGCCCAGTTGCGCCATGCGCCGTGCTTAGCGCCAAAAAAACACGCCGTTAAAATAGCAAAAGTGGACTTGGACACGCCCTAAATGGACTTAGCGCCATGCGCTTAGACTAAGCGCCAAGATCGCCAAGATAGGGCCCCCCGTGTATTAGCTTGCATTTAAATGCATGTAAAACTGTGCCCTTGGCAAAACAAAATGCACTGGTATTCATATCATCTTCTCCACCTTTAGGGAGTTAGTCCTCAGAAAGTTAACTGCTTGACTTTAGATCACTCCTTTATTGTAACGCATGCCTTTGGGATATATTTTGAAAAGCATTTATACATATGGCTGAAGCACATGCACTTATCACATTTTATCATAAGAGTCCAAGGACCGCTTTTTGTGGGCAGGAAATGCTCCTGCATATTTATAACGGGAGACATGATTTAACAGCAAAACCATTTCATTTCTCCTGAAAAGCATTCATCCTGTGTGTTTTTTTATAACTTGGAGAACTGAGATTTATAACTTGGATTAACCTATAACAACAAAGTTGAATTATTTTGAATAATAATGTGCATTTGGTGAACAGTGAAGAGGCTTTTGGCCAGAATTGGAACAGATCACTTCATCAATGTGGTTGGAACACTTAAACTTCGATGAAGAACCCACACAGGCATCTTAATTCTCTGAATCAAGTCACCTGTGTCCATCCAAGACCAACACAAGACACAAGTCTGCACTTTACGCATTACTGCCTCAGCTTTTCTAAGCAGCCAGGCTGCACAAGATCTCTGAGGAGATGTCTGCATTGTTTGAAAACAGTAAAAAGTTATTGGAAGCCTTAATCGAGTTTCAAGGTGTGAAAGTGGCTTAACGTGTGAGTATCTGAGGGAGAAGAACCACAGGCCCAGGGTATAAATGAGGATTCAGGACGAGGGTGCGCAGTCAGAAAATATTACTGTCTTTATGATTGTGCACAATATTACGAATATGATTATGATGTTAGATGTAAGAGAAAGTAGAAAACTGCTTGAATTTCCTCCCTTTTAATTTATATGGTAGGCTACTATTGGCAATTTAATTGGAGTACATATCTCCAATCCTCCCCCTCTGGACAATATTTCATATTGTCATTAAATCTAATTACTTGTATTTACGTACGTGCCTGTTATTGACAGTAGTGAGCCATTTCCATCGCTTGTCTTTAAATAGACAGGAATCACCCATTCACACTAAAGACAGGAGGGGCTGTGCCTGCTGCTCTGTCTTAGGTAGAACCTGCGTAACCTCTGCTGTATTAGTAAGTTGTGAGTTTTGCAGGCTTATGCTACTTTACCATTACACAAAGCGTTTAGTTTAATATATTGTACATTTAATATCAGCTGATAGTACTACCTGTCCCTGACTATATCATCTAATCATGTGACATGATGTGAGCATTTTGATTAGCTGTTGCATAAATCTAGTTGCAAAAGTTTGAATGAGTTTCAACTCTATGCAACCTGTTCACACACAACTTTGCAGTGAATTGCATGGGGTGCTACACAGCGCAACTGAAATGCAACACATTTGCATACCACTAAGTTGTATGAAAAGGCTGTACATGTAACGCCAGCCTTAGTTACATTTCCCTTGCTAGCTACTCAGCATGATGTACTGTTCATATGTCAGCCATGAAAGTCACCCGACACCTGCATATTTCACACTTTCATGCCTCTGTGTCATATCATCCTCCTTCATGATGAACTGCTGAATGAAAACTCTTTTTTTTTCTTTCTGAAAAGCTTCTGGCTTTTCTCTATTTTCTGAAAAGCTTATCTTGTGTCAGTGGTGACACCGGTTGCCTGGGGCTGTGCATGGCATCAGATGGATAACATGATCTTCTGCTGTGTGACCCTGCAATCTCTGTCTTTCTCTCATTCAAATCTGATACCATTTATGTTGACACCATCCCACCATGTCACAACTCAATCATTACCATCTACAGCACTTTATACTGTTTGTTTCACTTCCATGTGAAATTAAATGAATTAGCTAAATAATTATATGAATTTCACAGTCCTTGAAAACTGGTCTTTATCAGCACAGAGAAATAAAGATGTGGGCCAATTGTGAACTTGGCCATATTAAGCAATAAAATGAGGAGTGACTGTATTTAGCTGTAATGTGAACAAGGCCTAAGATAACTAAAATTAAACTCCCCGGGAATTTGATCTTTGGTGACTTCAAATATTTTATTTAGGTATTTTCTTTTATATTTTAAAGGCCTGTTTTTTTTTTTTTTCATGTATTGATGTTGAACTGGAATTTAAATTTGAACAGAATTGAATACATATTGGGATATCTTTTAAATCTCTCGGGATATCTTTTTTATACACTCATCTGAGCAATAACCATTTTAACTTAAAATAAATCTACTAATTTTCACCACTACTCTAAAATGGTATATCAGAATGGGACTTTCCTTGAATAACAAAGGATAACTTTGGGCAGCAGGTCAACAGAAAAGGATCATGAACACTGAGTCAGTAAAAGTGTAACAGCAAGTTGAAAATCTAAACGATGTTGAACTTATTGGCTGTGACTGAAGGAGAAAACCCTGAAAATGATAGTGTGTCTGACAGACGGAGCTACTGCAGTAACAGGCAGTTACCAGTAGAGGCACTAGCGAATAAAAAATGAGAAAGATTATTTTGTCCTCCGTTCTTTTCTTGGTTTTGACCATGTGCGTTCGTTACTAAAAATGAGTTATCCTGATTAGAGTTCAAACCAGTTAAATGGATTAGGCTAGTTTGAACAGAAAGAAAAAAAAAGAATGAAATTACCTTGAATACTGCTTGGTGGTTGTTTTGGAATAGGATAGAGAAAAAGTGAACTGATCTGGGAAAGCCAATTTGGGATACTCATCTATTTCAGTCTGTGTAGTTGTCTGTCTGGTCCATTCTTACCTTACTTGCTGGTTTATGGGGAGTGGTATTTTATTTCTGTGGGACATCTCTAGTGTATAGATATGTCTTTTGCAATTTATCTCTTAACACCATCTCAAGTCAGTTCCCCACCTCTATATAATACGATATAATACTGTATATACCCAGTGATGTGTCATAAATGCAAAGTGCCCATAAAATTATAACTGTTTTGGTTTGGGAAATGTATTGAAACACAGATGTGCTAAGAGAGAAAACACAACAAAATATCCAAAACACTGTATTATGCATATTTGAGTTTCACTCAAGACAACGGGAAAAAAAAATCAGCAAACCTCTTTTCAGGGTAGGTTGTGGAAACAATAATTTTTACCAACTAAGGCAACTGGAGAGCATTATGGAACATCCTGCCGGGCAACTGTTCACAAACCTGGTGAAATTTATTTTGTAGGTTCATAAGTCTTGACCTGGCCTTGCCCAGAGGCGATAACTGATGTGCCTCCTGGACGGGGTCTCCCGGTCCAAAACCGTCAGCCTTGCTTCAGACCTCAGGGGCTCCATCTTTTGATTTTTTTTCAAGTCAACTTGTTTCCAAGAGATGTTTTTGCTAACGATGCGGTCACCTGGAAAGCCCATGCACTCGTTTGTTTGTCTTGGATGTCTGTAAAGAACTTCCAGAACTTTCCTTTCCAGCCGTTCTGGCAGTTAAGAAGCCTGCCACAGAGGGAGAAGGATTGGTATTTCAAATTTCCATCTGTGTGGCTGTTAATGAGACATTTACGTTGATTTAGTGTCTTGGGTGAAAATGTGTCTCGTCTGAGAGGAAAGCAGGATGCTTACAATAATCAGTAAATGTGTTAATAACATAAAAAACATTATTTTATCAATAATAATAATGCATTTTCTATTTATGTCTTTATTATATTTGTGATTAATTACTACTACCCTATTTTCTCAATTATTATTATTATTAATATTTCAAACCCTTCCTTTTTGTAATGATTTAATAAAATTAATTTAATTTCATGCAATGTTGTACTCAGCCAGGCTATATCCGGGTAAAACCTGGGCTAAATTAGGGCTAAATTGAGCTAAATTGACACGTTTATTTCAAAACGTGTGAAAACGGCTCTCAATTTGAGATTTCCACCCCTCTAGATGTCTAGATTCTGGCTTTTCACTGGGCAATTACAAAGCCTCCCAGAAATATCAACACTTCACATCTTAAACATAAGTAGCAAATTAAAGCAATTAAGCCAAATTTAAGATCACATCATATTTAAAGCAATGCATAAAAATTAAAAATGTAAAACACATCACTGTTTTAAAAGTACTGTAATCTAAGGAAACTAAACAAGTGACACTTCAAATCCAGTATTATGAATTCAGGGGAAAACCTCTGTTTTGTAGACAAACAGGTGGTGTTTATCTTAATTAAACAAGGGGAAAACTTTACAGATGCAATCTTCTGGATTTATGGGTTTGCTTTTTCCATTGTGGAGCATTGAAGTAGCAGGGCGCAGGGGTAGGGAAGCCTCCCCTAGAGTCCAGTCTCTCATACCAGAGGCCTGGATCAGCAGCAATTGTTTATTGTTTATTTATTTATTTATTGTTTATTGTATACGGATCCCCATTAGTCGTCACCGTAGTGAAGACTATTCTTCCTGGGGTCCACATAAAAGACAGACACTCAAAACATAAAATTGTACAATATCAATCAACAAGAAAATAATTAGTGAACAGCATTCACTTGTAAAAACCAAGGAAAAATGAATAAAAAAAAGAAGTAACAATGTCATTAAAAATACAAGTAGCAGCTCATTTGAGAGCTGTATTTGCTACAACCACCAGATCTGCATCAACATAGAAAAACAAAACAAGAGCTAATACAGAAACTATCTGCATCATTGCCAGAGGCAAAAAGTCAAACTGGGCTAAACCTAATTTCTTTACGGATGACAGCTTCTTTCAGCTTCTTTTTGAAACTGGATTTATTTCCAATAATGATTAGATATTAGGGGAGTCTATTCCAATATACTACAGCTCTGTATAAAACTGTTTTCTATAGTGCATTGGTTCTAGGCCGAGGTAAGATAAAACGACAGCTTGAGACCTGTCTGGTATTATGGCCATGTCTGTCATTGGTGGGTAGTAACTGTGAAAACCGGCTAACGGGTTTACGTAAGGTACAAATGTTCTTTAAATACAAAATAAGGTTGCAATTACCACTGTTTGGGTCAAATGATCCACCATAATGGCGCCATTCACATAGTCCAACATGAAAAACCAAATACAATGGATGAAATAATACAATAATCTAAGTTGAGTGCCACACATGTGCACAGCTAGGTACATGGGGAAAAAACATTACTTTATTATGTTTATGCCATTAATCATGGGAGGTGAAGGTATTTGTTGTTCAGTACACTTTACAAGCATTCTGTCCAAAGCACGGTGTGTTCTTCCTAGACCTTAATCCCCTGGGAATTTATTGCAGAGTGCCAGAAACAATGGACAGAGTTTACACTTCTAGGTACTGCAAAAGGTGTTCAGTTGAAGTTTTTTCTTCCAAAACTGGCATCATTCTTTTCCAGAATTTATGTATGTGAAGATTTTTTTAATCGGAATAAAAACTTCTCTTTTTTGGTTTGAATATGAATAGTATCCCTGTGGCTAATATTGAAGAGGAAGAAAAAGCAAAATAAAACAAAAATGCTAGTCAGATGTCCACATGAGCTGTGATAATAATCAAATCTGAGCTGCTGATTCTATAAACTGTACCTCAGGATTGTGGCAGCCATGTAATGCAGTTTGCTTCTGGAGAACAGGAGATAAATACACAGTCGGCTTTATTCCAATTTAGTAGCTATAATTTGCCAATGTAAAGCACGTGTTACCTTTCCACTGAACTTTCCTCGTGTTTCCCAGCCGCCCATAATTAAAGGTATGTGTGGTTTTAATGTATCCTTAAACATGTTGTTTAAATAATCAGTGGTTGAGTGTGCTAGGCATTACTGCACATAAACATCTCCCTTTTTCAAAAGTGCCATGGCAACAAAATTAGAGCGACGTTTAGTGTGACCAATTTATGGAGATTTTTTGCATCGCAAAAGCCTCTGTGGTTCCATTCACTATGATACAAACAGCCGTATGGAACGCCATATTCAAAATATTTCATTTTTACACGTTGTCAAGGGGCTGGAAAACTGGCTGACACTTCACCTGCATAAATATAAAACACTGTGCCCCCCACACAACCCCCTACCCTAGTTAACATAAAGATTTTTATGAGCAGTTTCCGATATCCAAATTCTATTTGCTTGGGACAGAGGGTACAGAAGTTACTGTTTCAAAGGACTAAGAGTCCCCTGTCACTGATTATTTCTTCTTGGAAATCCTGAGGGCCAAACTGTAGGTTCTGTGTAGATATGGCGTTTTCCCTCATATTGAAATGCACGCACACCAGCACAATAGCTTAAGATGCAGAGTCAAAAAGTATTGAAACTATGACAAAGTGAGACTTGCACACTTGATATAGTGCTCCAAAAATATTTTGCACAGTGTTAGCCTTTCAGCTAACAATCCTTGATCATTGTGATGAAGGCTTGTTAACCAAAAGGATAACACTGTGCTGAGTTAAATCTTTATGTTTGGAGCATATCAAGTGTGCAAGTCTCACTTTGTCATAGTTTCCTTCATACCTGCCATGCCAGTTTTTCTTTCTCGCTCAATATTTCTCAGTGCCCTAGCATACAGAAAGAAGATGAGTGTATGATTTTTGTTTTGCCTCTGAAAGGGGATGTGCATTTGTCAGTTGATTTATGATAAGAACTGTACAGCAACTGTCTTGTCCACATCTGTTTTCCCTTTTTATGTGTAATGGATTCTGTCTTTACATGCTGCCTAATGACATGCTGCCTGGTGAAAGACCCCTGACAAACCCCCTGTCCCATAGAGGTCAGGTCTGTGGTTATACAGTCACCTCCTGATAACTCTGTGAGCTTGGGGATTTAGTAACTTCCAAACTAGAATCATGCATTTAACAAGAGTAAGTTAGCATCATGCTACATGCTCTTGTACTCTGGTCTTTTTAGGAAGAGCCAATGCAGCAGGATAGCAAGAGGAGTTGCTTCTGAGTTTCAGTTTCAAATAGGGAACCAGATGTACTCTGCAAGAGCTAGACGATCATGCTGGTGCAGGAGAGATTTGTTAAACATACCTCCCTTAACCGTAATTTCACTTGAGGAGTCATTTACTTTATGTTTGTTTATGTGCTTGTTGCCAAATCTCCCTAACTCATGAAGCCCTATCCTTATCTGTCATGAGTTAGTGGTGTTTTCTTCTTGGTCCTCCCCCGTCGTTTATTGGACAGATCGTCAGGACAGTTATTCGAAAAGTAAATTATTTTTTTTTTTTTGTAATTCATGGGCCTTGAACTGCCTGTGCACCCGATCACGCTTGTGCAAGGGAGGCTTACCAGCCAGCACTGTTCTCTATATGTTTGGAAATCTGTTTCCTGTGTTCCTGTACAGGAAAGTGTCACTAAGGAAATGTTAAAAACGGATTTCTTTTTATTTTATTTTGCTACTTCAGACGATTTATTGCAGTTCTCTAAGATGAAAACAAAGAGCTTTCCTTAGAAACTAAATGTGTGAATGTGGCTTTATTTAATTTTATTTCATTAGAATCTATCCCTGTGAGAAAAGGCCGAATTTGGATTTTGTTTTCAAATACAAAACTCCAAGAGAAAGGTCTGAATTAAGAGATTATGCAATCTTCAAGATAAAACTCAAAGTTAACCATTTGTTCTGGAGTGATTTGATGCTGAATTCTCCTATATGATGCCATGCCTTTACATATTGGGGAAATGCTGTGAAACTGGAAAATGTACAGAAATCCAGACATGTACAGTTGTGTAAATAACCAAAAATTCCATGTTTCTTGCGTTATGTGCATTTACATTGCAACTGTTGTGCTTTCAAGGTTTTAGGTTTGTGAGTTAACACTGACATATCGTTAATCATAAAGTATAATAGCAGATAATTACGTATAAACAGAAGACCATCGGAATTTGGAATTCATCTTGCATCTGCCTATGACCTTCCCTTAGCACAACTTGGCCCCTGTTCATATTACAGTTAAATACGGTTGTCGCTCCTCATTTTAGCGCTTAATACGGTGAAGTTCACACTTTCACATGGTTATGAACGAGAGCGACAACTAGTAGTAAGGAATCCTGCTTGAAACAGGTAGCGACTAACAAAATTGACTTTTGTTCCTATGCAAATGCGCTTGGTTGTGCAAGTATGGACAGGAACAGGAGTTGACAACTGGTAGCAGATGCGCAGTGATTAACTGTGCAATGCTCCCTGACAGCATTCTAAGAAGGGAGCAAAATAAATAACCAAATATTTTTATTACTGTCCCAAAAAGTGTGGTCTGCTGGGTAGACAGAAGCGACAAGCAGTGCCACATAATTTTAAAGATGCAAAAATGATTTACGTTCAGAGCAATTATACAATATTTTGTATTAGGCTATTCATATTTGTACTGTATTTGTTTTATGGCTCTAAGTTGCCAAATGATAATGTACATTTAGTACTTTAATAATGTGGCACATACACTCTCTGGTCTGGGAATGATGTGTCACAACTCAGGTGGACACACTTATGATCTCTTGTCTTGTACTCTATTCACTCCGTACAGTAAAGTGTCTGCAAGCGAAATGAATCTAAACAATTATGTTAAGTTTAATTATGTAATTAGTTAAGAATTTGTTAACACCACCTCTGCTGTACCTAGCTACAGGTTAACTATTGTCCCTTTTCCATTGTACAAAACAGTTCAATAACCATCCGTACCCAGAACTCGGGAACCTTGGTGGTTCTGGGAATGCGTTCTTGTTTCTGTTTCCATTGAACTTTGAGAACCTCGACGATGACAATTTAGGAGGAAGTGACAAAAAAATGAAATACTTGTTTTACATAGCCAAACCTTCCTTTAAGAAGTTCAATAATGAATTGATACATAATCAGGATAAAAATAGCATAGGCTAATAAACCTCCTAAAAAGTTTTTTCAATACAAAATCTGATCTCTCTTACAGAATGATTAGTGATATTAATCTAATTAAACAATATTATTAATTTAGTTTATCTTGTATGGTGCTCCCAAAAGTAAAAGAGATACAAGATAATAATTACAGGGATTTACCCCATTTACAGAAGAGATTTAAACTCGAATGTAGCCTACTTTTTCTTCCCACTGGACCAAAACCATTGAGCACATGTTTTTATTTATGCCACTCATCTAAACAGCTCTGCGTAGACATTCATGGATGGTTATTGTTAAAAATGTCTTATATAGCATCTGGCTGATCTACTGATATTGAACTGAACACATTTTATTGCCAAATATCACATTCACATTTGCAAATGGAAAGGGATCAAGCAAATCTTTTGTGGTAGCACTGACGTTATTGGCCGTACCATAGGCTAATCTACGCTGCTACAAGGAAAAGCTTACTTATTGGTTATCAAGTCAAGTTATATTTGTAGTTTTGTTTGGTAACGCTGTCCTAAATTAATTTCAAACTGATTTGTTGCTACCGGGTATTTTAAAATGCCAGTTGGTTTGCTCTGCAGATGACGTTTGTGTTTGAACAATCAGTGATGTAAAGGCTTAACCCCATAGTTCTTGGTACCTTTGGTATAGCTCCCTGCAGAAGTAACCAAATTAAATCTGAGAACTCCACACGGTACGCTTCTGCTGGTGATGGAAATGTATCCAGAAGCTGTGATCTCGGTTTCACATTGCAGTTGGCCTAATGGAAATGGGCCATAAAAGGCCAGCTAACATTACGATAACAAGGGCTTAATATTTTGCTAGGTGACAGTTGTAGCCTGTAGCTAGCTAAAGCAAGCTGTAAAATAGCAAACAAACCTTTAGCTAATTGCTCTTGTTATCATAACAGCTGCCCACTAAGCCAATAGCTGTAGCTAGCTAGCTACAAGATTTGTGTTGGTGAGCTATCTAGCTAACAAGTAATGATTTCTGAAAGTGGTCATTAGCTAGAAACTTCCAGCTAGTTAGCGAGTTCATTTTAATGTGATCAGCTCGCTATTGTGTATTCTGAGACTCGTTGAATGTATCCTGACGCCCTTAACCCCTTTCTACGCTCAAAAATGTAAGTGGACGGCAGACAGATGCTAATGAATCACACATTTTCCAACCAATTTTATTTGTAGAAGCAATCAAATCAAATAAATGTAACAAAGCCAGTTAAAAGCATAGCAGAAAGAATCATGAGTATCACGTGTCTGTAGCCTATGTGTGGCCAGACCCCACCCCACCCACTCTCGACAGTGAAAAAAAAACTAATGCCACGGGCATGTGGCTACTTTTAAAATGTGCCACAGGCACAATCCCGCATCCAAGTCTATTTTATTTCAAAATCAAGTACATTAAAACCTCAGAGATATTAACCCTTTTGGGAATGGGGCCATTCAGAAATGTTCTTAACTTTGAAAGTGAAATTAAAATGTCCCAATCTTAATCGGAATCATTTATTGGAATGGTTACTTGCATTACTATGGCCTTGTTTTAACAGGCTATTATTTACATGCTATAAATATTTAATAAGTTAATAAACAATTATCACTCAAGCCACAAGGTGGCGCTCTTACATCCGATTTCTGCATGGTGTCGCATAATATGAACCTGTCTATAGTTTACAAATATCCGCAAAAACTGTTTTGTGTTCTCAAAAACATTACAAACTGTAAGTTAAAATATGTTGTTTTCTTCTTCAGAGATCTGCTATTTGTATTATCACTGAACCTGCTAAAATGCAATTATAAAGAATAAATTTAAGGATAACTTAATTTGAGCCATCATTTGTGGTCATGAATTCATGGCTGATGTCAGTATCAAGCACATCTGTTGCTTTAAGCATTTTAAACTGACTTTCCACCACCTTTTATATAACTGAGAGGCACTGGCAAAGCTTTCTGCCTTCATTGCTTGTCTACTGTGTTGTGACAAGAAATTAATTCAGTGAAATTGCAAGTGTGATATGTTCCTTGGACAACAGCTATTGGTGAAACACCTATTTACGTGAGGAACGTCAGAGCCCCATCCGGCTGGCTCAGACTCCCGACAGACCAATGATTAATGAGATGAAAAACCCAGGACTCTTTAAATGAGATATCCTCCCGGCGTACGGCTGTCCAATTGTTCACCAACGCATTGAAAACCACAAAGATGAAATACATTGATTGGAAGAGCAGCTGAAATTCATATTTTTTGGGGTGGGGGAAGGGGTTGGTGGACATAACCGCCCACTCTGCTTCAGACAATGAGACAAACGGCCACAGGGCGTCGTCATCTGCTATCCTCGTCCATACAATGCACTTGTAAAGCCGGGGGCATAAACGCAACATGCATGGAGACTCAAGTCTGATGTCTGGATTTATTCCCCAATTGCGTTTTGTAAACAACTGCAAAACGCTTGCACATGGAGTATGCAGGAAATCAGAGTGTTACCTGCTTTCTGCATTTAAAAAAAGCCTCATATTTAAATAGCTTCAATTAAATCCAGGCTTTGGCCATTAAATCTGCGACAGAGCCAACCTGATTTGTTTCTTGCATTTTAAGCATGTGGTGTAGTTCGTACATTTCCACACGCACTCATCGGCTCCTGTATCATTTTACCTAAAGGAAACGGGTGCTTCTCTCTGGGTCTTCAATCTGGGACTCATTTTGTGGGCTTTTTGAACTGAATCAGTCTACGGCATCCACCCACACAGCTCTGATAAAATTCCAGCTCTTAATTCCAAAACCAGTCAGACTGTTTGGTAATCTTTTTGCCATGTGCAAGCCATCACACAAATCTCCTATTGGTCTAGTCTTTCCATGGAAGTACATGGCTACGGAGCCCCACAGAATTGAGCGTCATAACATATGAGGATTGGGGGTGGGGGGTGCACTGGAGACATTTATGTTACATTTGCCAGTTACTGGCAGGAAGCTGTATGCTGAACGGGGCTGAACATGAAGTCTCGTTATGTAGCGTGCCATATACTGCACGTGTCAATTTAGCACATACACATCATTCATGAACAAATGATCATAATAATACTTTCCAATAAATGAGTACTGGAGAACACATTTAAGCAAATCATGTTTCAGTTTTTCAGAGCGCTGAAACCCAATTTGTCCTATTTTCTAATTTGGGTAGTATATGGGACGGCAGTGTAGTATAACAGTTAAGGAACTGGACTTGTAACCGAAAGGTTGCAGGTTCGATTCCCAGGTAAGACACTGCCGTTGTACCCTTGAGCAAGGTAGCTAACCTGAATTGCTTCAGTATATATCCAACTGCATGAATGGATAAATGTAATAAGATGTAATAAGAAGTTGTGTAAGTCACTCTGGATAAGAGCGTCTGCTAAATGCCTGTAATGTAATGGGTAACATTTTATTTTGAGTTTCCAATATTGGCACTCAACTTGATATCAACTGATATCAATTGAATATCAGTTCAGTGTTCATTTAAAGTCAATTGCATGTCAGGTGATTGTCCACAAACTCCAAAAACAGGTGAGTGTCAAGAAACACTGTATTGACACTCAACACTCTTGTCAAGAAATACTAATCTCAACTCAAGAAATAATAATCTCAACTCTCTCTGATATTCAGTTCATATCAAGTTGAGTGTCAACATTGGATATTCAAAATAAATTGGTACCGTAATTTGCATTTTGAGTGCAACACAAGTTTGGCAGAATGTACAGTACCAGTCAAAAGTTTGGACACACCTACTCATAGAAGGTTTTTTTTCTGTTATTTTTACTGTTTTCCACATTTTGGAATAGTAAAGACATCAAAACTATGAGATAACACAAATTAAATTATGCAAAAACCAAATAAGTGTTAAACAAATAAAAAAAAGTCTTATATTTTAGATTCTTAAAAGTAGCCACCCTTTGCCTTGATAACGGCTTTGCACATTCTTGCCATTCTCTCAAACAACTTCTGTGGTAAACAGGTATTCCACGGGTAAACAGGTGATGCCATCATGATTCTGTATAAAAGGATATCAAAAGACTCCTGATATCTTATTTCCAGGTACTCTTAGAAGCAATACTATAACCTCTGCATTTGAATGGATCTCTATGGGAATTGGGGGGTGGGACTAGATTAAGCTGTAAATTACACGGGAATAGTATGGAACCCATGGTTGGCAGATATGCAGTAGATATGGATGGATCACTTGAAGGGTTGTTTCTCCTGACAAATTTTCCTATTGAACTCTATGGAAAAATAAGTCAGGAGAAGAAACCCATCCATATCTACTGTATTTCCATATCTACCCTTGTTGACTTACAGCCATTTAGCCAACCATGTGTTCCATACTATTCCCGTGTAATTTACAGCTTAATCTAGTCCCACCCCCCTAATTCCCATAGAGAACTTTCCTGAGATTTGCAATGATTCACACCTGGGGCTTGCTAATTTAATGGGTGTGAAAAGTAGCTGGCTAATCCCACCCCCAACCACTCCCCCACCAGAGTATCAGACTTCAGATTTCAGAGGCTTGTGTTCCTAAAAAAGACTGGTAGAGATACGAAAATCACGATGAACATGCTTGCAGATACATTGGGGCTAGAAGGCTAACTGTTAGCTTAGTCAGCAAGGGCTTGGTTTGTGTTAAACAAAGACAGACAGATAAGAATATCACAACAAAAATGCGTACGAGGACTGGAAATTTTGGGGAATTTCCATCACCTTTTTTACATAAAGAAATGCAAATAATCCACCCATACGGGCCAGATCCATAGGCTCTGCTGCTACCCTGACAAGCACACACTGTCCCAAAATGCTGTTTCTGGCAGACCCATTTGTTCCTCACAGGAAGTGATTGATTTGTGTTGTGAAACGACAGTGTTCACTTCATTTCTAGACAATGTGCAAAGACATATGACCAGACGGCCATGCATAAATGACCTCCGCCTTTTTCATCTGGCTCTGGACGCCAGGTGTTCCTCCCCCGGCCAACGATACGTGAGGTGAAAAGAACAGGCGTTCCTGTGACTGACGTTTCCGGGAGGGTCCTCTCCCCCTTGAACAGTTCTCTTTAGACTTTGAAGCAGAACTGATAGCCTGTTTTGGCCAAATGCTTAAGTGGGAACAACGTCTCCATCGAGGTAGAAAATCCTGCGGATCACATTGTTGTCAAGAAACGAAACACAGCGTGAAACTGCTCATTCTTTCAATTTAATTCACAATTGCATTAGCGGTGGTAATAACACTTTTATTTTCAAGGTAATTACTGCTGTAATAATGCCACTGAAGAAATTAATATTTTTTAATACAATTACTGTTATCGTTATTCTAGTTCTGGGTACAGAAGGATAACGCATATTCCAGGTCTTTATTTAAAGAGACCAAATGTGCTTGAATTTACAGTTGTCTCACATGACCCCCAGCCCCAGCCAATTGGAAACAATTACAGAAAAGAGGGGAAATGTGCAAGGCCTACGCTTGGATGAGGAATGGGTGCTCCTGCTGAGGGTGCAGTTTAGGAGGGTTGAATCTCCAAAATGTTCCGCTTCCTCACACCTGGTACTGCATTCAGTGCATCCCCTTCCGTCTCTTTCAGTCCCATTATCTAAACCCCCCATGCTTTCTAAAAGCCCCAAGGTCGCATTACTTAAAACGCTCCTTTCCAAATTCCAGGATGACAAGAAAGATGTCTGTACATAGATGAGCTCACAGAGTCGGTTGTCACACCTAGGAGACCCTCTCCTGAGTCGGAGGTATTGGTTTACTCCTAATTACTTCTTTGCCCTTGCGGTAGTACGTGCTTCATGCATTGCTGCATTGGAGAGATTTACAATACAGAGCAGTCGGGGGAGAGCTGTTGCAGACTGCATGGAGGAGGTCTAAAAAAAAAAAACGGTTGTGCTTTCACTCAGGGACCTCACACTTTGTTGTGAAAAGTCCCCACAGAAGGATTGATTCATGAGTCGCCAGGTGGGCCAGGAAGGTTTAGTGGACGTGTCCCTAACTGTAGCCCTAACACACACTATAAATCCATCGCAGTAAAAAGTACACCAAACAATGCAGACAGAGCCATATACAAAGGTCATGCACTAACCCAAACACGAAAGTCAACAAAGTGCTTGTTGGAGGAGGGGTTTCACCAGTGGCGGCTCCTGAGCTGAAAATTGGGGGGGGGGGGGCAGAAAACGTCCCCTTAAACCGATTATTGGTCTTAATCATTTTTCAATCATTTTCCTTGATTAACAAGTGTGCCAAAGATCTGAATAATCCATTTGCAGGTGAAGACACAGCTTCATTCTTCACATCATGTTAGGGAGATTAAACGGAAAAGTACACTTTATGAAAAAAGCACAACCTGCAATAAAAAATGATCTAACAAAAGCTGAGCTTTAAGATCATTTAATTTCCATGAATATTTTCGGAATTAAGTGCGCGGAGAACAAAGAGCACATGTAGGCCTATCCACAATTATAATGTTGATTAAAATGTGCACAATTTTGCGATGCAAGTTAAAACAATTTTATTACTTGCCTAATAGCCTAATTGAGGAGAACTGGCTACATTTGATGGCATTGAGTAATTGGTGGATTATGCGGTGATGTAGCCTATTGTTAATCAAGGAAACTGATTGAAAAATGATTAAGATCAATATTCAGTTTAAAGGGAAGTTTTCTGCCCCCCCCCACCCCCCCCAATTTTCAGCTCAGGAGCCGCCACTGGGTTTCACTATGCTTGCAGTTCAGTTTTTCTTTCCATTTATATCCTCTGCCAAGAGCGCATGCAGTAAGGAGGACATTCAGATTCTCACTGCTGCAATCAAATGTATAGAAATCAACAGCAGTGGCAGGGCGTGTAGTTTATCGGTTGCTGGTTTAAATCCCAGGTCGAGTACTCTTCCTGCTCCCTTGAGCCAAGGTACTTAACCTGAATTTCTTCATTATTCATTTGTTTACCAAATGCCAACTTACAGCTTTAACTTATTATCCAAGTGCACATAGATAATAAGTTAAAGCTGTAAGTTGTTGGCATTTTTTTTAAACAAATGAATTCAAAAATGTAGACCTACGATATAAATATCAGCAGGAGCTGTAAACACCATGTTGTGCAAGTGTGTGCAATATGTTGAAACAGAGCAGCGAGGAGTCTGTGTGCTGAAGTGCTACTAGTTTAAGCTATAAACGAACATTGCTGCAGTCCTCTGGTGAATCTGGCACCCACGACATAAAGCACAGGCTATTTGGAAATAGGGGAAAGGGGATTGAATATGAAGAAAACTGTTTATCTTCTTTTTATCTTTCCATTTCCTTTCATTCCTGCCATGTGTGAAAATATTTGCGGATAATCATGTCCAATATTTCTGCTGTTCCTACTGGTTGGGACAGAGTGGGCTGTTAAGATATTTATATGTCCTGTGAGTGAAAATACACATATCTCTTGCTTCTATCTCTTGCTTAAGAGTATAAAAATATGTTCCCAGTGGCAAAAGATACCAAAAAGGAATTATTCCTTATAGAAACTTACTATGTATTTAAAATGAGAAAACAGATGTTCTGCACCGCAGTGCATTGTAGAGACGCCCTGGTGGACATTGCAGGCCCAGATAATGGACGACTTGCATGTCATCCATTAGCCATATACAAACTTTTAAAGTGCTGAAGCAATTCAGTGTGGGCATATTAACCCCATAAGGGTGCAAGCCAATGACGGAGTGGCTAATTAGGAAGAATCCCGGTGGGCCACTGGTTTTTGGGCTGGTGGCGAGGATCGGGAAACACAATAATTGTATAAATGGATCATATACAGTTGAAGTCGAAAGTTTACATACACTTAGGTTGAAGTCATTAAAACTAATTTTTAACCACTCCACAGATTTCATGTTAGCAAACTATAGTGTTGGCAAGTCAGTCAGGACATCTACTTTGTGCATGACACAAGTTATTTTTCCAACAATTGTTTACAGACAGATTATTTCACTTTTAATTCACTATATCACAATTCCGACTTCAACTTCTGACTTCAACTGTACTTGTTGCAGTGTGTGCCGCATGAGTTCTCACACGACCCTCTCTCTCTCCTCCTCACACACGCACGAAAAGCAACCACAGCCCACACCAAAAACTTGGATGCTGATAGGAGGGGATGAGAGTGGCCCCTCCCAAATTCAATAATTGGTTGAACCCAAGTTTAGATTATGATTGATCACCTGAGGTACTTAGCTTAGTTTACGAGTTTGTGCCAGACGAAGGTGCTAAACTGGACAATAAAATAAAAGGCACTGGAAGAAGAAGCGGCCAAATTAACCAACATATTTCGAACACAAATGCAAACGCAGCTGGTGACTCAAATGACAATGGCGATGAGAAAAGTAGCGTATAGTGTTAAGATGTCATAGGTGTGTAAAGCACAATATCATTGCATACAAACCACAATTGAAGTTTATTGTCAAGGAATTTTAAAGCATGACTGGCGTATTTACGAATAACTGCTTTAATAAATGCAAAATGGTTATGGGATCATCTAATTGTTAAAGGCATTTTGCTATCGTCTTTGAGCAGCCAGGATTTTTTTTAAGCGAGGGGGGAGTTGTGTTGGAAATTATTATTATTGTTTATTATTATTATTAGACCATGAAAGGTATAATTCTTATTTAATATAATAATAAGTAAATTAAGTAACTCTGTTTTAGATGTAGAAAACTAAGCTCACGTTAGCTAACATAGCCTAGGCTACTTACTGTAGCTGTTGCTTCTTGTTGGTTTTGTTCGCTGACATTATTAACTTTTTATTTATTTGACGTCTCTAATGTCACCCTTCAACCAGTAGGTAACGTTAGCTATCTAGCAAAAGTTAACAGCCAAATGTAGTTAATTTAACTTGATAACTTAATGGAGATTTAAATGTTACATTCAGAGAGCTAACGTTAGTTAATCTTCATGAATGGACGTTTTACATGTTTCTGGGCATTGTCACAAAAGTGAACATCTGCTAAGTTAAGAATGTTTATTTACTAAATTAGCAAAACGACTACTAAAACGGAAATTAAAGGCCTTATGATAACAGTGACAGTTTTTATTCGTAGTCATTATTCCAGTGAGTCATATATTGTGACTCAATAACGATTTCATATTGAGGACACCTGAAAAATATGGCTGTATTACTTTCCCAGACATTAAATAGCTAACATTAGGACAATATGCTTTATTTGCACAGCATTAGCCTACTTATTGAAGTTCTACATAATAATTATTAATGGGCCATGAAAGGTATTACTCTTATTTATTATTATTATTATGATTTAAGTGACAGAGCAGAGTCTGCTGTTAGGCCAAGTCATTGATGAGGCAGTGCCAGTACCCAGCCATGCCATGAGCCCAGAAGGATCCCAGCTGTGTACAGCACAGGTAGAGCTGTAGGCTACCAGTGTGTGTAAAATATAAAAAGTCCAAACAATTGGTTCTAATATCATCACTATTCATACCTATTTTACTTGTTATATCTTGTATATATCTTATAATTGTTCTATATTTAAAAAATGGATAATAGAAAGTTAATCAAAAGAGCTAAATGGTCTATTTTTCATTGTGAAGCAGTGGGCTGCTCTGAGACATTAAACTCCCGGGCTGAAAATGAGAAAATGAGGCCCTGGTGCAAGCCGATACAGTGGGCATTGCTATGGCTAATTATGATGGACACTCGTCCACGATTGGATTCAGACCGTGCCATAGAGCACCTCACTGCCCCTGGCGCAGCTGTTGCAAGGGCATGCACCTCAACCCCATATCACCCTCCTTTTTTATTAAACCCCACCCCCAGTGTGGATCTCCCAACAGGCAGTCTACGAGTGGAAATCCCACAACCCAAAATCCGCATATCCAGCTGAAATGTACTTGCACACGTAAAGATAATATTCACCTCATTTGTCAAACCCTCCTGATAAACGCGTATGCTCTTGCCCTGACCCGGTGCTTCTGTGTGTTCACTGTGGACAAGAAAGGCAATAAACCTTCACATGAAAAAAAGTGTACAAGGGCTGGTATCCTAAAGCAAACCAGTGCGTACATGAAATCCCTACCGCATACAGGGTATGCTACCAATATGCTATTCCTACATTAAAAAAATGTATTAATTATGAAAACAATCTATTTTTCTACTTGAGTTGTATCTATCTATTTCTCTTTCTACAAAGACCCATAAAGAAATAACTAAAATAACTACATCATGGTCTTGGTGATGTCATCTTTATTCAGAACTATGAGTAGTCTCTTTTGGAAAGAATTATGCACTTTCAGGAGTTATGGTTTGAGCATATTATCTGGATTAAATCACTTGTGCTTCACTAATGCAACTAATACTTGTATTAAATCAAATATAAAGACAACTGTTGACTGAATCTTGGCGCCAGTATCAAAGTAGGAGGTCAATTTATAAGGACTTGTTCTCTTTCAGTAACTACTATGATTCAGCTTGCTATAGCTTACAGTACATGTATGCACAATAACTGAAAATGAGCTATGCTACACTTCACAGTCAGAGGTATACAATCACGTTGAATCACAAGAAAAGCAAGTGACTCATCGGGTTTGTTGTTAGAACACCCCATAACAATTTTTTTATTGTACAACCACATCCACACGCATCTGTACTTTACGCAGACCTTAGTCACTTTGAAAATGCAAGACATGCCCAGTTCTGTGCTCATCGTTTAGTTTTGACTGCTACAAATCAAAAATTATCCATTTAAATTTCAAACTTATGATCAATCAAAACCGTCAGTGGATTTTATTATGGCTAAAATATTGGACCTACCTATTTTAACCCGTTTGGATGGGTAAAAATAAAATGTGCATACTATATGTGTCTTTATTGGTACGCATGGGGCATCCTGTGAAGTTTGGCTGCTGGACTAAGGTAGAATCTGTGATTTATAGCTGGCGCACCACAGTGGAGTGTGTATGAAGAATGCATATACATTCCTTTCACAAAAAAAGATAAAATGGAAACTCCTGCTATGGATAAGGGCCTCATTGTAAGGTCATCCATTACCCAGAATGCTGTGGACATTCATACAAGGCATTTACATTTTTAAAAATTATTTATACTTTATTATTGGTATTGTTGTTCCTCCTTCTGTAAGATTCATTTGCTATTACATTATATTTACCTGTGGTTTATCAGGGATTTTTTTTGTTGATAATTTTGATTTGTGTACAAAGTACCTCTACGGTGTCCAGTTTAGGACATACTTCATCCTCACTTTAAGCCCCCTTATCCATCAGCCCTTATGTTCACCTGTCGTACAAAGTTTTCTGGGTGGCTCACCATGTTTCCTGTGATTACATTTATTGTACAGTACCTGAATGTAGCAACAAACATCATAACTCTATACAGCACAGAGTCTGAAATATTAGAGGTCATTGGCTTAAGGTTGTGAATTTACCTTCCTTGAAAGGGGTATTGGGTGGGTATATGTGTAGTGCATGAGTCAGCTGTATGAAAATATACCAGCTGTTATGACAATATACTACAGTATCTCTGGTGTCATTCTGATGCCTCTTGCGATGTGGATACTGCGTGCCTACCGAGGGAGACACACCCTAGCTGTCTCATGCCCTGTTTCAGATGGCAAGATATCCTGAGCCAATCTCTGGTTTTTCTTTGCTCTGGTTATTCTTGGAATCGATATGCAAGGCAGAGCAGGAAGAGCCCACCTGTTATTAATCTTAATATTCCTACCATATCTTTGAGCCCATCTTTATTAGAGTATGTCATCCAGATTCTGTAAGTAAAGGAACATTAACTGTTGCATTGCCAGATGTGATGGTTTCCACATGAACAAATCTGCTTTAAGCTCTTGGAAATGTGCTGTGAGCTGTACACAAAAATATGGAAACATTTAAGTGAAGAATTTGGCTGTGTGAACATACAGTAAATGTGCACACACTACACACATTACATCAATAAGTAAGCACTTATTGTTGTTTTAAATAGCTGGCAGGTATTTTAAAAGAAAAAATCTCCATTCTCCACGCACCCTGTTATCTTATTCCGTAATGATTATGCACATATTTCTGTAGTGTTGGCTCACTGCTTTATCTTTTACAGGTGCCATCGCTCATATATCCTGTATGTACAATACTGCAGAATTGAGAAATGACATGAAGCTACTATAGCTTACTTTGTGTGTATAGTACATTTTCTTTGGTTCCTCTGTGTTAAGGAATGCCTACTATAAGTTTCTGCTCTCTTTTATATAATTACTGTTAATACATGTGGAAAAAGAAAACTGTGTGCTCAGGAATGCTGTGCCTTTGCCTTGAACTCCCACCAATGTTCAAAATGACCTCATCTGTTTCTAATTTTGGTATTTTGGTCGCAAACCCAATTTCATCACTCAAGATGTTAAAATCCTAATTTTGAGAAATAAAAATGTATGCCTGCCCCATACTGAAAAAATAAACTGTGCCCAGAAACAAAGTTAATAACCACATCAGCTCGCATCTTCACTGTATTCACCATAACTTTCCTTAAGCCGTACAGGTTTAGATTATTTACAAATGGAATACAATTGCTTGCTATGAACATTTTAAAATTACCATTGTGCCCTCTGTGAGCACCCAAGTGGACCATTGCAGCCTAAGTCATTTCATGCACTCACCTGCAAGCCGGTAACAATTTTTACAAGATTGAGGGAGTGTTGATTGGAGATGTTAAGGAACTCTCACTGATGACAAGTAGTAGCCTGTAGGCAACTGGGTCATTGACAGGAGGAATTAACACTGCTGTAAACTGAGGAAGATTAGCTAACAGAAAGGGATAGTTTCAGTGTTAGTGTTGTCTTGCCCCAGACAGTCTTTGTGTGCAATGAAGGACATTTTATATACTTAGAGTAGTTTCTGACAACTTGTCAGCTTAAGAATGGCTGGTATAGGGGCATTCATGGATTCATGGTTTAAAGGAACAGTTTAGCTTTGGAGTTACATGAAGTGTATTTTTATTTTAAAATATAAACTAGAAACCAGTCATTGCTTCAGTACAAGCCATTCTAAAAGCACCAAGTTGCCAGAAACTTCTGTAAATATAAAAATGTGTTTATGGGCCATCAAAACTATGCACTAAAACAGAAATATTATTTTAAACAGTCACAGAAAATGAACTATCCCTTTAAACCCATTCTATTCCCAGCATGGCAAAACCAACCAGCTGCTCCTGGGTGGGGGGAGGGGTTCGGAGTCCAAAGCTGGCTAATTACATAGTCCACACTGTAACCTGAGGTGCCTAGATTATAGGGCCTAGCATCTCTAAAGAAACATACATGTATAACAAAAAAAGAAAGAAAATCTTGATTTTATTTCAGTTGTTTCAGTGGCATAACCTTTGTTAAGATTGTTTTTAAGATTGTATTTTGAAATGTGGATGTGTCAGAACATTAGAGCATTTTAACCAATGTAGAACAAAATTGCTGTAAAAGGAATGGTCCTCATGACATAGTAAAGGATGTACTTTAGGCTACATAGGACAAGTGAGTCATAAGTCAGGAAGGCCTAACATGCAAATCACACAAACTGTCCAGGTAGCGGTTAACAAAATTTCACTTTTTTACCACTTACCAGTAATTACAGATGAGAAGTACAAAAAAGCAGATGTTTTAGACATCGTAAAGCTTTCCGCCCCCCTGGAAATGAACTATAAACTACGTATATAGGGGTGTCTCTGGTGCAGGTCGTTAATTATGCAGGAAAAGTAGGTTCTCTGACCTTTGCCCCCCCTGTTTTTTGTGGCACTGCTGTATAAACCGATCCACTTCACAAGAAAGGGAGAAAGTTTTTCTATTTAATTATATAAAGCAATGTCCAAACCATGAGACTTTGTCTAGACAGAAGCGGAAAACATGGGGAAAAGAATGTAATGGAAAATAATTTAGGGGCCGTCAATTCCCTATAAAAGTACCCTCACTTCATAAGTCGTGGTTGTGGGTATTCTTTTCTTATTACAGTAAATTGTTGTTTCTTGCTAGTGATATCGCCAATTCTTTAATTATTTATACATATTCTGGAAAGTTGGGAGACTCCTTTTGATATCTGTAGCGATGACTATATACAACAATGTATACAAAACAAAATTATAAAACAGCAGCCATGTACCAAAAGCACTTCAACCTGAAACCTTAAGAATGTCTGACGAAAAAAGCAGTAACTGTACAGTGGCAACTTTGGGGAAGCTCATACCGCTTTTGGTATGCCAGTGAGTGAGTGAAGAAGACATATACATACATATAAGACACTATACAGTCCCCCAGCACCTTCTGGGGCTGGCTCCGAGGCCTCAGAGAGGGTGTGGCATGAACCAGTTTGGATCTGTTTGATGTGATCTGAAGGTGAGGGATTAGTGTGCTCCGGATAATCCCCACCATGCAGTGACTAGCCAAGCCGAGGTAGGCAATGCCACTCTGTTAATGGCAGAGGATTACCAGTGACACATTTGCTTTGAAAAAAAATTAAGGCCCCTGTCTCTAATCCCCCACAATTAATCTTAATTTTTTTTAGTTTTGTACTTATCATTGGACTTGAGTGCAGATGTTTTTCCCCCAAAAACGTGCATAGCAGGTAAGAGCAGTGTGATGATATCATTCCCACACCATTCTCCCTTTGGAATGTCTGGGACTGTGGTCGGGAGAGGGTGGGGAACCAATCTCTAATCTTCCAAGGGGAATTACAGAGTAGCACACAGGTAACAAATGGTAAGTACAGAGACAATTTTCTCTCATTTGTGTGACATTAAAAGCACCCACCTCCGGTACATGTGGTCTGCATTAGCTCATTGGCAAGGCCACATAATCTGGAATCTTCCTCCAATTAAAGCAGACCTGGAAGACTTTTACTGGTCTAATGTCTGACAGTTTCTTAGTGGAAAATCTGTGTGCAGTTATGCTGTGAAATCACTCAGGGTCCAACCTGGCCCACTGCAACTAGAGAAAAACAAACCGGTAGCTGAGTGCCACTGTGACACATTAGACTGGTCTGCCTTTCTGGACTCCTATATCAACACAAGGCAAATTGGAGCTAGAGACCATGGACTGCAGACAACCCTGCCCCCATAATTATTACTTCATTCGACTACTGGGAGAATACACCTGCAGAATATTTAAAAAACAGCTTTCACATAAAATGTATGCCTTGAAGTCACCCAGAATTTTCAGTTGTGACATAAACACTCTAGTTTCCCAAATTTACAATGGGCTTTCATTGTACCTTCATATGCACATTCAAACACATGTGCATACATCCATTGTGGCATTGAGAGAGAAATGCTGGAAAGCTTCAAGACTGCCCGTTTGTGTGCATGTATGTCTGTGTGCCTGTGTGAGCAAGCAAGTATGCTTGTGCGTGTAAGAATGTGTGCGTGTGTGTGTGTGTGTGTTGTGAGCCTTTGTTCCAACAGCATCTTTATGGTTCAGATCTGGCCCTAATATCTCAGAACCATTTAGGCTTCAGGAGGGCAGGTATGGGAACACCGTTCAACATCTTTACTCACTCGGTCAATCACCACCTGATACCAGTATTGTCAACAACATCTACTGTACACAGTGTTAAAAAAAAAGAGTGAAAACGTTCTTGCGTTCAAATTCAGAAGTCATTTTTAAATGTGAAATGTAAAATGTTACAGGTGGCTTTAGTAAATAAAAAATGGATTGACTGCAGGTTCATTTCCTAGGCTAAGGGGTACTGCGGTCATACCCTTAAGCTAAAGAAAACAACAAGGAAAGGACATGCTGTGAATCATCGTCTGTTGGTGGTTATGGTCATTTAATGTAATGTCATTGTGGCTTTGTGGGGCAACAATGATGTCTACAGCACATAAAAATCTATAAGAACATATTGCAAAAAAGACAACGAACGTCCAAACCACATTATGTGAGTAGCCCTAACATATTGAAATGCTTAAATTGTGTTCGTCTTTCAGAATTCAAGATGTAGCCTTTAATGTAAGACCCCTTTATGGTCGAGAAATTAAATATCCACTTTGGTGATCGTCTTGGAGACGGTATGGGAGATGGGTTTCAATGCCTACCAGACGCTACACGCTGCTGTGGTTCTTGTGTTACATGCAGATTTCTCTATATCAGTGTACATGTGTGTTGTAAGCATATGGAAATGCTTACAGTAGATGCACAACATTTTTCTCATCTGTGTTAAGAGCCTCTTTAATTTTTTTTAAATTCTCTATTCCAGCCAGAACTGTATTGTTATTATGTACAGTACTGTGCAAAAGTCTTAGGCACCCTAGAATTTTTTTTTTTTTTCTTAGATGTTTATTTTTTGTCTTCTGCATTAGTATGTCAGTAGAAAAACACACACAAAGATTTCAAAACATTCATTTTCCAAAAATTTAATTGAACTATCTTCAGCGAAAAGATGAACAAGGAGTTCTGTAACAGATGGTATGGCCTCCACAGAGCCCCGATCTCAACACCATCGAGGCTGTCTGGGATTACCTGGACAGACAGAAGCAAGTGAGACAGCCAAAGTCTGCAGAAGAACTGTGGCAAGTTCCCCAAGATGCTTGGAACAACCTACCAGCTGATTTTCTTATAAAACTGCACGTCAGTGTACCTAAGAGAACTGATGCTGTTTTAAAGGCAAAGGGTGGTCACACCAAATATTGTTTTGATTTAGTTTTTTACTGTTTACTGCTTTTTATATTTAGAAACTTTTCATTTCATTATTCTTGAAAGCATCTTCGCTTTACAGAATATTTTCACATGTGCCTAAGACTTTTGCACAGTAGTGTATAATGCAGGTTTAAAGTGGTAATCCGTACTTTTTCAGTTTTGGTGGATTTGGTGACATCTGCGGTTACTGGTGGTCACAACAGTTTGTTTTTATACTCCAGATCCCAGAGTTCCATTGAAAATGAAGCTACAACCCCAAACAAAGTGGCATGGTTTGCTTAGGGGTGTAGCACTAGGAGTGCATCGAGTGTTTAATTATCTTAGAAGATATCCAGCGGTAGCGTATTTTGGAAAAAGAAGACTGCCTAGAGACAATCAGCAATGTTGCCGACACGGTAATATTGAGCAACATATCAAACCTAATTTTATATGCTTGTTCTTCTGCATTTGTGTGGCATCACATTAGAATATTTGGCGCACATTAGAATGTCGCACCCAATGTCACCAGTGGAACATGAGCATATAGATGACCACTTGTAGAACGGAAATATATTTAGTAGATATTGCTACAAAAGAAGTTCCAGGCAAGCTTTAATAATATTAATCATCACTATAGGTCTAATATTTACACAATGCCTAGAACATATTGTATGTGTCCCATTTTCAGCCATAACAGAGAATGCCAAAATTAATGTAAATACTTCCCTGTATATACCATAGTTCTCATTACAGGAAGCGTCAAAGACAATAATACAAAACGTCTATCACTAACAATTAGCTTCCTAACCCAGAAGTGCAATTAAGTTCAATCAGAAATGACTAGATTCCTTTGTCTGGACTCCATGGAAAGGGCTCCCAGTACACCAATACATCTTGTGAAATTGGCTCTGGTCTGCGCCAACTATGTCCAGGAGTCCCACATGTTCACACAACTGCCAGACCATCTGCCAGGGAGGGATGGCTTCAATCGGTAATCTCTTCCTACTTTTTCGCTTAATAATTAAGAGCCAGATTCAGAGTTGAGATAATCATGCGCAAATGGGACTTACTCCCGAAATTCCTTAAGCTATTTGTGATTCAGATATTTGACTTATCCACTGTTTTAAATGTCTCTCCAGTATATACATGGCGTGGGGTGGAGATTTGATGAAAATGAGGCGTGTCTGCAAATCGCGCAAGATACGCATATTGAGAGTTTCCTTTTTTTTTTCGTGCAACTTTGTTCAGAAAAAAAGGTAGTTTATGTCTAGTGCCACCAATAGATGATTATGAAAAATACAGCATCTTTCGCAAATGTATATGACCACCTTTCCACATCCAATCACAAATCCAATGTTACCGTTTCTTTCCATTTATGTGATTTCATCTATAATGGCATTCATTCTTTAGGACTAACAAAAGCCATGTTTATTCATGAAAACTGGTGATACAGCTGTGAAACACGTCATTAGTAATTGCCGACACTTCAAATGATGCCATTTGGCTAATGCATGTTGCCTCGACGGCGGCACGGTGGTGCAGTGGGTAGCACTGTCGTGTCACAGAAAGAAGGTACCGAGTTTGAATACCAGCCAGACTCGCAGGTTATGTGAATTGGAGACTCTAAATTGCCCATAGGTATGAGTTTGTGAGTGAATGGTGTGTGTGCCCTGTGATGGATTGGCAACCTGTCCTGGGGGTATTCCTGCCTCTCGCCCAATGCCAACGCCTAATCCTAACCCCTCCCCCCCCCCCCCGTTACCCTGACCATGAATAAGCGGGTTAGATAATGGATGTTGGATGGATGTTGCCTCGATTCCTCCGTCCTTGTATCTCGTCCTGGCATCCCTTCCTCGCATCCTCTGTTGGTGGAGCTAAGGAGCGAGCAAAGGACACAAGGAAACTACGTCAACATTCACTTCAATTCATAAATGTACAGTATTTAGTTTCCAATGAATGACAATCATTCTGCTGCAATAGAAAGCAATGGCAGGTGCATTTTCATAAAGTATCAAATTGAACAAAATTAAGTCAATGTTTTCACATTGCAGAACATACAAATCCACAGCAAGAACAGGGTTCAGTTAGTTCACCTCAGGGCAGACATAACATGTTACCAATCATCTCACTGTGTGATTTAAGAAAAAAGAAAGCCCAAGGGGTCATTTGGAGAACGGAGAAAATGCAAGAAGGTCATGCTGAGCTATGCTGCTCAGACAAGCAGAATTTATTGACGGCGGTTAAAAAAGAATGCGATGGTACACTAAAAAGGACACTAAAACGTACGTTTCTCTCATATTCATTGTCATCCTCGTTTAGCTCAGTTAGGTCTACAGTAAAATATGTATGCAAAACTAAGTTACTGTAACGAATAGGAAAGCGAGTCTCACTCCAAGCCCTGGTGGGCCACTTTGTGTGATGGGTTCAGGGCCACCTGGGCCCAGTTACTCATCATAGATTGAGCTTGAATGTTGTTTTGGGTCCGACAGCTCTTGACAATTATGCGCCATAAAATTGCATTGCAGCCCCTGCAGCTTCTGACAAGTCAGGACAGACACTTCCTGGGGACCATTCTGTTATGCTGCAAGGACGAGTTGGACAAACCCAAAAGTGTTTGCCTGAGTCCACTGTGAGTGTGCAGAGAGAACAGAGCAGAAAGGAAGCAATGAAATGTAACACAAGCCTAACCGCTAACACTGTTCTCCTGTTTATGTTATACATTTACTGCAGTTTCTTTTGAGTACTATAACAGTTAACAGGTTCTTGAATATTCCCTCCATCTGAAAAATTGGGAAATCCAAAATGACTAATTCTGCTCTAAGGTTTAGGCTTACCTTGCTCAGATGTTGAAATGGAACAGGGGGGACATCTGGAGGGAAACCTCCAGAGTTATGAATGTGAAGATTCTATTCGCAAAAAAACAGTGATAGACCAATAAATAGAAAGGGAACAAAGTCACTATTTTCCCTTTCAACAGTCTGGCACATTCTTAACGGTTAAAAAACGAATAGCTTAGGTGCATAGAAGTAAAACTTTCAGTCTTATTCCAAGGGAAAGTTTGCTGTCATTTATCACGTTAGCTGCCTGGTACAGAGTGTTTCCCATGGTAAACATTATTTCAGTCTTTTTGTAAGTGTGATGATGGATCGCTTTTGAATTACCAAAGAAGCGTGTGAAGAATAACGACTAAAAGCTTGGGGCTAGATGTTGAGGGAAAAGGTCCAAGGTGGCAAATGAGACTGAACTTCCCAGCAGTAATGTGACTGGAAGGCATCTCAGAGGAGGCATAAAATGTACACGTGTGCCTGTGATTTTATTTGCAAGGTAGAGTATTGACTTTTTTATTGGTTTGGAAGCCATTTCTCCTACAGTTAATTTATGTTTGTGTTGTGGCCATTTCTATAAAGGCGGCAGCCCTTGTTGCCTGGATTTATGTTACTTAAACCTCCTAAAATAGGACCTTACTGTAAGCCAGCTATCTTTATGGAAATTTATGACATTTGCACTATGTTGAGTGCTTGTCTTTCCTTTGAAGGTATGAACAGGACTCATCTAGAATATAAGCCTGAAAAATAAAAAAATACATCTACATCTTTCCCCCCTTTATCTTGCCAATTTTGAATGATCAATTGTATTTATCAGTGCCACAACCTCCTTTGTCAATTCATGAGGGTGCAGACAAACCTGCTCTCCTCCAAAACGTGATTTTTTAAATGAAATCACAGCTTGTAAGTCAGGTTCGCACAGACACGAGTCAGAGGAAGACAATTGACCCTTTGTAGCCGAATGTTGGGGAAATAATTGACAGGGGAAAACAACCAATTGCAGCGCTCTAATGTGTATCAACTGTTGCTAGCTTCCCCAGACAACTAACTCTTCTTATTTGTTGACATAAATGCAGCGTATACTGTCAGCTAACTTTTTTAAAAAGGTGCGCCTGGGGCACATGCAACAGTGATTCTCGCTACAGATCAATTGTGTTTTTTTACGATACGATATAACGTTACGTTAAATTTTTATATATCTATGCTCTGGTCAACAATATCAGCAGACACATGTTTGCTCCAAGGTAGCCTAATTAAGGCATGTTTCATTAACAAAAGATAGGCATTACATGAGTTAGCTAGTTAACTAATTATTACGTAGTGGCTAACATTAGTTGTTAAGATCTAACGTTAGCTACGTTAGATAGCCTACTCTAAACCGAGATGTAACATTAAAGTACATCATAAGCAGGTAGCTACAGATCTAAACTGTCAGGAGGTGCAGAATTATCTCTCTTCCTCTGAGATCGGTAACACTTCGCTTCAATGTTGTTGGCAATAACTCGCACGTCCTTTATGTGATTAGCCCTCCATGATGGCATATTGCAGACCTTTCTGTCTGCATCGAGCAGAGATTTGAGAATCAGACGTTTAATAGCGTTATGAACGTTAGGACTTGCTCGAGCTGGTGAGGATGCAGCAAGGAAGGACACTTATCAGAGCCAGATGCTTGTTACACTACAAGGTCGTTTCTACATAGTTTGCATGTAATTATCAAAGAAAGCACCCAGGGTGGCATAACCGAGGGTCTCCTGATTAGTCTTAGCCATTTTGTTTTTCAGTTGATCAATAGATATATAAGCTAGAGGAGTTTGAGTTTCAGCTTAGATTGAATGGTTCCCTATGGGATGGAATGTTCAAAACATCAAGCTTGTCTGAGTATGCAACAGTAACTAAGGGGGGCAGAGCTTAGCAAAGGGTCAATCAATGTGCTGTTCAACTGTAGACTTGCGGTGTCTAATCAACCAGCGGGGTCAACCCAGCTGAGAGAAACCCTCTAATCCTAGGGTGAGGCTGCTGCCCACTGTTGGCACTGACAGAGTCCAGCTTGGATACCAGACTGTGAGGCCCATCGACTGTGAGGCCCTTTGCCTAGCCTTATTACAATTATCAAAGAGCTGTTAGGTGCTGGTGGGGGAAGGACCCAAACGCAGGCAGGAGTACAAAAAACCAAAGTTTAATTAAGGGCAAGGCAGCAATCCGTGGTAAAACAGGCTGGGTCAAAAACCGGGGAGACAGGGCAACGGTACAAAGACAGAGTCCAAAGAGTGGTCACAGGACAGGCAGGGGTCAGAACCGGGAAGGCATAAGAGGAACAAAAAGAAAACACGAAGAATGGACAATGAAAAATAAACAACAGCAGGGGAAGGGTGAGAGATAACAAAAACTAGGAAACAGATACTTAAGGAAAAAACAGAAAACTCAGGCAGATACTCGGAGGATACTCAGAAAAACGGAAAGCAACACAGAAGCAAAAAATCTCATGAGGAACTCGCAAAGACAGACTGAAATAACAGGGTTTAAATACACAGGGAGAAGATTACACAAAAGGAATCAGGTGTGAAGAGGAGGGGAAATGGGAGAGTACACAGGTGAGAACAATGAGGGTTAACAAGGACTAATAATACAATAACGGGGGAAACGTAAGACACGGACTGGAATACACATAGACACAATGATAACAAACGGCCTGGGGTTAGCAGGTAGACAAGTGCATACAAGGAATAGGAAAGCGGAAACGAGAGTCAGCTGTAGTTAAGAGGAACCAAAGAAAGATAATTAGTGATAGAACAGGCAGAAAGAAAGACAGCTGCAGCGAGAAACTAAGATTACGTTAGTGAGTTAGTTAATTAGTACAAAACCTAAATCTAAGCTGTTAGTAGTAGTTAGTTAATTAGTATTATATACAATGAGATAATTAGTAATGAAAGAAGCGTGTGACAGAAGAAATACAGAGAAAAACCGAAATCACCAAAGGCTCCCGAATAGTGTGACGATGACAGGGAGTGACAGTAATACAAAACATGCAACAGTGAAAGCACAAAATAATCATAATAAATAAATATGGAAAAAAATGAGAAACATAAATTAAACAAACTAACACAGAATGCAGAAACCTAACAAGAGCTGTCATAAAAAGAAAAATATGTAAAAGTAGGCTATGATTGACCGTCTGGTATATCATACCAGACCAATATTAAATGGATTCATTGATAGACAGTGTCTGGATCATATTCGCTTTGACAGAGAGACGATTTGTGTCAGCACAGCTTCTCCAAAATGATTAAGTTGAAGACGTCGCATATAGGCTATTGTGTTCAACCACCGTAGGCTACATGACTTTATTAGGTAAATCGTAAAAAAAAGATTCGATTTTTAAATCTTTTTTCCCCCAGTAAATCCAACGATTTATGTTTACTTAATAAAATATTGCGTGCAACCACTGTCCAGCAATTATTTCTTTTGATTGTGTGATGGGTATATCCAAGTCAATAGGAGCTATGATCATTTTATCAATGCGACTGATTAATACGTTCCCCATCACGCAAGAGCAACTACGATGCACAAAGGTAGGTTATTAAAGGCAATGCTTTGACACGTTGAAAATGTATACCCCCACACACATTATTTTAGTAGAAAGCTGGCAACCCAGGGGGCAGGTACAAGAAACAGGTCATTAGAACATCATGCCCTGTGCCACCCACATTTTGAGAAACGCACCCGCGTAGCGCAGGTTAGAATACGGCGTATGATCTCGTGTTAAATCAGCGCAGGAGAGGCTTAAGCATATGACTTAAGTTGGCCATGTCTGAATCCGGCCCCATGTACCTAAGGGTTAAAAATATGACGTAGAGATTTTTTTAAATGCTAAAATTAATATCTTAGTTTTATAGGCTGTGGGGTTATGTATTCATTTTTTTTAATTTCCACTTTTTTTTTTTTTACCTTATTCAGACAGAGGAAAAACAGAGGGAACAGATTACAGAATCCCTGGCCATACAGGGAGATTTGTATATGAGTTGAGTTGGCTCCACTATGCACTGTGTCACACCGTATTCTGGCTACTTTTAATTCAATAAAGTTTTATTTCTATTGCGTTTTTTTACGGAAACACTGAAAATGTGATTCTGAGCCACTGTTAAATGCATGTGACTCAGAATCACACTTTCCACACAGATTTGTGAAACAAGCTTGCATTTGTTCATCGTGCAGATGCTTTAAAAACAATGATGCCTTAATGGTACCCATTCAGAAAAGTTTCCTTCTCTACATTAGTGGAAGGTGGTTTATTTAGCTTAAGTCAAAGATGCAGTTACTCTTTAGCACGTGACTGTGCCATTCCAATAATGAGCTTGCGGTTGCAAATGAAAAATATCCCATTCATTACTCTCAGTGAGATTCGGTGGTACTTTAGTCAGCTCAGCTTCTGTATGTAAAACCTTATTAATTTCTGTTTAATTCACCCTATTTTCAAATCACAGGACACTTGTCCCCGTGTTACTCAGAATAGATTATTACTGACATGTGGTTTGCTTTCATAGTATCAGATGTTTTTTTTAAAATTAATAAATGGAACCACATATTGAAGTGATTTGTCTTTCTATGGAAGATTCTCAGATGTGAAAGAGGCTCCATTCTCATACATAGAAGAGATTGATTCAAATTAATATGTAAAAGGCTTCTTTAAAACAAAATTGTTTTCAGGAAATTTGTTAGTGCAAGAAACACAATACCCTGGGTGTCTTTGGAGAACCATCAAGCACTGTTGTTTGGACAAATTAAATAATCACCCTTGCCACTTATAGTTACACTGGAGAAACTGGCAACTGTGCTGGCAGCAAACATTAGTCAAGCTAAAAGAATGGGTTTGCTTTTCATTTCATTGTTTTTATTAATTTTTTTCCTAGTTTGAATCATGGCACATATTCCATGTGTACAATGCAGCTGCAAACCATAAAACGTTTTGGTTACAAGTGTATGACAAAAATAATATTCTAATTTGATCCCTGTTGTAATTGGTTTGATTTATGGGCTAAGGCTCGAGTTCATGTAATTATTCCAATGATTAAAAAAAAATTGGTAGGCCTATATTTTGATGTCACATTCTGAATGACCCCCATTTCTGAAGGCTTAATATCTCTTTGTAGTGTATAATGCATGTCAAGTTTTATTAAATAATATAATTTTGTGAAGTTGTATGGCATGAATATTTACACATGCAAGTGCCCACCCCTTTTCCTACCCTTGCTAACTAACTGTAGCCCTTGGTGAAGTTAGTACACAAACACACACAGACAAACACACACACATTGTATCTTTCAAAATAGAAGAGAACTACAACCAGATAAAAATAATTTCTACATAACTGGCTTTGTCTTGTACTCCTCATCACAAAGTGAGTGCTGACTAATGAAAATATGCCGGCCACCCTGAATCTGCTGCAGCTGGCATGTCCAGAAAAAAATATTTGAGGGGTCGATCCCAATCCAGAGCCTCCGTTGATGGTAATAATGCCAGGGTACAGCCAGTCCCGGGACGGGATGGATACGATGTGAAGGGGGCGGGGAGGTCGACTTTTTTTTACTTCTCTGGAGGGACATCAGGAGACATGTTTCCATGACCAGAAAATGCATACCAGCCCAAATACAGCGATAGTTCCCTCAAACATTTATGGCATCTGCAAAAAAACTACTGATGTATTTAAAGGCTGTGGAAATGTTCCTTCAGACACTCCTTTCCTCTGCCATAACATCTGAAGCACTTTGTAAAAAATAAATATTTATTAACGTTTTCATTGATTTATTTTATTCTTCATGAAACATTGCTGGGAAATATGACTAGTTAGGCGAGAAACAATTTAAACGTACTGAAACAAAAAAACATTTACAAGGAAATGACTATGACTATGAATGAAATGACTATGACTTAAAAAAATTAAGACAACTAACTATTGTCCTAAGACAAATGCTAGCTCCTGAATATAACCTCAATCCTGTCTCAACCCTAAGAATGTATTCCTAACCCTAAGCTCAGCCGTATTAATTATTATTTCATTTGGAGCTTGTAGTTTCAGTGTTTAACGCAGAATGCAGACGGTAAATTATAGATTGATCATGAATATTAATTTTGATTGGTGATTTAGTTTTCACATGTCCACCTCTTTCTCTTGCATTCTTACTTTGGAACATGAAAACCCAGTTTGTGAAATTTGCACTGTTTCACGCGATGTGATTTTTTTTATGTTCACCTTGTTGTTTCCGACAAAATAGAGCTGTACTTGGCAATGCCGATGGAAAGATAAAGCCCAGACAAGTTGTAAAAGTAAACGGAGAAATGAAGCCTAGACATTCCTCAAAGTACTGAGCATATGGAGGACGTTGGCAGCACTTGACACCAAGATTGATTTGATCTGAATTATTCCTTCCTCACAATATTCAGAAAAAAAAATTTTCACACTAATATTCCATGAAATTATTCAGATGAAGTGTATGAAGAGTTTTATCTGAATTGCCAGTGCCTTATAGTAGAGATGTTAATAAGTCACAGGAAAGCCATAGAGTGTACAAGTAATGTCAGATGGGGACTGGTCTACATCTGTAATCTTTGAATGTGTGTATCACATTTGAATGAAACACACTTGCATAGTACAGTACTGCCTTAGATCCAGTGGAGCAGGGTGTATGCAGAGCCATTTGGTTTTTAGTTGTTTTAGCATGCCAAACATTTCAAGTTAAAGGGGCGTGACTTTTTTGTTCATCCACATATTTTTATTTCATTGACCCATGGAATTGATAACGATGAATGTGTTAACAAATTGTTGTTAAATGATCTCTCTTGTGTTTTTTTTTCAAGGTATCTACTCAGAGTCTAAACCGGATTAAACAGCAATATAATCTTTGCTGTCTACTCTTCTAAACTACTGTTGCAGTGTAATATTTTACAAGAAGCTACTTTATGCCTCATTTAGATTTGTTTTCTCTTTTGAGAAGAGACAAAGAACAGTATTAAGTTTCTTTTTCTGGGTTATTTATTTCAGACTAAGAAGTCACCATGTCTAAAATAAGACTAAGTACAATAACGTTAAATGGTTATAAATCTCACCAACAGTCTTGCAACATGAAGCTCCATGACCCTGAATGGCACTTAGAGAGAGTGGTCCATCACCTCCAAAATTCCTGCCTTACCCCCCTCTTCCCCCGCAGGGGTCAAGAGAAGGCTCTGGCACAGTGATCCGAATTACCCAAGGGCCATAATGGTATGCGTGAAAAAGGCAACAAAACAATAAACGACTGAGAAATGGTTGGAGGAATGAGAGGTTTCACCTTCACACTTAAGGCTGTCTATACTACTGTGTAAATCTTTTTTTTGAATCTTCTTTTCAAAATGCAGATTCCAGTGTGCTACTCTTTTCTGTGCCTACACCAGCTGTAGCATTGAGATATTGTCAGATGGTGATGACGTTTTCCATTAACACTTTGGTAGCACACATGCGCGTGCAGCACGAGCACAATTTCTGAGGGGAATAACTGACTGATCCCATCATTGATTAAGAAGTGTCAGTTTTCTGAATAATATGTTGGAACATCATCCCAGGTTTATCATCTCATGCTGTTGGGTTCTTTCTTCTCATCAAGAAAGAGAATGTGGCTAGAGGTAAGAGACAAAATTAAGTTCAGTTAAGAAAAGTCAACTTAATAATTTCAAAGTTAGACATAAGAGGACAATTCTGTTAACTGAATATCACATTAGCAAATAACCTTATGCAGATCATATGAATTGACTTTTGTGTTGTCAGTATGCCTTGAACTTAGGCATGGAGAGCAGAGAATAGTCAATCTTTGCCTAAATGTTCACCTAAAATATGTGAATATAAGAAAGTGATCAGCAGGGCAGTTGACTGACACTCCTCCCATAACCTCTTGCCTTATGACCTCTGGCATAATTACTTATCATGTGACTATAGGTCAGATTCCAAGTTAGATGTCTTTGTCCACTATCATCAGAGACCACCTGCTGAGTGTCGCAGATCTCTGGCATGCTACCAGCAAATGTGGTATTAAAATCTAGAAGCAAATGCAGATTTCAAGAGAGATATTTCTTGTTAGACCCTGGGTTTTCAACAGGGGGTCCACGATCACACTTTCAAACCCCCAGTCCCCAATATTTATAAAAATTAAAAAAAATTAATTGGTTGAAAAAAAAAGGATTGGAGTCCCTGGACCAAAACTGGGTGAAAACCCTGCTTTAGACAATAAAACATCCTGCAGACACCCTTAAGCCACTGGTAACCATAAAAGAAAGGTTGCTGCAATACGGAGGTTTGTCCTTTTTTAACCGCTTGAAACTGTGTCCCTCCCCATTTTAACCTGGGGAATGGGAGTGGGCCAGACAAACGCGACCAGTATTGGGTTTTAGTGACCGCCACTAATGGATTTCCTTGAGTTCCTTCACAGGAAAGGAGCCCTCGGGGCACCATACATGGCAGATGGTAAATTGTGGCTCTCATGATGACAACAATGGCTGTCTGGGAGAAGGGAAAGTAGGGGTGGGGCTGAGGGGGCAGATTAGCGCTGGTGGTTACTTTGAAACCGGGGATGGTCCAATGCTGTCTCGCTCAAATAGGGGTCACTCTCACCCAATCCAAATTCAAGCAGGCTATTTTGATCATCGTTATTGTCCTGCTGAAGCCATATTATCCAGCCATAGATCATCAGTGCATTTGAGATTGTTAGAACAACAAATCAAATATGATTGTCAATTATAATAGCGGCATATTGTTGATGTTGTGCATATTGTATGTAGATTGTTGTAGTTGTTGTTTTTTACATGCACTGAAAGTTTTAATCCTGCTTTATGTAGTATAAATGTCTCATAACCCAACTATAAAAGCTTGGCTCAAAACCCCAGAATATCTCATAAATACTCAATTAAGCAATTGAGCATTTATGAGAAAGTCTGGGTTGCTAAGAAGGACATAGTCAATAGCTAACATCTGCCAGCTTTATATATATATATTCATTCCATCATTTACCTAACTTGTTTCCACATTTTCGACCAATGTATACATGCTATAAAACTTAAATTAGACACATAATGTATAAGAAAAGCCAGTCTCTCTAGCAGTAGATAGCTAGCATACAGACATTTCCAGAATGGCATCAAAGACATTTGTCCTGTGGATAACGTCGGGCCGTAAAAATGTACTAAGACTTTCTGTCCACCTGATGAAGTGCTTATCAGTGATATGAGCCTTTGTTTCTAAAATTCTTTATTGACATCATACAGTTAATACGACAATCCAAACCAAGCCATGGTTAGTTCTTCTGAAGCTCTTTATGGATCCTAATAGCCTTAACAGCTTCCATGAGCATCATCTTGTCTTGTGCATAGATCAGTTGGCCTCAATCGCCTTTTAAGGCACCAGTGAGTAATTTTCCAGTTTTCCCCTTAACCGTAAATGGGATTTTTTTATTCCCTCTCTGGAAAATGTCCACTGTGAAGCGCTTTGTGAGCTGATTGTGAATGGCACTGTGGAAAATAAAGACTGACTGATAAAGATTGATAGGTTGTCTGTGACAGACTGACGGTGCCTGAGAGAAAGACACATTCCCATGAGGCAGCTGAGAGCAGAAACAGAGATAGTTGCGGTGGTGTTGGGCAGAGGTGGTTGGGAGGAGGGAGAACAATGTCTGATGCAGTCTTTGAGAAAGTAATCTTTAATCTCAGAAGCGCCAATTCAGAGCATAAACCGCCGACAGCAGTAGCCACAAAACGCTTTTCGAGATCTTTCAAATAACCGTGAAACATCACTAAATTGATAAAGAAATAAAAAAAGGAAAAGGAGGCCGATGAGAAATCAGTGTCATTAGTCAAAGGCACAACGGTGCTCTGGGTTAACTGGGACTGCTTAGTTGTGCATTCTGTAGCAGGCTCAAACCTCTCACCCAGAGAAAACAATGCAGGCCTGAAGAAGCGCAACTCAACACCCTCTCCAGTCTCCACCTGGGGGCATTCAACCCCCTCCCTGTGCGCCAAATCCACGGGGGCCTTGAGAGCACAATAAATAGGAATTGTCAATGGGCAGACGTCTGTATGGGCTCAAACTGAATCCCATCGTTATCCTGTCCCTGACGGTGGGAGGGATATCACTGATAAGCACTTCCTCAGGGCAGACGGAAAGTCTAAGTGCATTTTTATGGTCCCGCGGACAACTCGCAGACACCCCAGGACCTCTAAGTGATTTTTTTAAATATGATGCCTGGACTGGTAGCCTAGAAACCAGAAGAAAAAACTAAAGGAAAGCAGAGTCTTTTGGAAAACAAAAAAAGTAATTGCCTGTGAGTTTTAAATTGCATGGTTTAACAATGGTGATGATTACATAGACTGTGCTGGAGTGTTGTACCAGTGCTGAGTAACTTAAGGGGGTTTTATGTGGTCACTTTCTTTTCTTTCCTTTTTTTCTGCGTGTGTGACGGAAAAAAAGGAAAGAAAAACGGTTAGGAGAAACCCACTGAGGCTAAAAAGTGTGCGATATAGAAGCACTGGAACAGCTTACATTCTAAAGTCACCTTTACAAAACAGTTACCCCTACAGTGCACATGTGTTCAAGGCATTTGCCAACCCCGTTCCAGAATTGTATCCATAAAAGATGGAAATCCAAATTTAGCTCAATCAAACACATATCTGAAGTCATACTTGAACCCCTAGCGCCCCGGCCCTGGTTTTAAGAGACAGGTTCGAAGACCATGTGGTGATTATTTTATGGTGTACAGTGACTGATGGATCAACTGGGAATCAACTTTTTTTTTTGTGAAACATGTCATCTTATATGGACAGACCTTTTAAAAATTAGAGTTCAGAGTGTCACAGAGTTTAGAACGCATAGTACATGAGGTGTGTAAAGAAAGGCTAATGCAAATAACATCTGTTTCACTATGTATATGTCAGTCGGGAGGTGAAGAGTGGGGGTGGGTGGGGTGGTTATGTGGGGGTTAGAAAGTGTAGCTTTCTTTTTTTTGGCACAGTAAAGAAAATTTATCTTTTAAAAAAGTGTTTCCACTGACATCATGACGAGGCTGTGAGCAAAACACAAAGTCAACAAAATCTTTGTTCTCCCACTGATTGGGCTAGAGTCTCAGGCCAGTCCAGTTACCGTGTTTCCTTTGTGTCAAAAGGGGAGAGGGTGACCTTTAGCTTCACGGTAGTCCACTAGCTCAGGACTACCAGGCTCATACCATTGAGCCACTTGTGGCCGAACCACTCTTTCTCTGCCTTTACCCAGACTGTTTTTAAAGTGTTTAATATCTGTGGTCACAATTTCCTCTGGTTTTCTTGTCCCAGCTTATTAAACCCTTTCTCCCTGTCTCTCTTTCTCAAACTCTCTCTTTCTTTGTCCCTCTCTCTCCATCACTTCCCTCTCTTCCCTGCCTCTGTGAATGCTTTGCCCTTTGAAAATACAAATCTTGATTCAATTTATTTGTACTTCTGCTGGGCAGGTATCAATCAGTAGTCTCAACCATAAAATCATAAATGAATGGACACAGATACATTTAGGTCTGGGAAGCTTATGACAGGAGGATGTGGCTTCACTTGTGGTTTGTGAGAAGGTGACGTATGTTCTCCTGTTGGGCTGGTCAATTTCCCCGCTTACATTATTTAGCTTTCATATTGGTGTCTTGATTAGAAAGGGGATTGGATTCATTTTATTTTTTGAAATGTACATTTTACACACTCACTAGTATCGACAAATATAGTGGACAATTTAGCTGAAATCTTACACTGATAGCTTAACACACAACATAACTGTCCACTGAGCAAACAGGCAGAAGTACAGGAGCCAGTTAGAGTATTGCAGGAGCAGTACAAATTGAAAATGACATGCAATTAATGGATTTTTAAAATTGAGCTTGTCCCTACAGCTGCACCTGTGTTTTAAGCTATTTTAAGAAAATGCAAAGAAATGGTATTACTGTACCTTGTTACTGAAGCGGTTCGGCTTGAGGACCTGGTGAATGTCCAATTCGAACTGGAGCGGTTGTTTCTTTGGCTTCCTACATTGAAAGCAATGATTAAGGAGATCTGAGTCATACTCTCGATGAGAGCACGTATTGTACAGTACATTATCATGAAAAGTCATGTCTGCGTTTATTTAATGGCTGGAAATACACTTAGTTGGATGAAAGAAAAGTCTGTCAGAGACAGAGGAATGTGTGTGTGTGTGTGTGTGTGTGTGTGCGTGGGGAGGTGCGGAGGTGGGGGGGTGGGGAGAATGGTATGGGAGGTCTCTCAGACAGCCTTACATTTCCACAGCCTCCTGACAGGAATAAATGCTTTTTTTTCCCCATGGGGAAAACGTTGATGATCAGAAATATTGCATAAGAAAATAACCCGCCTCTGCTACCGGCGTAATTAAAAAGGGAAAGTTAACAGCGTTGCACTTCCCTGGCATCAAAACCTGTAATTGAACCAATAATCATCTATGGATTCAATCGAACCTCTTCCTAAATAACGACTGCAGATTGCAGAAAGTTTCTGACCAATAAAAATTAAGATGACGGAGTGCGGCGCTTGTGAAAACCACACACAGCCCCACAAATGTCATTCTGCTTGGTAATGGCTTCAGAGTGGTCCTTCGGTGGAGAGTCTGATCCCCCAGGTGGGATCAAGTATCATGTGCGACTCATCAGTGTGGTATTAAAGTGTCCAATCACAGCAAGAGGCAGACTACCGTGGCTTCCTAAAGAACCAATTACCCAGCAGGGCTGACCTAGCCTCCCCGGAACCCCCATCAAAGATTATGAGAAAGTAGGAGTGGTAAAGTTTTTTTGGCATAACTGTTTTTTTTGTTCATGAAGCAAGCATTTTGCACCTGGCAGTTATGTGATTGATTGTGCAAGGGCATACCGCTTTGATGGACAGACATTCACACATTTGCTAATCCAGTACAGAAAAAACAAGTAACCAAATCTGTTTGAAAAAAGCAGATGGTTTGCCACTACACACATTTTCACCTTAAACAGTGGCTGTTCCAGGAGACAAAAGGTGGATGAAGTCTTGGTAGGTTTTTAATGATAATAGCATTTAGGTTCACGGCCATCATACGAGAAAGGTTTCTGAATGCAAACCAGATCCGCAACATGTTAACAATTAGTGCTTGCCTGTCAAAGTGGTAATCTGGCCAAAAAGTATACTGAGAACAGCCAACCTAAATGAACATAAGGAAGACATTGTGTGCATGCCAAGGCAAAGACCTAATGCAAAAAAAGGAAATACTGTATGTTATGAACAGTGCAATCTAATGCAATGAATAATTAAGCAAAGTGCCCCTGTTTGGAATACTGAAGCTGCCTCCACAGGGGTTACATAACACATTGGATTAATATAAGACAAACATACTGTAAGCCATGGCAGTAATGATTGTGGATTCTCAAAGTGACTCTGTGATTCATCATAGTTTTTCCTCTTTGACATTCTTAGTATTTATTTCTCCTTGGTGGCTGAAATTGCCAGTGTCTGTTCAGAATATAGTAACTTGCATTCTTTGCTCTATAGAGTTGTACAATGTGAATGTGATAAAAATTGGGGGAAAGTCTAGAATTCAGAAAACTATACCTAAATGTTTGGGTGAACCTTTCTATCAATTTGAAATAGGTTGATATTATTTCTTTGAAGGTAAGATTTTGTCAACAAGACAACAAGAAATTCACATGGGGCAATAAAGTTCTATGTTGGGCTTTTGGGCTGGTGGACTGTACTTTGTGGCTGATCTTATTCATTAGTTTAGCTGATTTTGTAGTTCACCCTGCCGGAAAAAAGGTTTGTGTATTTTCTTAAATTTCTCAGTATTTTTACAAAAAATAAATGGAAATAGGCTAGCAGCGAAAATGTTTGTACGTTGTTTTGTCTAGCATTGTGCCAGCGAACACCGTGTTCCCTCTGTGAATTTTATAATGAATAGCGGTAACCAAATTTATTTCCTTTGATTTCATTTCAGGAATTTATTTTCTTTCATTTAAGGGATCACCCAACACCAGAATCATCTGTGTGTGACTGTGTATTGTCTGATATTGAAGACTAACCCCTAAAAGGACCACTATGAAAAGTAGCTTAATTTTAATAAATGTGATCCTAAAACTATAAATAATGCAATACAGTATTTAAATATGACACCTAACATTACAAAACATTAACTCCTATGCTCGCGTATTACATACTGTACAGTGTAGGAAGCTTTTCAGAATAGTTATTTAAGAGGCTCATAAAACATATAAAGGAGCACAGCAGGCTGTACATGGCTTTGTGGTGCCCCCTCATAAGTGAGAGAAATAGAGATTGTGCAGTGTAGAGCATCTACAGGCCCCAAGCATCTACAGGCCCCAAGCTCTCCTGCCATGCAGGGATCCTCCATACAAACGTCTGCCATGGCAATTAAATCCAGCATGAATCATCCTGCTGCTACCTTCTAACCATGCTCAGTTATTGCTTTGCTGTGAACCAGAGAGAAAAGGTTGGGGAGGCTTATAGCTCATCTGGTTTTTGTCTCAATTTTAGATCTACAATACTATCTTTATTAAAAATGCTAAATGAACCATACACATTGGTCATTAAGTATGTTGGATATCATGCTTCATAACCTTTAGAAAGCAATCAGTATTCATGGACCACCCTACAGAGCCACTACCATAGTTGCTACCATTAAACACAAACTGTGGGCACACGTTACAAAAATCATAGCCATCATGACTGCATTTTGTTTGGAATTTATGTACATTAGACTCCTGTTCAGTATTATTTCGTTCACCATTAAATTGCGTTTTTTGATAATCACAGATAGTTTAAGTATATATTTTCTTAATTAGCTGTATGCAGTGCATGACTGTAACAAACAACTTCTGGCAACTTTTGACATAATACGTGCTATATGTTATGTCACTAATGTTAATAAAGCTTATATCATATTTCATAACCTTATGTATGCCGATCACAAAGTATAAATACTTAATAACTGTGCATTGCATCTGGATATCCTTCTACAGTGTAATAAAAGTGTAAATAAAAGGTTGTTATATTCTATTCTAATAGTTTATTCTGTTGCATTCAATTCACCACTACCATTTCACAATTATTTTTACTTATTTTATATAAAACTATTGGAAATCCCATAGTTGTTTTTCATATACTCTCTGTTTGTAATGACGTTCAAATATTTTCACTAATTGAAGATCATCAGTTTGTTCAAGACTAGGTGACTATAGGGGGAGTACCTCCAAAACATAAGCCTACTCCAAACTTAAGGCTACTCCAAGTCTATATTATTTGCACAAATGAAAGGGGGCAATCATTCCAAGCCACATGTAAATAATTTCAAATGGCTATCAAACATATGTGAATGATTTTAGGATTGTGAGATGCCCCCCCAGAAGATCCTTAAACGTTTCAGCAACAAATTCCTCTGAAGCAAACAGGATTTCAGAGCACCAAGCGGTGAGAGGTGGTTTAGGTCTTGATGTCATAGAGCATGTTCATGTACTGTAACACACGCCTGTCTGAGACAACCAGCCCCGTAAGTCATCTTTGTTTCCATGAATTCTTGGATGACACCCAGTGAAACCAACATCTGACAGGATATTTTCCTAAGGTTTTGAGAAAAATAGTTTCCCCGGTCTTAACGTTTTTATTTCCATTCCAGTAACTACCTTTTTCTTTGCGTGGTAACACACATTTTGTTTTCTGACAGTGTGTATTCCTGCCTGTATAGCCTGCCCAGTTTTATGCATTAGAGTCAAGCTTAATTAACCATAGTACACCAAGTTCCTTTTTTGTACCACACAGACCTGTCAAAGAACTGTACGCCTTCTTAGACATATGTGCCATACACCATAAACATGTGCCACAGTGTGTTACATGTTGACATTTTGGATTGGATGAACATTGCTACAACACACACCTCTTGGTTCAATCAAACCCAAAGGCATATTTAATTCAATCAAAGTATTCAGTCGAATAAACCTTAAAGCTCTTTAAGACTGGTGACCAGGTTGGAGAAATTAGATTTTTTCAAAGAGCAAGTGAACTTACCCTATGCAAAGAATAGGTTTGCCGGTCTCACAATCCTGTTTTTAAAACAAATTGATAAAACATGATTAAAGAAAGAACTGAAAAATAAATTATTGAAGAATAAAGTTATTTAATAATGTCTTCTCTTAGTGTTTCCTTTAATATTTTTGGCATATAGTATGATAAAACTGTTTCGATGTAATAATGAAGAGGGGGGAAAACATTTGTAAGTTACAGTTGAAGTCGGAAGTTTACATACACTTAGGTTGAAGTCATTAAAACTAATTTTTAACCACTCTACAGATTGCATGTTAGCAAACTATAGTGTTGGCAAGTCAGTTAGGACATCTACTTTGTGCATGACACAAGTCATTTTTCCAACAATTGTTTACAGACAGATTATTTCACTTTTAATTCACTATATCACAATTCCAGTGGGTCAGAAGTTTACATACACGAAGTTGACTGTGCCTTTAAATTTTTTATATTTGGTCGCATATCCTTTGCATGCCATGACTTCCTGATGTCTGTGACCCAACAATATCAAAAGACTCTTGATATCTTATTTTATGGTACTCTTACAAATGATACTATAACGTCTCTGCATTTTAATGGATCTCTATGGGAATTGGGGGGTGGGACTAGATTTAGCTGTAAATTACACTGGAATTCACAGCTAAATATAGTCCCAACCCCCAATTCCCATAGATATCCATTAAAATGCAGAGACGTTATAGTATCGCTTGTAAGAGTACCAGAAAATAAGATATCAAGTCTTTTGATGTTGTTGGGTCACAGACATCAGAAAATCTACTTGTGTCATGCACAAAGTAGATGTCCTAACTGACTTGCCAACACTGTAGTTTGCTAACATGAAATCTGTGGAGTGGTTAAAAATGAGTTTTAATGACTTCAACCTAAGTGTATGTAAACTTCCAACTTCAACTGTATATAAGTGCTCTGAGTAAAAGCTACTGCATATAAACTGTTAACAGTAGAGTTAAACATTCAAATGTTATTGGGTTACAGAGTACCATACAACTTTATTTTGTGGTATTCTGATATGTTGAATGATGATTATGGAGTTCAACTTTTTTTTTTACAGACATCATACATATGGAAAATATACTGTAGTTTGTGCCTGCTTAAAATGGTTAGCCACAGTACCAGCTGCTTCCTGAAGATGATGCCAATCAAAATGTACACTGGACCACAAGTTATTTAACTCTGATTAGTGTTTGTTCTGATGCTAGAAGCATTTTTTCCTGCCCTTTGGCACCATACACTAATATCTTTTCTTTTGTTCATCAAATACAATTTGCTTGCCTCATTTCTGTATAGCATGAAAGTAAATCAATGACCTTGGTCCAGCAAATAGTAGAATGTTGATATATGATTAAATGGTAGTTACTAAAAAAATACAATAGCACACCCTTAAACACAGTTTTTTTTCTGCCAAGTTAACTCTGTGAGAACAAAAAATAAACCTCATTTAGTTGATTTATCTACATACAGATTTAAAATAGTTCAAACAAGTACTGCAATAGGAAAAACTAATCATGAATCATGCTATATGGTGTTTTGGTGTATTTTCATACCTGTGTAATAACATGCATCTCAACAGCCTCACTTGCACAGGTCCAGGTGCAGGTATGTACTTAACAAAATAGCTTGGTAGAAGTAAATTAATCCAGTTATAAAACTGCACTAGCAATGGAATCCAAATACAAAATTACCTATCTTTAAACTGTGATCGATTAAAACCTTAGGTTTCATTTGTAACAAGCGCGAGCAGAATTTACCTTGTCCTGTTGATTTTTTAAATCAGGTGAAACAAACTGAATTAAAGAATTAATTCACTCCTTATATTTATTAGATTACCAGGATGGTAGAAAGTCACCTTGATGTAGCAGCAGTCTGTTTTCCCACCTTCCTATGCTACAGAAAACATTTAGAATGAATTGCTATGCCCTTAAACAGTCTTAAGAAGCAAGGCAAGTTCCTGGCGTGATTGCACACTGTAATAACTTTGCTTATACATGAATTATATCACCAGGTGTTGTCAGCACAGTTAGACACATGCTACATCCTAATTTCCAACCCCTTGCATTTATATATCATTTAGGTATAGGACAATAGCTGTAAATCAATCAGTCATTCCAGCAAAAGTACACAATGCCTCAACCTCCTCCCATGACATAAATGGAGAATGGAAATGAGATAAGGGAAGAATGCTTGATGGTAAGAACATCGGCCCATTTAGGCTCATCATTTTTCCTGCTACTCTCTAGAGAATATGAATCACTGTGTCGGGCTTGGTAAAGAACATTCCAAGGGTCTTTGCGTCAACTACCTGGCATGCTTTTCCACACATTTGCAATATAAGAACAGGAAATGTCATGGCACACATGGATAAGTAAAAATTGCCTTCATGACCTCACATATAAAAGTGTTCTCTCCCCCAAAAATATATCTCCCCCATATATTTTAGAATGGACCAAACTAGACAGGAAAGGTTGGGCTTTGTGCAAACCTGGCAGTTTTATGCATTTAGGACTCTATAGTTTATGCCAAGTTCCAAAAGTTTATCATATGTATGAATGGAAAAATCTAGGCACAAGACAAAGTACTTTCAGGTGGCGGGATTCACCAGCACCTCACGTCTCCTGCCAACCCTGCCCTGCGCCACAGTTAGCTGGAGTCCTGGCATCTCCTTTTCTCAGGTAATTAAGTTTCCTTTTATTAGGAGTTTGTCATTTTTGCTAAAAATTGTGTTGTGTGAAAATGAAAATAATTTCCCCCTTCCAATGACAGTGGCAATACAAAAGGTGGTGGAGGTGTGGAGTATGAAGAGAAGCAACATGAAACAATTGACAATAAACAGCGAAAACCCAGGTGAGGGGTCCTGCCGTCATTCACAAAGGCATCACCTGACAAATTATGCTCAATACCACTTGACTGGAATTAGAATAGTAAAGAGCTCCACAAGATGGCAAGAATCTTACTCGTAAACATCAAAACTGCCACCACACTTCTTATTCCTCCAGTTCCGCTATAGGGTAGTTCAGCTATGTGGATCCGCTCACCCAGTGACTCCCTCCTGTTTGATGATGTAAGCAACACATGCTAAGTAAAATAAAAAATAAAAACCTAACCCTAAGTCTGGCTGACCCTATCACATGCTCAGAGGCATATGGGTAGGATTAGTTCCCTGACATAGGGACCTTATCTTGGCACGCTAATTATATATTGATGCACAATACAAACAGCAAGGGCCCCACTTTGAAACCCACAGCATAAATATTTCTTAGAATATTGCATAGAAGTGTACCATTTCAAACAAGACCTTGTGGGGATACCAGGAGGGGGAAATGTACAGGCTAGGAAAAACTAAATTATGTAGATATTTTTGGAGGGTGGAAAATGGAAATAGTATGGGCATTCATGGTTGATTTGGGGTAGATTCCCTTCAGGACTTTATCAAAGGGTATATAAGCTGGCCCTGTGTACTGTGAGAATTGGAACTGGCAACTGCTCTTTGATAAACAGCCACATTACAAGAGGCATGTTACAAGGACCAGCCTCCACCGAAGTCCATCTTATTCAATCTTGGAAAAGTAAAAAAATACACTTCTGAGAGAAAAAAATAAAACGTCAAATGAAGTCTGGCCAAAAGCCTTGTGTCTTTTGTGTATTGTATGTAGCAGTAAGAGCGTGGTTGTAAAAGGGTTTCAAAATCTTGTGTGAAAAGACTTTTCTTTTTCTATAATTGGATGACATTTAGATCTTATTTACATTTAGAGCTTGTGGCCATTCTTCAGAGCCCCTTTTGAAGATTTTGAGGTTGAATTTTATTTTTGTTGCATTTCTTATTTCAGGATAAAGGGGTGATAATGAGGGGGAAAAATAGTAAAGTTGCATTTACCATGAAACATCGCCATTGTCATTATCAGAAGAGCATGTCACTTCTGAATTTAAATTCAAACATTATTTCCAAGATAAAAGTAGTTTCTGTTGACAGTCTGGGAGCTATGATCCCGGTAATTGTGCAATCATTAAAGCTCCTGTTTAAGCACACAGACCTCCTGGTAACTATCATATTTCTAGCTTCCCAGGCTTATTATTATTTAAGTGGCTAATATCTGGGAAATTAAGGTTAAATTAGGCATTATAACTAGGGTGACCATTTTTTCTAAAGCATGTGACCCACAGTGATTTAAACTTACAATTACAATTAATATCATCATGTGGTCCCCATAGGGAAATATTGTGCAAAAAAGAATACCAATTAATCTGCTTTAATGAATTAAATTTTTCATTAGTACATAAAGGTGCAGTGGAGGTGACCTTGATCATTTATATTTTCAAAATAAAAATGTGTGACAGATGTTAAAGTGTAACTAATTAAATTTTTTACACAAAGATATAACTGCTTAATGTAAAATGTGGTTGTTTTAAGGGGCCAAAGATGTACCACCTCTAGACATGAGGAGTCCTGATATATTTTAAGAATATTTTCCAGCTCAAAAACAACACACCCTACAAGTTGCGTATAATTCTCTTTAAAAGTTTGGTATTTAGCAATGCTGAGTGAGACATACAAACCACAATGAACCATACCTTTAAAAATCTTATTGTGGTTCACGTCTCATTGGCCATTTTTCTCTCAAACGTTTTCAACTTACCAAGACACATAGCCCCTGTTGAGATAGATATGTGAACTACAACGATACCCTCAAAAGGTTAATTTTTAAAGCATTTGTGCTCAAAATATTGCTAAAAATCAGGTACTACTTATCAATAACCCCTTTGTGCGGATCCCTAGTGACCATGCCGCTGGCGGAAAGATTTTTCTCAACTGAGACATGTGTTGCTCCTGCAGCCAAACTATGAGTGGAAATCACAAACTCTGTATTTTAATATGTGCGAGTTCATATATATATTTATTCATCCTATAAAATTAGAATTCCGTCATAGCAACAAATAAACCCAACAATAGCCTGATCGTATGCTAAAAAAGCAGTGAAAAGCCCTGCTCACTCAAATGTAAGACAAATGTTACATTATTGTCTCATTATACCAGGTATTCTACTATGAATATCTGCTACTAAATATGAAATAAATATACAATCCTATCATTGGTTTTACACAGAGAGATGTTCCTTTCAAAATTCAGTGGTCAATTATTGTCTGTCCATTGGGAATCAAACCGCATTTATGTGACCCTGGACTGCATTTCCAAAAGACTACATATACCGGCATGCGACAGTCATGTGATCCCAGGCAGTCCTGTGATCCTTGACCAATCAGGACTGAGTCCCCGGTTCTATAAAACTTTGAGCAAACGTCTTGTTCTCTCAATTCTTTCTTACCATTTTCACTTGTCGGAACAATCGTCTCCTGTCCATCTTCCCGGCTGGGAAGGGACGAGACCAGGCAAGGAACACGCGGGGAGAACTGCTCCCTCCCTCGGGTTATGCGGCCACAAAGACCGCTCTTTCACCCAGCTCTCACTTAGCATGTTCGCGAAAGCCACTAAAATGGCTAGCTACACTGAGCTACCGTCATACGGCATAGCCTTAAAGCGACAGCCAGAGAAACGTGTGTAGCCTACGTTACCACAAACCATAAAGGAACCCAAGGAAACCACTTGTTGAACTGACAGAAGGACTCCAACGGCAAGTTTCCAGCAACGACTCACCTCACAAGGACCTGGAAGCAAGCAAGCTGCTCTACCCGCAAGAACGGAGAAAAAAGGACAATCCAGTCCAGACAGAACTTTCCGGATATCATCAAAGCAATGGACTCGCCTGTAGCAACTTCAGTAGAGTAAGACTGACATTAAAATCGAGGCAATAGTTAGGAAAACTTTTGTGTAATGTTTATTGTCAATGTAATTACATAGTTGATTGTATCCATTGTGTGTATTTAGAGTAACGTTAACTTATAACTCAACACATGGCTTTCAGGCTATCGACAGCCAATTAGCCTCGCATAAGCTAAAGTTACAGAGCCTACTCTAACTTACTCTAAAACAAATTTACAATCCGCCTCCCTTTTAAATCGAGATCGGTGCATGCAATCTTTCTACTAATACCTAACCCATTAGATATAGGATATGGGCCTGGGATTTAGCTAGACGTAGCCTCAATATAGGCCATGTTTTAGGCCACGTTAGCTTCATGCTAAAGCGAGATTTGTATTTCCCCCTCGAGGTATACGGTCTTGTGATCTCTGAACACCACGTGTCTGGTGCACATACAGAAATAGAACTGTGAATTCTATATGCCTACACTTCGTTTTCCTTTCCATATCATTTGCTGCTTTTAGGATGTTAGTTTAGACGTGTTTGTCATTTAATAAATTGTATTTACTTAAAACTGGTCGTCTGTCTCATTGTTGTTTGGATAAACATTTGAGCCTATCCTCCAAAAGAACTTACGCCTTCTGTCATGGTTTTTGACCCATTTTCCCTTGCGGTCGGTTTCCCTGGTAGCCACGCGAGGGTGCTGCCCTTTTAGTGGATGATTGCTCTGCCCCGTCTTGATGGCGGAGCTTCTCTCAGCATCACACCTGTGCGTGGTTACCCTGGAGCTATTTAAGCCCATGTTTTCCTCCGTTCTGGGCTTTGATATTAATTTGTATTGTCTGGAATTATTTGCCCTATTTTGTGTGTGGTATTATTTTGCCCTTTGATTGCTTAGCCAGTACGATTAAGTCTAGGTTTTTTAGGAGACCATTTTTATTGGAGTGTTTTATTGGAGTAACGTTTTTATCGTACTGACAGGTAGGGCTTTACTTATTCTGAGAGGCAGGGCATGTATTTTCTATTGAGCTCACGTTAGTCTTTTAGCCGGTAAATGTCCGGTGCACCTGTCCTGTTCGTCCTTCGGTGCCTGTCTCCATGCATGGAGCTTTAGCGATTTTGTTCGGAACTGTAGTTCTGTTTCGTCATTCGGTGCATGTCTTCCTATAGGGAAGACTGGGCGATGTTGTGGACATGTTTGTGTGTGACTGCGAGTCTCTGAAAGTAGCCTTGGAACGTTAGCTCTCTGTTCCTGTCACCTCATTACATTCCCCTTTACTTAGAGGCTAGGGCGTGTATTTTCTACTTCTTCTTCTGCGTTTGGGTAGGATCTTCATTGTATTTTCTACTAAGCTTGTGTTAGTCATTTTGCTAGTAAAGGTATGGGACGGCGGTTTAGCGGCGGCTCGCCTGTAAAATGTTTCTCTCTCCTGGGAGATTGGGCGTTTACCCCCTTTTTTTTTTCTGCGTGTGACTACGAGCTTATGGAAGTAGCCGTGGAACGGTGGATCTCTGTTCCTGTCGCCTCGTTACATTCCTCTTTACGGAGAGGCAGGGCGTTTATTTTCTACTAATCTCGCATTAGTCTTTTACCCGGTAAATGTCCGGTGCAGCCTGTCCTGTTCGTTCCTTTCGGTACCTGTCTCCGTACATGGAGCTTTTGGCGATTTTGTTCGGAACTGTAGTTCTGTTTCGTCCTTCGGTACATGTCTTCCTATAGGGAAGACTGGGTGATGTTGTAGACATGTTTGTGTGTGACTGCGAGTCTGAGAGTAGCCTTGGAACATTAGATCTCTGTTCCTTTCGCCTCCTCGTATACTATCTCGTATTATTTTGCAGGGTTTGTTGGCTGTGTGTTTTATTTGTACCATTTATGCTACTCGCCTATTCTAACGCCTCTTTACTGAGGCAGGGCGTTTATTATTGCTGGCTCTTTAGTTACTTAGCTCGTAGAGGTATGGGACCGCAGATCTCTGCTCTATTCACCTGTAAAATGTTTCTCTCTCCTGGGAGATCGGGCGTTCACGCTTTTACTGAGTTACTTAGCTCGTAGAAATATAGGGTAGCAGTTCTTTGTTCCATTTGCCTTGTTTGGTTTTCTTACTGTGAAACCAGGCGTTTGTGCTTCTACTCATTTGCGTGTTACAGTGAGCCGGTTTGTAGTTTCGGTACGTTTGGTGTGTGTTATTTGTGCCATTATGCTACTCGCCTGTTCTTATGCGTCTCGTTACCGAGGCAGGGCATTTATTATTGCTGGCTCTTTAGTTACTTAGCTCGTAGAGGTATGGGACCCCAGATCTCTGCTCTATTCGCCTGTAAAATGTTTCTCTCTCCTGGGAGATCAGGCGTTCACGCTTTTACTGAGTTACTTAGCTCGTAGACGTATAGGGTAGCAGTTCTTTGTTCCATTAGCCTTGTTTGGTTTTCTTACTGAGAAACTTGGCGTTTGCGCTTCTACTCATTGGTGTGTGACAGTGAGCCGGTTAGTAGCTTTCGTACGTGTGTTCCCTGTCTTGTCTCCTTCCCTTAATTACGGGGTTTCCCGTTCTAGTGGCCTAGTGCTTAATGAATCCCCCTTGCTGCGTTTGGCCCCTCCTACCTCACACGTCACACCACCATTACACCTTCAGATTAAGCTATTGATTATTATCTTAATAGTTAACATTGAAATTCATAATCAATAATAATAATTAATTTTATGATACTGATTAATTATACTTTTGCACCTAGTGTGAAGCAATATATAAATGTATATATATTCTGCACATTCATTGATGCTTCCATGTGATGACTGAAGACGTTTTAACTGTCTGTCTTCACTGCCAAATTATTAATGTACCTAACGACACTACATAAACATTCCCTGTCTTAGGTCAGTTAGGATCACAACTTTATTTTAAGAATGTGAAATGTCAGAATAATAGTAGAGAGAATGATTTATTTCAGCTTTTATTTCTTTCATCACATGCCCAGTGGGTCAGAAGTTTACATACCCTCTGTTAGTAGGGAGGTCAAACCTGTTTTCGGGATTTTTCAGAAAACATATTTAGCCAGCTTATTTTTCATGTATGTATATTGTCCTAAATGCTACAATATGATCAAATAACAATATACAAACCGCTAGCTTGCCAGAAAAAGGACGTTTGTTCGCTTTAAAATGATTTTTAAAATTAGCCCATGCACTTCCGTGTAATCAGTCTCGTTGGACAGAAACACATCATCATCTGTGCTGCTTTTAGGATACGGTTATCCTTATTTTATCAACAAGAAGAACCAATATTTTGTGGTATTGCTACAGGAAAATGAATATACTCTACACATTTACTCGTATGTATTGTCACGGGATGCAACATTTAATGAAATGTGTAGGCTACTCCCAAAATGCCATACGTGCCAAACGTCTCAATTTCAAACTTAGCGGGTCCGGCGGCTTCAGAATTCCATTGTATTCACAACCTTCTTGTAGCCTATTGCTCATCTATTTTGACGTTTGCTTGTGATGTTGAGATGTGTTGCTAGCTCACATTTAGTGATGGTACTTATGTAGCTTGTTAACCAATTATTTGTGGAGCCAACATAACGTTAACATGTAAAATGTCCGTGAATTTAATTTATTTTTTACCAAAGTAATCGTTTTAGCTAATTGTGTATTTCAGTTAGAATATGGTAGTTATTCTGTAGGCCTATATTCTCCATCTGTCACGGTTTTTGAGGTTGCCGTGTTCTTTCTTTTTGGAAGCTCCTGCTCAGCTGCGGGACGGGATCCGTGCCGGGTTTTCCCTCCATCCCAGCAATCATTGTCTACACCTGTTCTGTGTTTCCGCAGGCTTCTTAAGCCTGACGGCTTCCTTGGTCTGCGCTTTCGTGTCAGTTTGCCACAATACGAAGCTGGTAACAGGGACAGTTTAGGGGAGATTGTTTCCTTTGGAGTTCAAAGGAAACAGTTTATCTCCCACTTGGTTTGAGTGAGGGCTAGAAGTTAGTTTCTTTCCTTTTCTCCTCTTCGCTACTCTCCTTGTTACGTTAACCTCCCTGAGGTTTGCGCTGTTCTGTTTTCCTCTTTGTAAAGCTATTACCTCGTTTGTATTGCTCGTTTAGTTAGTTGTTGAGCTCGAGGTTTCCGCTTTTCTTTCTGTTTGTTTTACACTCCCTATTTCGAGTTTTCGCCCTTTCTTGGGGTTGTTCTTGGTTCCCTTTCTTTTATTTTCCTCGCTAAGTCGTTGTGACGTTTCTCGCACATGTTTTGTGTGGGTTGATTTATTTTTCTCAGCTTTTCTGCTGAGGGGTTACTCCCTTTTTTCTGTTTTCCTCTCTATTTGTGGTTATTCCACTTCGTGTGGATAACTTATTGAAACCCCCCTATCGGTCGCATCTGGTCCTCCGCCCGGACCCCCCTGACACCATCTAACTGTTCATGTCTTTTATTGTACTAGGTAGGAAAATAACGTTACGTTATTTCCTTTTCCTTGCTGATGTTAACTCATTAAAATACACTATCTCCACCCTCACTATTTGTTGTCTGGGTACCACGCTTGCTACCTGTCAGTGCCAAACACCTAATTTTCCCATTTACCTACTGTTATTGGTTTGGTGTAACAGACTAAGATGAAAGTCACAAAATAACTAATTTACGACATGAAAGCTTGCATCCTACACTCAGTAAACCTCTCTACTATATCTGGCAAAAGGTTGGCTCTGCATTCTGTATTTCATCAAACTTTTCTGCACTGGCAGAAACTAGAATGTTTTTCACACAGAACTCGGCATTCAACCATCCGCTACCGCTGATAACTATATCCTGAATCATTTGTCTGTGTTAGAAGGGCTGAGCTGGATGACTGCCCTCTTAAACCTAAATGTAGCCTATTGCCATCTTTTAAATATACACATGCAGTGCCGTATTTATCTATACTTACAAGTAGCATCAGTATAGAGGGTGATGTCGTTTTCTGTCAGAAAAGCATCATGCACATGCTGCAGTACCACTTGTTGTGCCTCGAAGACACAGTGCAATTACAAAAAGTGGTATTTGGCAACCTCTCTAGCTGTGTGCCAGAAAGCTTCTCTAAAATGACTCTGGCCACCTCTGTGGCTTTATTTGCACTTACCCCCCTAGTTGTCACCAAATCCATGTACACCTTCCTAACATCATCAGAATATTTGCCGTGTTCAAATGTACATATTCCAGCATGCCCCTGTACAAGCCTATCCAATTCCTCCTTCACTGCCAAATGTTCCCCACTCCACAATTCAACTTGCTGGTTTAAAACCTGGCCTGCCTTCCTTTGGTAGTAATTACTACAGAGGGAGTCCCTTCTCTAAGTTTATCTTTTCTAAATTCTCAGAGGTCTTGAACCCTGCTCTCTGCCTGCACTATTGCCTGATATAGAATCATGTTCCTAAGTCTAAGCTCCTCAGTCGCTTGTTGTACTTTATCTAACTTATCCCCCCTGCACTTTTTTTGTAAATTCTTGGGGTGATGCTGATAGGGCCTCTCAGTACACTTAGCTAAGTTAGACTGTAGGCCTGTAAACGTAATCTAAGCTTAATAGTTTTCTATTCATAACTTTCTTTTCTTTATCTAACCTATCCTTCTCTGCACAAAAGCATAACCTCTTTAGCCTGGTTCTATATGTTATTTTGATTGGAAGCTGTTGTATATTTTATAGCACCAATTAAGGTGCTGGTGCCTTTGATTTGTACAGTTTGGCCAACCATGGGAAAATATTCCTGTGTCCTATACAATGTATTAGTCACAGACAAATACCAAGCACACATCAATGCCAGCTGCACATAAAATTCTTTACAGAAAAGCCACATTCAACAGGCTATTGAGTGTGAGAACATATACAGGCAAAATATACATGGCAAAAATGAAGAGACCACATCAATTTTTCAGTTTCCCAGTTCATGGGTATGTGTCTTTATAAAATCTAACCTTTGATATTCTTTCATAAACTAGTGACCACATTTGTTTTTAATTCCAAACAATTAGTTAATTCTGAACATTTCTTTGCAGACAATGTGTTACGTTTCTGCCATGTTCATGCCACGTTTCATGTTTAGTTATTGTCACAGTTTATTTTTCTGTTCTTGTCATGCTTGTGTTCTGTTTATGTTACGATGCAGTTTATTTAGCATACATATTTCCGTGTTTTTCTGCAGCCTTGCATTCATGCTGTTTTCCCTCTCTCTCTTGCTGTCACTCAGCCTTCCCTAATTGTTTCATTTTCCTGTGTCTATTTACTAATCTACTAACATTAGATCAGGATTGGGTAATACTAACTCTCTAACCATGTGTTCATGTTTACCTTACGTTTCTTGTGCATGTCATTTACTAATTTACTAACGCTAGGTCAGGATAGGTTTATTACTAACGATTACTAATTATCTTGTTACCTCGTCAGCTTTCCACACCTGATTCCCCTTCGCATGCTGCTCTCAAGCTAAGTGTCTGCACCTGTCTACACCTGCATATAAGCTCAGTGCTCATGTCTTGTCTTCGCGAAATTGTTGCCTGTTAGTTTACTACTGTCACTTTTGAGCGTTATCCATTGTCTGACTTTTGTTATTGATCCAAGCCTGTTTACTGACCATTGTTACTGCCTGCCTACCGTTTCTACTGCCTGTTTTTGACCACGAGTTTTGCCTGCTGTCTGTTTGTACCTCTGCCCCGCGGATAGGACTTCGGTCTGACTCCTGCAACGTCCCACGACCTACGAACTCTGCTTACCCCTGAATTGTACTTCTGCTCCACTGACAGCTACTCTGGTTTCTGAACTTGTGCATGGTGTACCGATTCCGAGACTGCCTTCTCCCTCGGTACTATACTTTGGTTTTTTGGCTGGATTTTCTGTGGATGAACTTTGCTTGTGTGACTACGATTTTTGGATTTCCCCATAATAAAGCCCTTGCGGGCATTTATTATTACGTCCGTGTTCTGAGTCGTGCATTACGGGTCCAACCCGCACACACCTGTCTCACAATGACAACTGGTCAAAGCACAATACACAGTGTTGTTATACACTGAATAATGCAAACTAAACAAGTTTATACTCATACATAAATAATGAAAATAACAATGTCTTCGCTCAGGAAGGGTTCAGCGATAAATATTGGGGGAGTAACCCCGATATTTCTTCAAAAATATTGGGTGGTCTAAATTTTTTCCATGGCTGTAGCCGCTAGCCTATATTGGTGGTGGTTGAGGTGAAGTTCCTCCTCATCATTGTAAAGTGCTTTGAGTGTGAGAAAGGCACTATATAAATGTCAGGCATTATTATTATACATTACTGTAGTGACCCAAAATCCCTTGTTTTGGCCCCTCATGACACAAAGACCAGCTTAGCAAGCTTAAGCTTTAGCTTGCACCAAACTATGGTGAACTTAATATTCAAAATGTTAGATAGGTAGTCATCCAACATGAAAAATTATGCCATTTTGCAGATTAAAGTTACACCAGTGTTTAAAGCACAAACGCAAGCAATGCCACCTGCCATTCTAGCAGTCGTTTGACTCGGAATCTATAAGGTGCATGTTCCCTTTTCACGTTAATAAAAAAAAAACACCCATTTGCAATATTAGAATGCTTTATACCATACTGTAGACGAGATTTTGATGAAGATCTACATGTAAAAATCTTGTTCATCTGGAGTTTACCGGTGATCTCATACAGAGAATAAAACATGGCAGCCAGCAACTTTAGCTGGCACTGGTTAGTAGAATTCTCAGTTTTTGGACTCGGAATCTATAAGGTGCATGTTCCCTTTTCACGTTAATAAAAAAAAAAACACACATTTGCAATATTAGAATGCTTTATACCATACTGTAGACGAGATTTTGATGAAGATCTACATGTAAAAATCTTGTTCATCTGGAGTTTACCGGTGATCTCATACAGAGAATAAAACATGGCAGCCAGCAACTTTAGCTGGCACTGGTTAGTAGAATTCTCAGTTTTTGGACTCGGAATCTATAATGTGCATGTTCCCTTTTCACGTTAATAAAAAAAAAACACCCATTCGCAATATTAAAATGCTTTATGCCATACTGTAGACGAGATTTTGATGAAGATCTACATCTACATCTATCTAAATCTCGTTGTTCATCTGGAGTTTACTGACCTAGCCACTTCAGAAAACATTTCAGAGCGCCTCTTTGCCAGCATAACTTGGACCAATCGGATTTGAACAATCGGCATGATGTCAAGGCAGGGGTTGGCCACAATTTGAATAACATTTAATTTCACCATTACAAAATCCCTTCTGGGGTTATTTTGAATAAGGTGGCGAGTGCCTTATTTCTTTGGTGCCATTTTGCTTCTGAAGTGGCTGAAGAATTCAGGACGCGCAGCACATGTAACGTTTTCAGGACACCTAAATAGACGAAAGTATCGATATATACCGATCGATTAACACCTAAAACATTTCACAGTGAGTTTTTCTTGTAATAAAATGTGGATTAACGACTTCAATGTGGTTGTATGTTTTATAGTGACGCCATTGATTTTGGTACAGCGTTAAGTATAGGCACAAATGCTCATAAAGAGTCAAATTAGCATAATAATTTCTGGCTTCTAAAGTAAAAAAATAACATTGTTGAAGTGTAAGTACACTTCTGAAACAAATGAATAGATTAATCTACTCTCGTTTAGTAGATTTCCTTGTTAAATTACATGTTGAAATGAGCCCAGACGTCAATTTAGTTTTTTATTTGTGTGTGGAATGCCCATTGTGATTACATTGCGGGCAGAACGTTCAACCTCCCTACTGTTAGTATTTGGTAGCATTGCCTTTAAATTGTTTAAAGGGATAGTTCCGAATTTTGGACATAATGTCTCAATTACGACTTACCCATGATGCAGTTGATTGATGGAAACCATTTTCAGCTAATTCCATGCTGTCCCTTCTTTTGGACATACACACGTTGCTAATGCTAGCGCAACTCTATGGCATCCACTACCAAATGCACTTAAACACTCCACAGTGCACCCAAAGAAAAGAAAATACGACGACAGTCTATCGGGGGAGCGATACTTTACGTTACCTATGAATGTAGTGCCAGCACTGGTCGACTACAACAACAAAGAAGAGTAACAAGTTGCAATGGCCACGTTCGCTCCGCTGCGGTACTTCCACAGAGAATATTAGGTCAGCAAAAAGTAAAGGATTCAATGATAGTTTGACTTCAAAAATTATGGTATAAACACTCACAATAACCCCGATAGACTGTCGTCGTATTTTATTTGCTTTGGGTGCACTGTGGAGTGTTTAAGTGCGTTTGGTAGTGGATGCTACCGGTTGCCATAGAGTTGCACTAGCATTAGCAACGTGTGTATGTCCAAAAGAAGGGACAGCATGGAATTAGCTGAAAATGGTTTCCATCAATCAACTACATCATGTTTAAGTCGTAATTGAGACATTATGTACAAAATTCCGAACTATCCCTTTAACTTGGGTCAAACATTTTGGGTAGCCTTCCACAAGATTCTCACAATAAGTTGCTGGAATTTTGGCCCATTCCATTCCTCCCATTCCTCAGGTTTGTAGGCCTCCTTGCTTGCACACGCCTTTTCAGTTCTGCTCACACATTTTCTTTTTGATTGAGGTCAGGACTTTGTGATGGCCACTCCAATACCTTGACTTTGTTGTCCTTAAGCCATTTTGCCACAACTTTGGAAGTATGCTTTGGGTCATTGTCCATTTGGAAGTGCCATTTGTGACCAAGCTTTAACTTCCTGGCTGATGTCGAGATGTTGCTTCAATATATCCACATAATTTTCCTTCCTCATGATGCCATCTATTTTATGAAGTGCAGCAGTCCCTCCTGCAGCAAAGCACCCTAGCAACATGATGCTGCCACCCCGGTTGGGATGGTGTTCTTCGGCTTGCAGGCCTCTCCCTTTTTCCTCCAAACATAACGATGGTCATTATGGCCAAACAGTAAAATTTTTGTTTCATCACACCAGAGGACATTTCTCCAAAACGTTAGATCTTTGTCCCCATGTGCAGTTGCAAACTGTAGTCTGGCTTTTTTATGGCGGTTTTGGAGTAGTGGCTTCTTCCTTGCTGAGCAGCCTTTCAGGTTATGCCGATATAGGACTCGTTTTACTGTGGATATAGATACTTTTGTACCTGTTCCCTCCAGCATCTTCACAAGGTCCTTTGCTGTTGTTCTGGGATTGATTTGCACTTTTCGCACTAAAGCACGTTCATCTCGAGAAGACAGAATGCGTCTCCTTCCTGAGCAGTATGACGGCTGCGTGGTCCCATGGTGTTTATACTTACGTACTATCGTTTGTACAGACAAACGTGGTACCTTCAGGCATTTAGAAATTGCTCCCAAGGATGAACCTGACTTGTAAACAATTTTCTTTCTGAGGTCTTGGCTGATTTCTTTTGATTTTCCATGATGTCAAGCAAAGAGGCCCTGAGTTTGAAGGTAGGCCTTAAAATACATCCACAGGTACACCTCCAATCAACTCAAATAATGTAATTTAGCCTATCAGAAGTTTCTAAAGCCATGACATAATTTTCTGGAATTTACTTTGTGTATGTAAATGTCTGACCCACTGGAATTGTGATATAGTGAATTAAAAGTGAAAAGAAAATGTCTGTAAACAATTGTTGGAAAAATTACTTGTGTCATGCACAAAGTAGATGTCCTAACTGACTTGCCAACACTATAGTTTGCTAACATGAAATCTGTGGAGTGGTTAAAAATTAGTTTTAATGACTTCAATCTAAGTGTATGTAAACTTCCGACTTCAACTGTATATACTGATCACTTCTGGCATGGAAAATGCTCATTCCAATTTACTGTGCGGTGATATGTGGTAGATTAATGTAACATTTTCCTTGGAGTCATTATAAATGGGAACATTAAAAAAAAAAAAAAAATACAGAAAAATGCAATCCTGGGGCAAATGTATACAGTACATACTGTAGAGGTACAAGTGTGAATGATTAGGCTACGTATTTAGGTGTATGTAACACTGTGATATCAAAAGTTTTATCTTAAACCATTAGAAGGGGCAAATGTATATGCTTCATAATAAAAAATATTTCTCACATTGAAAATATTTTATTACACTCTCACTCTGATGCTGCCACTGCCTGCGCTGTGCTGGCATGTCAAACAAGATTTTAGATTTAAAAGTCGAACTCTCAGGCAAGGGCTTATGAGCAAAATTTTATAGCAATATTAAATGCAGGATTTGTCCTTTTATATTATGAAATAATCATGCTGAGTCATATCAGCGCAGGCATATTTTGACAAAAGGCTCTGTAAATAACCAACTATTGAGTTACTTATCACATTAAAATAGAGAAACACTCTGAAATCATCAACCGACTCCGAAACGTGATTGGCGTAATGCGTAAATTAGGATATTTTTAAGCGGTGCAGCCGCTTCTATACGTGACATGTGTGTCCATGTGTCCGTCCGTCCGTTCGTAGCATGAGATTTAAACCAATCAGTTGCCTATGCGTCACATGCCCGGCAATACAATAGTAGCTTGAGAAAAGCATGCCCAGGTTCAGACAGCTCTATCTCAAAAAAATATACATGTCACAGCTTAGATATTCACACCGTAGGAATCCTGGGAACCAGATGCACATCTGTATATAATATGTCTTGTGTAGCTTAAAAATTGTAGTCATCGTCACAAGTTAGAAAATGGGTTTGAAATTGAAATGACCAACTGCCGCTAGAGTGGAGTTTTGAACATTCCACCTGTTAGCAAGGTGAGTCGCCGTAGCAACCCCCCGAAGCAAAATCAATACAAAATCTACCACTAGTGTTCTGCTGGACCCAGTCAGTTATAGAACGGCCCAACAATCCATGCACCCTCTTGTTGAATTTGGAATTCCATTGTTATTGTTCAAGTAATAACTGTAATCTTTCCTGTTTGTTATCAGAGTACTAACTGTCATATTTCCTGTTTCTTCTGAAATACCAATGGCTGTCCTTTTATCTCTTTCTATCTCTCTTTTACATGTTTGTTAAACGCAATGTCTGTAAGTATACAATTAATAAGCATAATGTAAAAATATCACCAAACGAGAGGCCATTGTTTTTGTACATGTAAACAACACACACATTTTCTATTGCATTTTTTTATATGATTGCTCAAAACCTGCACCGCTTACTTCACCACCTGGGTGTGATTTTTTACTAAAAACAGAAGAATAAAAAGTCATAATACAAAAATGTATATATTCAACTCGTAAAATTTCATTATGATAAAGATTTTGTTTTCCTATACATGGGTGGTATCTCCCCTTGGTAAAATACAGCCACACTTTAGACAATTTTGCTTTGGGCATTTTGACCCGGTACCTTTGTCACTGACTGAGTTGACAGTGAGTGTAACGTTAGCTAATGAAGGCGTGCAGCCAGAGGGTAAATAATGAAAAAACAGAGGCCGGTGAAAAAAAGTAGATATGTCAATCGCCAGCTCAGGCATTGTATTTTAAAGCGGCATCAAAATGAGGCACCAAAATCTGCGTTGTGATTAGGTCTGATAGGCATCGGGCGTATGGGAACGGTTGCCATAGTAGTACTGGATCCCAGTACTCAACCCTGCTCAGAGGGGGCCATAGGGCAGGTCTGGTTAAGGATAAATGAAAAAATATCCTATTTAATATAAGTTGGAAGCGAGACAAACAATAGCCATTTCACACTTATTATATAATTGTAATTCCACGACAGTATTGTACTGTATTGTACAATCAGAGACTCAGTTCAGATGGCATTCCAAAATGAAAAAGAAATGTTTATCTTAATACCACCCCCTATATCAGTGATGCAAATGTAGTCATGCCAGGCATAGCTGTATTTAATTATTTGTAAAAAATCGCCATCTAAATGTGCCCTTTTGGAAATTTGCTTACATCTTCTGCACGTCCCTGTGTCCAGTTATAGATACCCAAACTCAAACTAAATAAAATGTTTGACAGAAGGATGTGTTCATTTCTTGCTATTCTTGCTTTTATGCGGTTAGTGGGTACATAGTATTCTCCTAAACTCCGGCCCTGGAGAGCTACAACCCAGGATGCTTTCTGGCTCTCTTTACATGACTGAAAATCACAAACCTACAGAGGGAAACAAAACTGCCTCCGCCAATGAAATCATTAGTAGAATGAGGTGATTGAGAGTCCGCTGTTTTCCACACTGCCTTTACCAAGGTCATGTGACCCTCTTCCTTTTCCAGAATCCCTCAGCTCTGTGAGATTTCTACCCACATCACTGGACAAATTGTACTCTGAATAGAATAGAATCCCAACAAAAACAAGCATAAATGTTACTGTAACGTTGCAGTAAGGTTTTGGCCAATAGCAACATGCTTACATTTCTTTTTTTCGCTCCCATTCTCCCCTCCCCAAGTAGGTCCAGATTGCGAGAACGTTTTTTTCATATTTTTTTACTGCAGGAAAATTGGGACTGTTTTAAGGACATATTTGTGACCCACAAAATCACAAGAACACAATGTTTCTATCATTTAAATACCCCTTTAAGCTATAAATCCTTTCCATCCAATTTTATTTGCATAGCGCTTTTTATATAATGACTGTCACAATGATGCTTTATGGAAAAAACAGGAGATAGGAAAATTGGGAAATACTGAGCATTAAATAAATTAATAAAGTAATAAAATAAACCGACGACTGAGGTAATACAATTTCCCAAGTGGGAAGAAAAAACACTCAAATAGTGGTGAGAAAAAAACTTATAGCTATAGAAGGGGAGCCCGATCCTCAACTAACTGACCTGATATCAATAATTAAACCTATAGGCTAAATGGTAATAGGGACATAATGGGGAATTTGTTGGAGCAAATAATAAAAAAATGGATAACTTATATAACATTTAACATCTCTAAATGAAGTATGGTTTGAATGCAACACATGTGGTTATTGCAAGTAAATGTCTGCCTGCATAGCATAAGTGAGTAAGTTCAAAAGCATAAGTGAAAAGGTGGTTTGATGAGTGCCCTTGTCTCTGGACCTTCGTCTTTAGTTCAGGAAAGTTAAAAACCTGTTGTGTCATGCAGGCAGTGAGACCTACTGCTGAATATCTGCAACAGACCTACCCTGTTACATGTGGAAATGTCCGAATGACACTCCCATCAGAATCACAGGTGTTGTGAGAAACGCGTTCTGTCTTCCGGTCAAAGAAGGTCAAAAGGTCACAATTAATCCTTATTCATTTTGTCTATGTAGACCTGGTCTTGCCTATACCAAAAAATAAACGGTGAGCTTACAGGTAAAACAACATCCATAGAGGCCCTCAGGTCCTGTTCTGTAACTTGTAGCATCAGATAATTTTTTAATTCATTTCCACCTCCAGCTGAACAACTAAGAAACTATTTTGTTCTACTGTTCACAGCAGTGAAACATACACTAGGGCAACAACCAAATCTCAAGTTTAGCAGTCCTTATACCCAGGCTATAAACTGCCCATGAAAGTACATTAAAAGGAAAGTCCACTCGAAATCCCAAAGCAGTTACATTGTTTCTTGTGTACAGTGGCGTTTTATGAGATGTATCCAAGGCAGCAGGCCAAATCCAGTGTAAGTCGCCAAAGCCGCAGGCATGTTTTACAGACCCGCCCACTTGTGGCTCATTAGTGTGGAGAATGAGATGTTGTGATTTCTCAAGGCAAATTAACTAAGGATTTTCCTCTGAATCAATGTCCCATCAACATGCCCCATCATATTTGTCATATTTGCCCCATGCACCGTTTCTTCAGCACAATGCTCTCCAATGATTCGGGAGAGTGCAAACATGCACACCGCCCTCCAAACCGCAGTCTCAAACATGCACGCTAGACCTGAACATGAAAAAATTGGAAAATAAGACAAAAAAACGTGCTATGGCTGGATTTTGGACTGATGGCTTTCATGGCAGATGGAAAAATGAACAGTCTGAGCTCAAACACTTGAAAGGCAGCAGCCCGGTTTTGAGCAGGTCTAATTGTAGCGGACAGTCCTTCGCTTTTCAGAGACTTTACATAGACAAGGCCTCAGCTCTGTGTACATACTTGTCTGGAAACAGAGCCATGCATCAAACCAATGAAGAAATATACTTCTCAGAAAGAAAGTGTCAAAAGATTCCCCCCCCCCCCCCCCCCCCCCCCCCATCTCCATTAGATACTTTTTCCAAGTCTTGGATCGGGTTAAGCCCGATGCCAGATGCCCAACGTTTTACAATTTAAAATTTGCATGAATTCCATAAGAAAATGACCTGAGAGAGACGCCAAACGCTAGGTGCTGTCAGCAGGTAATGCATCATTTGATGAAGTCTAAATTTAGCCTGTGATTCCAGTAGTAGGGGGGAAACAAGGCCACACGCCAGAGTCAAACCACAAACAAACCAAGGGCCCAAACACACAGATGCCTACAGTATGTTCTAACCACCTTTCATGTAGTGCTACCCAAAGTCTTTTATTCATCTGTGTTGTTCAGAAACCGTGAGGGAGGACATTTCCATTGCTTTTATTGGGCTGCACCATCTCTTGACCAACGTTACCTGTCCGGCACAACGTGGGCGCTGGATCAATGCTGGACAACCCGATCATCACAAAAGCACCTCACAGGTCTGGAGAGGGTTGTGAGAATGCCTGAGAGACGGGGGAGCATCGATCTAGGTCCGCCGCTGCTAATATTCTGTCAGAGGCCTTGTCTTTTTTTGAAAAGCAGGGAACTGAACAGAAAAACCCTCTGATCTTTAAAAAGTCTGGACAGGCTGTCCCACGGTCTGCGAATGGGCGGAAAGCCGAAGCCACAGCAAAGGAATGCCAATTGTACAGTCCAAAACATCTGACCACCACTCACCCACCCTCTCACACACACATACACACGCACACACACACACATACGTTCCCCACATGCATGCTGAATATAATGCATTCTCTACCCTGATTCCCATTTACCTTTCCCACATCTTCCCACTCAACCTACCCTATATTCCCCTATCAGCAAAAAAAAATCCTTTCACTACCTTCCTTTCCACATGTGAATCCTAGTGATTACGTATCACCGGGGTGTTCTGGCCCGACCATTGCACTTCTCATTAATCGTTACTAGGGATGTTGCTGATTTATGAATCTAGGCCTTTTCCTTATTTTCACTTATTCAAAGTCACTCTGGATAAGAGCGGCATCTAAATACTTCACAAGACAATTTTTTTGGAAGGGGAGGGATCAAGAAAGTATTGTAAAATAATTCCATTAAGACTTTCATTTCACAGTCGCTGCACTCCTGGCAGTACGGCCTGCACAACTCCTGCAGCTCTTTGGGGAAAATTGTTGTTTGGAAGCCTCGCTGAAGGACAGCGGAGATTGTCACCAGATGGCCGGCACATTGCAGAAACCGGCCGAGCGGCGCTCTCCTGTAGCGGGACGCTGGGCAGCAACGCAGGCCGTACCCCACCTGCTCCGCTCTGTTCCAGCTGCGACTCCAGCCTCCACCGAAATCCCACTCGCAAGCAGCTCAACCTGCACAAATGTACAAACTGTGCACTTAGGTTAATGCTGAGCCAGGTCATGGAACCTACAGTACATACCTTTCTTATGTCCCACCACGCTCAGTCATTGGAGTCTCTTCTCAGGAGCAGGGCTCACAGGGTTATGCACTAGGCTCAGCTAGGTTGCGGTACGTAATTTATTATAGGCAGGGATTAAATTGGGAATGGGCAGGTGGGGGAATCCTAAAATCCGGTGTATCTGTTGTGGTGGTGTTGGGTGGGAGGTGGGGTCGGGTTAGAGGAGTGGGCGTTGGACGTTGGACAACAAATAAGAGTAACAAAATGGTACAAACCACCTGATGAATTTGCCAAACTTGTTGGTGTGATGAGCCATACAATACACAATCTACAATATACTCAGCAAATGCGAGATGAGGCTGTTAAGCCTTGTTCTCCCCAGGAATAAAAAACAACAAACTTTCGAACAGTCTACAATTTAAAGAATGTATATATATTGCATCATGTACACGTTTGTATTGTATTATATTCATGCTTTTGCAATACATGCAGTATTTATAGTTCACTGAGTATCATGGTAAGAAATTCTATTTTTTCTCCTTTATGCTGTAGCCAATATATTTCCCACCCGATTTATCCCATGATTATAGGAGATAAAGTGTATCATTGTATTATATTTTAGTTGTTCCTTGAAGCTATTAATAAAATTTTAAATTATGGCTTATAATCGCTATGAAATGTCTGCAGTATATCAGAACCTGATTTTGCTAAATCCTTGTGGTATTCTTCTTTATTGCAGTAAATTACATACTGGAGGGAAAAATGTTAAGATCCACAGGCTTTCCTTAAAACTAACTGAAAAACTTAAGACTGGATTCTATCAACATTATTTTGCCCTTGACTGACAAATGCATGTAATTTTTTGATTTTTCTTTCCTTCACAAATACAGCTTGGCAAATTTAGCAGTCACTGAAAACTGTCCAATAATTTTATGGAGGAAAAAAAGAATTCACATATAGCTATGGGGCATAGTTTCTGACAAATTATTACATTACCAATTATTACATAACGTCTTTATCCAACAGTGAAGGTGATCCATCTAAATTCTGGAAAATTGTGAAATCATTAAACTATAGTACTGCCCCATCACTACCTCAGTAGACTCCGGGCCTATTGGTGATAAACACGAAATTGGCAATGTTTTTAATCGTCATTTTATTTCAGTAGGCAATCTGTTTGAGCGAACTGAGCGAGCTGCTGTTCTGAATGAACAGTTTGATCATTCTTTTAGTCTGAAAAATTACACTAGAGCACAATTCTTTTTTAGGAAATTCACAGAGAAGGAGGTACTGAACGCGCTACTGTCCACTGATAGATATGATGTGAAAAAATCCACTGGTGAGGACAAACTAGATCCACCGATTACCAGGCCCTTGGTTAACATTTGTAATCTATCACTTAATGGTGTGTGTTTCCCAAGCATATGGAAAGCAGCCCATGTTTTACCATTATTTAAAGGGGGTGATGCTAGTGATATAAACAATTACCATCCAATTTCTAAATTGTCCTGCTTAGCAAAGATCCTGGAATCTCTGGTAAATATTCAACTATGTGCCTTTTTAACCACAAATAATATACTGAATCCACATCAATCCGGTTTTAGACCTGGACACAGCACCATCTCTGCTGCTTCACTTGGTAATCAATGACATTGTAAGCTCACTTGATAGGAAACAGAATTGTGTGGCCTTCTTTATCAATTTGTCAAAAGCGTTCGACACAATAGACCACAAAATCTTATTAAATAGATTGGAAGCCATTGGTTTTGATGACAATGCACAAAATTGGTTTCAAAACTACAACCCCAATTCCAAAAAAGTTGGGACAGTATGTAAAATGCCCATAAAAGCAGAAAGCAGTGATTTGTAAATTCTCTTTTACATATATTTAATTTAAAACAGTACAAAGAAAATATATTTAATGTTTTACCTTATCAACATTATTGATTTTTGTAAATATATGCTAATTCTGAATTTGATGCCTGCAACATGTTCCAAAAAAGTTGGGACAGGGGAAAAAATAAGACTGGGAAGCTCAAAAAAACAACTGTTTGCCATTCCACAGGTAAACAGGTGATGGTATTATGAGTAATTTTATGGGTATAAAAGGATATCAAAACGACTCTTGATATTTTATTTTCAGGTACTCTTAGAAGAGATATTATAACCTATCTGCATTTGAATGGATCTCTGGGAATTGGGAGGTGGGACTAGATTAAGATAGAAATTACACAGGTATAGTATGGAACCCATGGCTGGCTAAATGGCTGTAAGTCATCAAGTGTCTGAGGTATCAAATGAGCCTCAAACCATCACTCTGCTGCCAGATATGCAGTAGATATGGATGGATCACTTTAAGGGTTATTTCTCCTTTTAACTTCCCAGTCTTTTTTTTGGCCCTGTCCCAACTTTTTTGGAACGTGTTGCAGGCATCAAATTTGGAAATAGCGTGTTAAGTTCTGATAAGGACCCAAACGCAGACCACAGGTAGCAGGCAAAAAACGTTGTTTATTCAGTCCGAGTTCAGAAGCCAGGTAATCAGAGATACAGTACAAAATCGAAATCCAAAAGAATAGTCAAAAACATAGCGAGAGTCAAAAAACCAGAAAAACACGGCAAACAAAACAGAAGGGAAAGGCAGGCTCGAAGTCGTACAAAGGGTTGTCTCAGGAATCTCAAATAACAAAGGCTTACTAGTAATCGGCACAATGAAATTGATCAACGTTCTGACAAAGAAACACTGCACACTGAGGGCTTATAAACACTGGGGAAGGATAAGACAAAGGAGGGTCAGGTGTGAGAGAGGGCAGGGTTACAAACAAGACAAAGGTGATAACAATGGGAATCGATAATGCAATAATGGGGGAATGACAAAGACGTGGACCGGATTCACGAAAACACATTGAAGACAACATAGCCTGGATCAGAGGCAGACTCGTGCTCAGATTGGTAGGCGGAGTTGCAGGCTAGAGACAGGTGCAGTCAATATGCGAAGGCAGCAGGAGTCAGGTAAAGCACACGAGAATGGAATGTTAAAGCGTAGAAGATATGTTAGTATCGATTAGTAACTAACTCAAATACGGGGGTTAGTTTAGTTTAGTAACACATATACATTAGTAGATTTAGTAAGTGTAATCTAAACTAGATAACCACAAGTGCAATAAGTAATTGTTAGTATTATCTACAGTTTAATACAAAAAGACTGAAGAAAGAATACGAGACACGAAGGAAGGCAGAAATCCCGAATACTTCCGAAATCACCCGAATAGTGCCAGCACGATACAGGGGAGTGACAACTCGGAACACAGCACACAGACAGAGGGGATCTGAGGGAAATGTAAATAGTACAGGAACCAGGGCTATGGGAAATGAATATGAAAAATAATAAAGTTACAGAAAATAATACACAAATAACACAGAACCATAACATAGCGTATATTTACAAAAATCAATAAAGTTGATAAGGTAAAACATTAAATATATATTTTGTACTGTTTTCAATTAAATATATGTAAAAGAGAATTTACAAATCACTGCTTTCTGCTTTTATGTGCATTTTATATCCTGTCCCAACTTTTTTGCAATTGGGGTTGTATTTATCTGGCAGAACGCAAGCCATAGTGGCAGATGGAACACAATCTGTCTTTCTGGAGATAAAGGAAGGTGTATCACAGGGCTCTATACTGGGACCTTTGCTATTTACAATTTATATTAATGAAATAGCTAGCAAAGTGAGAAACTGTAATGTACATTTCTATGCTGATGACACAGTCCTTTACGCCTCTGCCCCTTCAATCAGTCTGGCTTTGTCATACATGCAGGCTGCTTTCAATGCCATACAGAATGCACTAGCGAACCTTAAACTTGTTCTAAATGCTGGCACAACCAAATACATAGTTTTCTCAAAAGCACTGAACTCACAATCAATAGACACACACCTATGTACTTTAAACGGTGATCAAATTGAGCGAGTCTTGCACTATAAGTACTTAGGTATTTGGCTTGATGAAACGTTCTCTTTTAAAACACATATCACAAATTTAACCAAAAAACGTAAAATTGGCTTCCTATATAGGAACAAGTCTTGCCTCACATTTGAGAACCGCAAAAGGATTGTGCAAGCCACAATTTTACCAGTTCTTGACTATGGGGATACATTATATAGATAGATCCCAGTTTGTTAGGGTAAACAGTCAGTCCTCTGAATTTTCTAAGGTGAACTTTGGAGTACCACAAGGATCGGTTTTGGGTCCTCTGCTCTTTTCTCTTTACATGTTCCCTCTTGGGAACATTATAAGCAGACATGGTGTTAACTACCACTGCTACGCAGATGACACACAACTTTATATATCAGTTAAGCCTTAAGTTAGGCCTTCTTCCACCTGAGGAATATATCTAAATTAAGGAAGGTGTTGTCCCTGGAGGATGCTGAAAAAATGGTTCATGCCTTTGTAACCTCTCGACTAGATTACTGCAATGCATTATTGTCTGGTTGCACTGGCTCAGCCCTGAATCGCCTCCAACTTGTACAGAATGCAGCTGCTAGGGTTCTTACTAGAACCAAGAAATGGGAGCATATCAGCCCGGTGCTCAAAACTCTTCATTGGCTGCCTGTCAAATTCAGAATTGACTACAAGATTTTACTTCTAGCGTTTAAAGCTTTAAATGGCTTGGCCCCTGAATATCTGAGTGACTTACTCATTCCTTACTGTCCTCCTAGATTACTTCGCTCTCAAAGTGCTGGCTATTTGGCTATTATATCTAAAATTACAATGGGTGGCAGAGCCTTCTCTTACAGAACTCCTTTTTTATGGAATAATCTTCCCATGTATGTACGGGCTTCAGACACACTTTCTGTCTTTAAGTGTAGGCTAAAAACGTACCTCTTTAGTCAATCCTATAGTTAAGGATGTCGGGGGGGATGTCGTTATGAAGTTATCCTCCCAACTTCACGCAACCGGAGTCCCAGATGCATCACCCCACCCCCTTTGAACTGATGATTGAACTGATTATTGAATTGACTATTACCATTCAGTCCACCTTTAGTCTAAACTGGGCCGGCCAGCGAAGGATGGGCACCCCCTCTCTAGCCAGGTTCCTTCCGAGATTTCTTCCCACTGGGGAGTTTTTTCTCGCCACTGTTCAGTGTTTTTTCTTCCCTTACCGGGGAGTTTTTTACGTCATTTTGCTGGTTGGGGGCTAAGGCCTGTTTTTTTGCTCAATTTTCCTTCTGTTTCCCTGTGCAGCGTCTTTGTGAAAGTTCTCTGTAAAAAGCGCTATACAAATAAAATTGAATTGAATTGAATTGAATATATGCATGCCACAGCCTTAGTCCTAAAATGCCTGGACGCAGTCTATCATAGTGCATTACATTTTATTACAGGTGATGTGTTTCGTACTCATCACTGCCTTTCTTTACCGGGCAGTATCATGGCAATTGCTTGTTTTTAGGAGGAAGCAGCACAGCATTTTATTTATATACAAAAGCCCTCCTCGCAAAAATTAATTTTTATCTCACCACATTCTTTTATCTTTTAGAAACTCAAACTATTGCGCAAGATTGGATCATGCTAGAAACACCGCGAATTAGGAAGAACTGCTTTTAAAGTATATGCACCACATATGTGGAATAAATTTCAGGAGACACTCAAATTAGATGCACTTGTGTCCTTTGGGCAGTTTAAGGCCTTGGTAACTAGCTTGATCATTGAAGAAAGTGTGTGCAATTGCTTTGGATAATCCATCTGTATTAGTTGTATTATATGTATGTGTGTTCATGCACAAACTTGTCTATATTTTAAATGTATATCATTTTTTCTATATATTTCTCCCAACTGTATATTCTGTTCAGACACTTTTTATAAGGTCTTTGTACAAAGCTTGTCTGTAATTGTGTTGCCTGCAGGGCTCCTCTACAAAAGAGATCCCTGGTCTCAGTAGGGCGCCCTGCTTATATAAAGGTTAAATTAAAATTAATTTTAAAAACAAATGTTGATTGATGCCCAAAGTTATGTGTAAAGGATATAAAAATTGAAACCAGATAATAAAAGCCAGCCATTTTAATCCCCTTCTTATTTTGTGTTGCCGTGAAGGCCATCTTTGATTTTAGACTGATATATTTTTCAATATGCTTAATAAAGCCCTAACTAATCTCAACCAGGAACGGAGGGGGGTGGGTCTAACCTTCAAATCTCAAAACTTATAGCAATTGTGGTAATCCGAAGGAATCTGTCCCTGGTTGCCCATATTGCACTTGTATCCGTGACATTTTTACGATGTTTTTTCAGACCATGTCAACAGATTTAATTATATGTGACTTCACAGCTCCTGTTACAAACTGTAAAATATGGACAAGTGATTGAACGACGGCAGTACTATATGAACAATGTTAACATGTTAACACTTGCAATGAGGTATTTATATAATGTAAGCAATGCTTTCTTAGCAGTGTTGCACAAACACCGAAGTGCTTACTTAATGAGGACATCCAGCCCTCTGCCTGCAAGGCTCCGATGAGAAGCGCACACCTCCTCACTCAAGCTGTGTTTATGACTTCCTCTAAAGGGCTGCCTGGCTCAACTCTGAGAGAGGCCCTTAATTGTGTTAATTAAGCAAATTATACCAATGTCTAAATATGGAAAGAAAATCTGTGTCAGACAAACCAAAAAGACAAAGAAAAAAAAAAAACACAATCCCACAGGAAAATAATTTTAGCTTTCAGACTTTTTGACCAGTGGCACTGTTGACCACAATTTTATTTAAAAAGCCACTAAAGACTGAAATTTAAACCAGCAGGTTAACACTTTGTACAGTAAATATTTGAATGCCTATGCATTGCAGAGCTCCAAACTGGCCTTTAGGGGTGAGAATCTAAAAAAATCACCAGTGGGAGAAAACAGAGCAAAAAAAAAAAAAAGTATAACATTGAGGACGTCCCTGCTGTTTTGTTCTTGAGGTAAAGAAAGATTTACAGCAGAGCTGCTAAAATCCTGCTACTGCGGATTTTCCGAAACCCTTTCCAAAAAGGCTGCCTCTTGAGTCCCAACCAAAAAGCACACATTTTTTGGTGTGGACCTTGGGACTATTCTGTTCGAATTGCTTTTGCTCCTGGAACAGGAAAAAAAAAGAAAGAAAAAAAAAGAAATCATATCTTGACAGTTGCCGTGTCTATCGGCGAGATCAGAAATGTAAATCCAGATGCACGCGTATATCAGATGAAACCTGCTCTGAAAGGAAGCGGTGGATTAGCCGCGACCCACCTCTGGCACACACGAAGGGTCTTTTAATTATTCCCGACTTCCCATTGGTGGGGTAGTCTGGGACGGGGGGATAATTGCACAGTCCTGTGGGCCTAATTGAAAACAGAAATGGAACGGCTGTGAGGCTCTGTGCTTTTTCAGCTCTAATCTCAGATGTGTTGCACACATGATTTTGCCTAGGGGGGGGGGTGGGGGGGTGGATAGGGTGGCTGAAATGAAAGACATCTGCTGAAGCCTGGCAGGACTTTGTTCGTATTGTTGAAATATGGACTCACAAGTGGCTCATCCTGTTTAGAAACCGTTTCAACGTGTTGATGTTCCCCCACGTTATGGCTTCAAATCCGGACCATGCCAACAGCCCCTCAGGGCAATGCATAATTGCTAGTGGCATCCTACGGGAAGAGAGGGATTCAGTCGGTGGAATTGTCTGCTTCTCATCACACGCCAGCCATCTATGATCAGAAGCCTGCCATCAATCTGCCTATGCTTGAGTAAGTACCCCTCCTGTGCAATTACTGTGCACAACTCAGCTGTTGCACAGTGAAAAGAAGCGGTGGTTGCCAAGCGTCAAAGGAGTGTGTGCTTGTCTGTGCTCTCTCCAGAATTGAAGGCAGACATGACGGCAAGAGAGGAGGACATTCCAAATTGGGAGAGCAAACAGTACATATAATCTGAAGTGCTCTAATTTATCAAACAAACTTACCCAATCGCTCGCTCCGTGAATGAATCGCTCCTTCGGCCTTAACAGCAGTAACCGCATGTCACCACTAGAGGTCAGAAAGCCCCTAAAGCGCTCACAGCGCCTGGCTATTTTCCGTTTCCAATTTTCAGGTTAAAAAAAAATCAAGCAAAGGAGCCTTCCAGTGTCCTGCAGCCAAACAAAGACCAGAGTTTGTGTTTCTTAAATCGATGCTGCAGATATGCTGCCGAGACATCCCTCAGGAAACATTCAGTCCACGCAAAACAAAGAAATGCCTCCGTTTTCAGTCAAGAAAATAAACCCCTCCTCGGGGACTCTCTAGTGTCTCATAAAGTCCTCACCTCTCAGTTAACACAAATATAACATTGCCTGTTTCTGCAGATCCAACGGAAAAGTCACAGAATTGCCATTACTGTGCATGCATGATGTATCGACTTAAACTATATATATCATATTTTCTATAAGTACAGTTTTTTTCAAAATTCAACTTTTCACACAAGAAGAGTGTGTCAGCACGATTCGACCCCAAAAAAACAAACAGTTTTGAATGGATAATTGCAAGGCTCTCTTTGTGGACAGCAAATCACCTGAGGAAATCGTTTTTGATCCATGATGCACAAACTCATTTATTGAACGGAAGGCCACGGTGTAAATGAGGTAGTCATGGGTCAGTATTATGGCAGAGGGAAGGTTTTCCATAGATAAACAGAGGAATAGCAGCCATTCCCTTTAACAGAAAAAGTGAATGTAAATTATGAACGAGTCACTACATTCCTTATGGCCAACCACCGTCTCTTTACCGTTACATTTACAGAGCTGGAGAGGGGAACTGGAAAATGACTGTGGGATGGGAATGGAATTGGGAAGGAGGAGAGTAAGTCTTCCAGGAAGAAAAGAAATTTAAGACCACTCGGTCAGACTCATGTCTGGGAAGCAGGTCATATCCACCAAGCCCAGAACAAGAAAAATGGCTTGCTATCTTTGAGGGAGCATCTGTTTTTCATGGATATATCTCTGAATTTATAGAGGTGGGCAGGCTAGAAGTGAGTTGAGGTGGAGGTGGTAGTTGGTCATAGGGACGATACTATACATTCATCCCTGTGTGAGTGGGGTTAGGCTTTTTTAGGGTCCAGCATCAGTTTTTGGAGGAACGTGCCCTGGTTCCCAGGATTATAGGTACATGAAACGTTCCATATCCGTAACATTGATATTGTTTCATTTCTTTCCTTTAGTGTACATTTACACTATAGGAATTGCTTGGGAAATATATTTTTTGAATTTTTTTAGTGGTCTTTTTTTAATCTTATATTTACCTAGTCTTGTGAATCAAGCCACAGGTCTCCTGGCTGCCATTTCTGAGGGGGGAGTATTTTCAATTCATCAGCTCCTGAGAACAAACCTAAGACATATTAATAACAAAAAATATGTTTTAAGTGACAAGTTTGGCTTGGTTAAAAGCCGCAAAAGACAGGAAATTCAAATGAGCACCATCAAGTCAAAGCTCTCTACACCATCAGGAATTCCCAGTACTCGGTTTTCTCATATCTGACTGCTATACAGTTCTGTAGCGATGTTGGTCTACTGTATTTCAAACAACATGCACTCATCACTGGGCAGATTGGTTCAAACCTTCTCTCAAAGAACCTAATTCATACTGTTAGAGTATGTGCTGCCACCCATGATAGTGACCTAGTATGAAAAGGCTTTGTATTTTCCTACTGCAGTTTTGTGTAATTATTTCTCTATTCCTCTTATGCCTCATACCAATATTAATAGCTAACTTTTGATAATATTGGTAGATAGCTTTTGAAAAGTGTATCTAAATCATTCAGTCTGTTTACATTTACTTTTTAAAAATATTCAAAAGTTATATGGGTAGTATGCTGTGATTACATTTGGCTGTACCTTCACTTATTGTTTTTATTTCTGTCCTCCACTATGTATGACACATCAGGAGAACTAGGCCTACAGATTATGCTATGAGTGAAATATTGCAGACTACTACTCTGTATGCCAGTATGGTTTCATATATTTCATACTATTTAGATGTACATGAGTGATTTTCATGGGTCTTGGGTATAAGCCTAGGCCATATAGTATAGCCAGTATAGGCTACTCCTTGTATGGCTGATTCTAATAATTGAAGAAAGAAAAAGGCTGTATGTATGCACTCCAGCAGCAGGTGATATCCAAATGTGTACACAGTCTACTGTGTAAAATAATCAGCATCATGTACAGAAATATATTAATCACAAAAACTATGTTTTAAGTGAAATACTTGCTTTTTCCGAAAGCCTCAAAATACAGGAAATTAAATTGATCATCCCAAACACTAACATCAGCCTGATCTCTATCAAGGTGTATCAGCACAGAGCTTTGACAACTGCTACAGTCCTGTGTCCACTGTAGCCTACTTAAAACACTAGACACTGTACTCACCGCTGGCAGATTGCTTAATTCAAACCTTCTCTCACAGAGCCTAATTCATGCTCTTGGAGTAGGTGCTCTGGAAAGTATATTGGCAATCGTGGATAAAGATGTTGCACTTTTATAAAGCATGCTTCATTTCGAACATGTCCATGTATCCTTTTTGGGACCACATATCTTGTATCAGTCTTTCAGCAGAGTTTGTCCACAAACTGCGTTGGTATGTACACGTATGTAGCATACATTTTTTTGACTAGTGTGATTAAGTGATAGATCCTGCATTAATTGTATATTATAGAGTGTAATGTTTATATTGCTATGATCTCTTAATGATATGAATCAAATTTTATAATAATTCCAGATCATACTTACTACATCATACATCAAAATGTTATAATGTAATGTACTGTATATGGGTCATTCCGTATAAAATCAATCAATTCTGGGAAAAGTTCCCACCTGACCCCCTCAGAATCAACTGATTTTTTTTGTACATGAACTATAATCTATTTAATGAATCTATACAAAATTTAAACTTTATACTATGAATATCTGTAGAGGGAATTGATACATTTTCTTTTGATAACATTTAGTTTGTGCAGAAGCCATTATTCTCATTTATATCCAATTATTTGCATGGTATTAATATGGCAGCATATTATTAATTATTTTGAAATTGCACCAGTGAAATATATTACATGTATATGGGTCATTCCATATAAAATCTATCAATGCTTCCCACCTGACCCCCTCAGAATCACCTGATTTTTTTGTACATGAACTATAATCTATTTAATGAATCTATACAAAATTTAAACTTTATATTATGAATATCTTGTGAATTATGGCCCCTTGAAGTACCTAGGGGTAGCTCAAATGCTGCCGCTTTTTATTTCACATTAAGTTTGCAGTCATTTCTGAGCCCTCGTAGCTTCATAAATAAAGGTGCTAGCCGCATGAAATCTTCAGGGCTCGAAGATACATTTGAGTTGTGTTCAAAACTGAAATCTATTTAAATCTGAGATCTATTTCACATGCTTAACACTTCTCACAATCTCAAGCCAAAATCTCAATTTTGTTCAGCTCAATTTTTTTCTACAACCAATTTTGGCCACCAATATCACGGGATATATCATAGTATCAATGTTCAAACTGCACCAGTTCGATGTCTGTGACCTAGACTAATACAAACAGGCATTGGTGGCATGTACATACAATCTGTTTCCTGTCAATTTAATGTTAGAAGCTGCTTGGAGTTTGTCTGGTTGTCATGGAAAGGACCTGCATAATAATGGGTCAGTAAGGTCTCTACATGCTTGTGTAAAATGTGGTCATGTGTTTTTAGAGAAGTATACCAATAGAGGGGTAACCAGTTTTCTTCTGAATGAAATTCTTGTATTTCAGTAATCCCTCAGCAAGAGGTCAGTAGAGCCTAGCTTCTTTGATTATTACACAATTCTTTCATTATACCTCCCCATTCATCCATGTTAATAAGTTAGTTGCCACTTAATGATGGACAGCACTGTTTTCACACTGTCATGTGCTGCAGTCAGTGTGGTTATTAGAACCACAGACATGTGGCAGTAGCAGTAGCTTTATAGTGTTGTGCAATATCGTTGTGCAATATCTGTTGTCTTCCACGTGTTTGACTAGACAGAGCACTCATCCGATGGCTGATTCAAAGTGAGAGCCTCTTCATGCCACAGTCTTTAAGCAATAAATATCTCCTGCATACAGTTAGGCAGGTCCGCATCGATAATCTCTGGGATTTGTCGCAAATGCAAATGAAAACAATGTGTTCTCCAAGCGCATAGTCTAATGTGTTGCCACTTGTAAATCTGAATTCACTTAGAACCAAATGAAGCAGAAGGACTGTTTGAAACATTCTCTGCAAAAAATTCCTCAACACTGCTACAGTTTAAAAGATCCTCAACACTGCTACAGATTAGCTCAATCAGAACTTTGTAAGAAGTCTGGGGGTAACTCAGAAAGGGGAACAAGAACAAGGGTTTTGTCTTGGATGAACTGCCATCACATGCACATACTCGTACTTCTGTGCTCTGGATCTGACAAAAGTGATGGTGTCTGTTTGTAAAAGCCCGGATTGCTTCTTCCATTTCTTTATAGCTATTTATTTGCTGATAATAATTTTGCCATTGGTTCAACTGACTTGGCAGGAAAGATCAGTTTGACCCAAAACCAACACCCCCTCTGGTATTTTACACTCAAGTATCTAGACATAACCTAAGTGACTGGCTTCATCATAGCTGAGGCAGGGCTCAACAAAATGACTTGCAACTGAAAGATTTCAGTGCAGGCTTCAATACATGGCACATGTTCTGTACCGAGTGCACATGATTTTGCTACAGCTAAAAATAAAAAATAAATAAGTGAAAAACCCACTTTGTACAAATATAAACCAGACTGAGTCTCAGCTTGTTCCATCAATGGTGTACTGTTAAAGGTCACATGTTGCTGACCTCTGACGTAATTGCAAACCATTTTTACTTTAAACTTAAATCACATTTTAATGTTTAATGTCTTGCTTGGGCAGGACTGCCCCCTTCCTTCCTTGCCTGCCCTTCTCAGCAGTAAACATGCTTAGTCATGCTCTAAGGAGCAAGCACTTGCTGTGTTGAAAAAAAGGCCAAATAAGGGCACTTAAAGTCATAGTCCTGGCTCTTTCTTTTTTATTACTGTATGACTCGACAGGATACATGTTCCACACAATAAAAATAAGTCACTTTTAATGCCCCAAGCCACCCATGTCCTTGAGTAACACTACTGCCGATGTAATGGTTTACAGTGCACAGTGTGGCGATGATTTGCAAGTTTTATCGCTGGGAGAATCTTGCCAACACAATGGCGCAAAATGAAAAACGGATGTAAGGGTGGTTTGGAATTTACGGCCCATTCTGCAGCCTTTATTTATCCAGATTTCGCAAATCTATACACTGAATGTTTGCAATCCTCAAGACAGCAGTTGAGGAAGTTGATTGTTCCCTGCAATTCAGAAACGGAAGTAGACCTGCCGGGGGTTTCATCGAAAGACGCTGACCTCCAGTGTGTGAATTTGCCCCATGGTCTGGTAATGAATTGGCTATGGCCAGCTGCCCCTGTACTGTGTTGCCCAGGGAAGGAGGGATTTAGTGTTGAGATGTTGGGTGCCCCACAATATGCAGTCAGTTAGTCTCAAGTGAACAAATCACATAAGACTTTGCCTTTTGTAGCAAAATGATGTGATTGGTTCAGATTAGTGGCACATGATGTCCCTAGTGGCACATGATTCCTCTGTTTGTTTTGTGGTTCATGAAGTCTCACATTCCCATTGCAACCAGAGATCACTCAGGCAGCCTGAACTTGTAACCTGGAACAGTTTCCCAAATGTTAGCAGCAGTCCGGGCTACATTTCACATCACTTTCCTGTCGTCTGCTCAAATTAATCAGCTAAGGCACTTTATCACTTTTTTTTTGGCGGCTACCATTGGAAGCATTTGGGTCGTTGTTGGTGAAGACAACTTAGGTTTAGCTTTCTCTCTCGACCTCCCATGTAGTCCACTGCTCATAAATGTATCGAGGGATTCCATTGGGGTGCTATAACAAGTCTCTCAGCTGTTATCACAGCAGATCCTGGCTGGACTGCACTTTGGACAGACATGCAGTAATCCAAGCTCCGCCTGTCCATCCTCCCGTCACAGTGCCATTGCCGCAACTGTAATTTCACCCACCTAAGCTGCCGCCAGCGGAGCTCCGCTCATGCCACTGGTTTTTCCGGAACCTTCCTCTGTGTTATTCTAATCTGAGCTCAAGACTTTGGTATGTCGACTTTTCCTACTTCACACGTACAGTTTGCCACATGGCCAGAGACAAAAAAAAAAGCACAGACTGCAGGACTTGAGTTTGGGTAATTTTCCTGACCGCCATCCCACTGAACTGAGCATGGAGACCAAACTCAAAGAGATAAGTCCATGCTGCTGCAGCCTGTCGACTGGCTACCGCTTACGGAACCATGGAATGGTAGGCATAAGCATGGAGCGCCATGGGGTCAAACAGAAACTTCCCTTTCCCCCTCCCCATTTACTAACGCTTGCATGACACAAGTGAGGAAGAAGAAAAACACGACAACCTCTGCAGTAGCTGAATGGATCATTGTTCTAATTGGAATGAGCTAAGAACGGAATTGCTTCTTTTCAAAGTCTCTTAAATAACTATTTATTCAATTCTTATGTTAAAGAATGTTTGAGCACTTCACCTAAGAACAATCTATGTACCTAACAGTACAGGCTAGTACTGTATGTATGGTGCAGCTGGTCAAAGGCCTAAAATGCATGTGGGATGACTGACATTCAAAATAAAGAATTGTATTGGGGATAACATCATACTCTTTTCACAATTACTGTGCTGAAGGTGCAAAAAACATACACTAAGGCCAATATTAATTATATAACTGTATGGGAACTTTTGAACACATTAATTCATGTCTTTGTGAACAATATCAATACATTGCCATGTTCAATATTTATTGGAAAATGACAGTATATCCTGTCAGATATTATATCATACATATGGCAGATGTCCAGAACATTTGGTTACTACTATACGTGTTCTCTATAACGACACCTAGAAAATGTGCATTTAACTTCACTATTCCTGGAGCACAGTGATGTGGTTATTGCCCAATTTTGTTGGGATCTTGTCCATTTGTCATTTTCTTTAAAAAAAAGTAATAGTTTGTCAATTGTTTTTCCACATACTTCAAGTGATAGTTCACTTATAAAAACCTGGATACATCCCATTATGGCCTGCTGGCATATTCATTTTACATTTTTGTAGTTTATTCCGAAAACATTTTCATTTCTTATTTCTGTTTTCTTTGTACTTTGAATGGACATTTTAAACCCCCTCAGAACAGTAATTTATTGTGCAGATATCTTTATATCAAATATCCATTTTCTCTCCCAACATCCTGATCCTGACTTACTGATCTTTAATTTTAATTAAAATCCAATCCTTACAGGTCAATCTAATATGGTATAACACCCCCTGGTTGCAATCAAAACTGTAAAGGATTTTTTTTCTAATACAGTTGCAGATTATGTTGAGAAATGCATTTTATTTTATTTCACTGGCCTTTGATTGCCCAATCTCTGCAGAAATGTAGATATTCAACTTAAGCTCCCTTGTAAGCACTTTCACAACTGATGAAACTGCATTCGACCCCATACCCTAACCGAAGAACCAAACATAGGCTTTTCTTTGGATTTTCATGTGAATGTTGATACAATTTTCATCCATCGCCACAAGGGTGAAAATTGGCGTAGTGCACCTTTACCTTTGACAGCCTTAATATACTGTATGTATGTGTGTATGTACATATATGTGTGCCGCGGGATAGCATTTAAATTGTCATTAGTTGAATTATGAAAGTATGACAGATATTATACCAGAAAGTGTCTTTAGTTGAATGATGAATGTATTACAGATTTGCAGTTTGAGGCATGTATGAAATGATGGTATTATGACGGAATTCACATTACAGAGACTTGGCAAAATGAAGGATGGGATTATGGATATGAATGCAGCATAGCTGGATATTATGAAGGCTATATCAAAACGGGAGAGCAGCACTTTACACAAAGTAAAGCATGTAGGAGATTTCAGTCAATGATCCTTTAAACCTTGGAAAGTGCATTTGGATTAAGTTAGTCGGGAGGAAATGAGGGGGGGCCATCTTGCAGCAAAATTCTTTACACATGCTCAGTGCATTAGGCCAAATGTCTGTCAGAGCTCGCTCCGTTTCCCCTGCCTCCTCCCTGGCAACCCCTAGTGGGGTTCAGGGGCTGGATCCGGACCCCTAGATTGTGTGATTGAGGTTCTAACATTAAAGAACCATAGTTATCATTCTTGTACCACTAACAGCATATGCTTATCTTTGAAGATTGTGACTGTGGTCTGGATTTTATCAAAATTCTTCCTTAACTTTGACTTGCAAAAAAGTTCAAGTGTGTTTTTAATTTTTAATCTCAGACATTGTTTTATGGGTTTGGTGGGTACATAATGTAACAAACTGTGAAAATGGAGGTTGCACATTTATTGCATTTAAGTCAAAGTTAAAAACAGTTGATTGGATACAGACCCGTATCTTTGGTTAAGCACAGGTTTTAGCAGAGGGTGAAGGCCAATACAGGAGCCCATTCTGGAAGAATGATTTGTGAAATGTGTTTTACGTCAATTCCTTTAAACGCAACCTCCCAGTGGTGTCTTTATTTTGTGTGTTTTTCAACACAGAGGTTGTACGGTAGAGGATGACGCATGACCGGATGACCGTCTTGCCCTTTTATTATTTTTCTGTCTTCATATGGTATTCGTCCTCGCTTTGTCCCAGTAATTTCCAGGAGATAAAATCCTATGCCTGCCAAGTGGTCAGGGAATCATTTTCCAGTTTTCCCACTTCGGCTCAAATTTTTTATTATTTTTTATTATTCCCTCTACGAATTGTATATGAAGCACTGTGCGGCTGGTTATAATAGGTATTATTCAAAATACATTATGATATATGGATTGATTAATTGAGAATTGGCCAGGGCATCACCCAGGGAGAGAGAACCTCATTGCTCATAATAAATGATGGCTCCTTTGGGGTATCTTGTGCTTGTGGTCATAATTGTGCAGCTCAACTGGTAGATCAGCTGGGAAAATTATTTCTGGAAGTTTCTCTGGTGTTTAAATTGCAATGTTATGGTTGAGTGTTGCCAAAAGGCATCATGGACAGTATTGAGGAATAGATGTGAGACACACACGCACACACACACACACACACACACACACACACACACACACACACACACACACACACACACACACACACACACACACACACACACGCATGCACAGAGAGAGAGAGTTTATTAATCAAACAAAAATCTTTCCCTCACGGGGTTTTGAGCACAAATAACAAACTAAGGGCCTGATTTACTAAGACGTTTACCATGTGCAAAACTTTTTCGCACACACAAAACTAATCACACAACCAGTTATTGGTACAAAACAAATAGCATGACTAATCATTGGTTTGGTTTTGCGCGTGCTAAAAGGTTTTGCACATGCTAAAAGTCTTAGTAAATCAGGGCCTAAAACAACAAAGACAAAAAAACGACAGAAAAACTAAACAAAAAAAAAATTCAACACAGCTAAATCTTTTCAGCTTTCTGCTTCTCAGCAGTGCATCTTTTCAGCTGTTCAGCTCCTTTGGAACAGGTAGCGACTACCGAAGTTGACTCTTGTTCCTATGCAAATGAGCTTGGTTGTGCAAGTGTGGACAGGAACGGGAGTTGACAACTGGTAGCAAATGCGCACTGATTAACTGCACAACGCTCCCTGACTTCAATAGACATAGCGTGCTAAGGGCGATGTTGAGTAGGCTACTGTTAAAAGAAGCATTAGTCGACGTTGCTTCATTCGCTACCAGATCAGATGTGGAAACACACGGCTTCTTCGGCTTCTCTCGGCAGAGATTAACAAAAACTGAATGGCTGCGTCCATGTTTGTTGACATTGGAGATCACGTTTACACCTGCGCGATGGAGAAGGGTCCATCTGATGCTATTGTGGCGCGATGATTGAAATGCGAGATTTACGTTCAGTGCAAATATCGCGCTATTACAAACTTACTGACAGCGTTGTAAATACAGGAGCGAGTCTTGTTACTCGTTCATACTTGTAAGGCTTCTCGGTCTTCTAAATATGCGTGTGTGAACGGAAACAGAACATGAGCGACTCCAGGTAATAACCGTGGTTGTCGAGCCCCAAAATGCAAGTGTGAACAGGGCCTCACTGACTCGCTCTCTCTCAGCATGTGGGTTCCAGGTCTCAGCTTCCCCACCATGGAAAGAAGCACACCTTTAAGCCCTGGGCTGATTCACTAACGCAATCCAGATGTGTGTGCCCACTTAATGAGTAGGTTAAAGTTGACATACTGTGGCTATCTGCCCTTTAAATCTCTTATAAAAGATGGTCCCTCTCACTTTAGGGCTTCCTGAGCTACAGAAAATCCAGAAACTCCACGGACAAACAGTGAATATGGACACAATGCTGGTATGGAAAATCTTAAATTGGGATGGCAGGTATGCCATCCGCCAAGTTACGGCTTGGCGGGGCATGCCCCATACCTATACAGCACCGAGAGTTTGGCACTTTTCAGGGTTTCCTACAGAAGTAAGCACAATGACCATAGACTCTCAGCCCTTAAAAACATGTATGTTGTGACCTCATGTAACCACACAGCATTCAGATACAACTTCACACATCCACACAATAAAGCTCCAAACTTGGGTTATTTTGCCGTTTTTCTCCTTCCTCTTCCACTTCTTCTTCTTCCCATTTTTCCTGCCAAACTGCCTGCCTCCGTCGCGATGTTATCCAATGGGGAGAATTATTATTTGAGGGTATGGTCCGTATACCTGCTCATCAAGCTTAACGTCCAATAAAAACAAGTGATTACCAAAGTCAACTAATCTGTGTTTATAAGGTCACTTTTAAAGGCAGAATTTATTTCATTTTCACTGCTATCCTGAATAATGAAATTTGCATGCAACTCAACAGTCCTTTCATTTAATATCAGTTATGTCAGTAATACAACCAGTCTCATTGTTGCAGAATAAACCTGCTTGGCTATTTCCTTTTCTACATTGAACATACTCATTACTCATTTGGCCATTTTCTATAAAGCTATTAAATCAGTTCACTCCTCTTTTTGATTAATAAGCCGTGTCAGACTTTTCATAGTTTCAAATGGATTCTTCATGATGTATGGCTGCATGAGGAAATGTTAAATTTTTGAGTGTTCTGTAAAACCAAAATAATACTCAAGAACACCCAGGTAGCAGAGGCAGATGGAAGCGTGATGGATTTTGCAACAGAATCAGGACTGTCCTGTGATTGGCTGTTGCAGGCTATGAGAATCTGTGGGTAATTATGGATAAAGAGCCTACTCTGACCCAAGGCTCTGGAAAATCACTTACAGGAGACATACACAGCAATTTTCTGATAATAAGCTCTGAAAGACAATGAAGATACAGTGATGGACATCGTTTTCAGCTTATGCTCTAAACTAGGATGAATTAGAATCACTGTTTTGGGAAAGCGCCGAAAGTTTTGCAGAGCAGCGTGAAGCATAATTTTGTAATGCAGTAAAAACCAAATAATCTTGTGTGCATATAGCCAGCCAGTGGGTCCTTGTAGGCTTTGCTTGCCTGGCAATGACAATATTGCAACAGAATTTATTTGTCAACTTTTTAAAATAAAATAAAAAGGTTTCTTCTTTTTTTTCATATTATTATTATTACTTGTATTACTAAGGGTACTTATGGAAAAACTTTCCTGTGAAATACAACATAAAAATAAACAGTACAGAAAAAAACATGAGATGGAAGAATCAATAAGAGGTAAATGAAAATTTTAAATGTAATGGATGCTAATCATTCCGATTCAGATTAGGTCATTTGACATGGAAAAAAAGAAATAACATTTGCTTCAATTACTTAAGAATAAATATTTCTTTGAATAAATATTTAATCCGGAACTTTCCGTGTTGTATGTAAGTTAGCCTTATGAATCAGGCAGTTGGAAGTCACAAACATTTCTGACTGTAAACAGGAAACAAAGACAGACTAAACTGAACAGTAACCAAGTATTTAACATCTGTAATTGGTTAATTTAATTAACACAACTTTAATACAACTTTAACTCTGAACTGTATTTTACAGTTGCACACATGTAAGGTGTTAGGCATACCTCCTGTGTAGTTCTCCCTCAAACAAACCTAAAATGTTTTCAAAAGGATTATAAAAGAAACAGCAAAGTGGTCTCTTTCACTCAGAGCACGTTTTCAATAACGGAAAAATCTGCTACAAACAACTTTCTCTTAATTACACGGGGGTGTTTTAATTACCGTCTTAATTACCTCAGCCGAGCCTCGAAGCTAAATATGCCACAGGCTCACGCTTACGCTTCTGTTTAATCAGCAAGCTAATGCATACAGCAAATAATTGTAGATGTGCTTCATTAAAAGTAATACAAATAGAGGAATAAGTAAATTAAACTCCATCACTTAAAATGGATATTGTGATAAAAAGACAAATAGATTTTTCTGAGGTTTCTGGACCCATCATTATAGAGCAGGGATGCTTCTTGGAGGCATTGTAATTAAGTCGCCATGATAAATAGGGGAGAAAACTGAAAGCATTATCTCCAAAGCTAATCTACCTAGCAGAAGACCTTAATAAGCACAACGGCATTAGTGGCATACCCTGTAATCAGTGTCCACCATGTCAGTCTTGGGCATTCACCATTTCTTCTTTAAATTACCTCTGCCTTCAAATTCCTCATGTTCAAAGTACTGAGGTCAAGCCTGTTGGTGATCACTTAGCCTCAATATTAGCTGTCAGTCATTCTCATTTTAGTAGAAGTAGTTTTTTAATTAATATTTGTGACTCTCTTCAGTCTCTAAGAGGACACTGAGGGTACAGTGGGAAGTAGTCAGGGTTACTGCAGCCTTTGTACCTCTCAACGACTTGCCAGGCTATCAGTTGTCATCAATGAGACCAACATCTCTCCTCAAATGTCTAGCCATCTCTCCTGCAATGCTGTGTGACTTGTAAAATGTAAAATTGCCACAGGAGACTGTACCAGATGATGCACATATTTCAGCTGCAGAGCTCCTTGCAAAGGTACGGCACAGCGAAGCGAGACAAACATCCAAATCGAGGAAAAAAAGGTACGAAATGTAAACTAAAACAAAATGACTCAGGCCAGACTTCTCTAAACAGCATGATGGATAACATCAAGGCTCAGGGCCTCGCCCAGCCACTCACGGGCCATGAGTCACACGAAGCCTGCAGCTGGCACTCCCGGCTCGGCCGAAGGCTCGCTCCCGCGCCTCTCCCCCGGCAGCCGCCTGCGACCCGTCATCGCCGTGGAACCCGTCATCGCAGCGGTGACTACGGGAATCCGGGCCTGGACTCCCGCCCAGCCGTTTACTACATCATAAGTCCGGCAGGGATTAAGGTTCCGGACGGTAGGAAAACACGATGGCGGTTCTGCGATGGGGTGGCACAGTGGGGGAGAAGCGAATCAGACGTACACTCCCTGCTGCTGTGTAACCATCTTTTCTCCCATCTGTCAGCTCCCCCGGGGTACATCCGGAGCCAAGGTGGCCAAAGCAAACAGCTTCCAGGCCGCCTTGACACCTACTAAGTGCCTGCATTTCAACATTAGGTCATTTCCTTTTACTCACTGTTTCGGCAGTGGGAAGAATAAGAACAAAAGGATGTGTTTTCTTTTATTCCCAAGCACACAGCACTTCCAATATAAATGTGTGACTTTGCTTGTATATGCTTACAGAAATAAATATGCACATGTCCACATCTTATTCAGGTTTATTCTTTGTTTTTCTTTCATTCTCTCTTTCTTTTTCAGTGGGATATGCCACCTGGGAGCAGCAGCATATTTAAATATAGCTGCAAGCAGTGATTCCTTGGGCCCAAGTGACATGAGCAGCATTTGTCAAACACAGAGACTGCAAAATGGTAGACAACTCTATACAGGGTTGACCCAAAATACAAATATTTGTTTCTAATCAGGGCTTTTGCCATTGTTGATGGTATCTTAACCCGATCCAGTAAGAGCTTGCGTATTACATCTTTTAACTACAAGTGAAACAGTGAACTGTTAATACTGTTAAATTTCTTAACTTTTGCAATAAAAAGGTGTTTCTTAATGTGAAAACAACATTAAAAGAAGCATAGCATTTGCACAATAGTTTGCCAAACATTAACTTAGCCATTGGTACCAAGCTGGAATTGAACCACTGACCACATACGTACATGGAAAGCCAAGATTGTATCCACTAGGCCAAATCAGGTTAACAGAAATGTGGAGGCCAAATAAGACACTTGTGTTGCGGCATCAGATTGTTTTGGCTTACTGACTTCATAATTCAAACAGTTAACAGGTAATATTGTGAAATTTCTTAGCCTTTGCAATAAAAATAACTTGTTTTATGTTAAAAGAACATTCTTAGCACGACGTGCACATTGTGTGCCTCAAAACAAATGTTTGGAACAGGTGGGGATCAAACCACCAACCTACTACACAGCAGTCCAATGCCTTAACCACTAAGCTACAGGAACTTCCACAGTTGGTATAGTAGGTAGACGGCCTGTTAAGCATAGATAGTGTACTTGGCGGATGGCAGGTAACATTTGTATTTCTATAGCGCCACCACGCGGATTGATTGGGTTAAAACTGGAGGGCTCAAGTCTTGATCTAACTCTCAATCAACCCACCAAGTTTCAGAACTTTATATCAAACGGTTTTAAAAGTACTAGCATTTATGTGATAAGCCACGCCAATGCAAAATTCATTGGCTTCTCATTTGGCCAATTTTTGACATAGGCCTTAGTAAAGTAATGCATGTATGTAGCCCGCATCCGGGTTGAGTCCCTCGAACAGGTTTGGTGCAAATTGGTGTAATTCTGTAGGAGGAGTAGCATTTTAAGTGTTTTACAAAAAATGCTAATTAGCGGGAAATCGAAGATGGCAGACTTCATGGTTTCTTGAGGCGAATTTGTTGGACATGAGTAGCGGGACGTGTACACCAAATCTTGTGACTGTAGATCAAACGGGGCGTCGGCAGTGGGCATGTCAATGATTTTTAGTGAATTTTTAAATATTTTCTTATATTTGGATTTCTATAGCACCAACTCGTGGCTCGATTGGGTTCAGGTCCAGATGTTACTCTTAAAAGACCTCCCAAGTTTCATAACTTTCTGTGAAATGGTTTTGGAATTATTAGCATTTTTGTGATAAGCCACGCCCAGTGAAAATTCATTGGCTCGTCATTCGGCCATATTTTAAAATATCTAAATACTGAATATAAATTTTATGAGGCATGGTCTAAGGAGTGTGTATACCAGGTTCCATCTCAATTGGTCAAAGTTTGTAGGAGGAGTAGCATTTTAAGTGTTTTACAAAAAATGCTAATTAACGGAAAATCCAATAGGGCGGACTTTATGGGTCCTTGAGGCAAATTTGTTCGGAATGAGCAAAGGGACCTGTACACCAAATTTTGTGACTAAGTGAAACGGGGCGTCGGCAGTGGGCGTGTCAATGTCAAAATTTTGTCACGTGCACTACAGCGCCACCAGGTGTTCAATCTACGTCATGATATAGAATATCCAAGAGTTTAGAAATCCCAACAAGCGTGCCAAGTTTAGTGATTCTAGGCCAAACCAGCCCACGGGAATTTTAGGTGAAAGGGGAGAAAAAAAGGGCCTGACATGCATTTTTGTAAATACATACCTCAGACAGTGAGGGCCCTCAGGGAAACTGGCAGGGGTAGGAATGTTCAATAAATGTTGTCAAAGCCATCATTGAAGTTCAATAGAATTAGTCTTATGTGACTTCACATAAAAATGATTTTATTAGATCAATTTCATGCTTCAGAACTGAACTGGCAGGAGTGGGAAGGTTTGGGAAAGGCATTATCTGAGTTAAATAGAATTGGTGATGTGATATAATGTGATTTGACATTGAAATTATTTTATTAAGTTCAATTTCCTGATACAATATATAAGGTATTTGCCTTCACAATTTTACTCTTCATTATACGCCCTCCAAGAGTAAACACTAAAAAATAAACTTGTAATCTTCTATCAGTATCAAAAAAGCTGAAGATTTAAAGACATTGATTCACCCACAGTTTAAACCTAAATGGCCCACCCTCTCATTTATCTCAATATATCAGGCAGATGTCATGTAGCTACTTAAAATCAGTATGCAGGGAATGACCCACTTTCAGTCAGATCTCCACTGAGTGCCCCTCTGGTGCCTATCTTTGGAGGTACTATGGCAGGAAAAGCCTGGCATTCACACAACACAAACACCTGAACAGGTAATAAGACTGAATATGTGCAGCTGGACTCTCCTTGGTGATCCTTGAACCTGGATCACTGTCTTTGTTTGTGATAATGTTTGAGGATTGGGTTAGAAGGGCCTTTTTGAGCCTGATGTTTGAGGCCAGAAGTTTTTTGGAACCATTTTTGAACCCAAACCTTTTTTTCCTTTCAGAATTTCCAGTTGCACTTTTAGTCCCGGCTCATTGCTAAAACAAATTCTGCAGTCATTGAACTGACCTGCACAGTTACTGTGCTTGATGTGCTGCTGGTGCAAGTAGAATGCTTGTTAGTCTGTGATAAGACAGTTCCACCTGGGCAATGTTATGGGCAATAATGTTCAGCTACAGTCGGCAGTGGCAATGTTCATGAACCAGCAACTCCATGGTGACGACAATAGGAAATGTGATTCTTGGTAGACTTTTCAGTCACCACATTAGATAACTTGCATAGCTGTTGATAGGCTACATGTTCCCCATCAGTAATTGAGGGCAAGGAAATGTTTCAGGTATCCTGAACCAGACATGACAACACAGTATGCTACATGTCATATGACTCAATCTCACTGTGCTGAACATTACCCAAAGGTTGTTAGCCTGTGTCCCCTTTGGAAAAATTTCTGCCTTCCAATAAGGACTGCTGGAATTCCTGTATCGTTATTCTATCGAGTTTAATGATGAGAAAAGGTTCCACAAAAGAGGCCAGCACCGCCCAACGTCGTCATGACAATGGACAATGTTGTTAAGGCGAAATAAATTTGTGTGCTCCTCTCTTCCCGGCACCAATTTTACTCAGAGATTCTTTCTTGGGGTAACTGCAGAAATCTCTGTTACTCAAAACATATTTGGGGACAGCCTCCTCTGGCTTATAAAAGGAGTGATAAAGACATTGGGCTTTATTTATCATTCAGGCATACGTTCAAATCTGATCGTAAAGTACGCGTAAGGCCATTTTTAGGAAAAATTTCCGTATTTATCAAAATTAACGTGGGTGTACAGTATGATGAAATCTCATGACAGCTCTTGACCTTGCGTATGCTTTTCCCAGTGGCAAGGCAGTGACATTGCATGCAATGAACAGCAAGGCAGTTGTGCAGCCTATAATGAAAACAAATAACTTTTGTTCAGAGCACTACAAAGTCAATAGGTGATAAACAAAAAGGTGCTCTTTGGAACACATAGGTTATGTGAGCTTTAAAATCAGAATTCACATTAACCTCTTGCTGCCAAACGCCCCCTAGCGGTAACGCGGGCGTTACGGAAATTATTAAATTATACATTTCATTAATTTAGTAATATATAATAAACTGCTCACCTCAATATTTTGATTAAATATCCTTAGGCTATATCCATTCCTTCTGGGAAAGTGGTTTTTAAGCCCAAAACTTCGAGATAAAACTTTGTAAATAACGTTGGAAACTCTGACCTAATTCTCAAACATGTATTGCAGCTTGATGTCACACCATAAACAATGTGCTGGTAAACTGTTCTGCTTAATTGTATTTCACAAAACTTTGGTTTGAAAAATCATTATACCTTTAGGCTTCAAGAAAAAAATATTTTAAAACTTTCATACGGCTGTACATGATTTTTTTACAATTTTAAACCGACTTGTGCTTTTTTGCACTTGATTACGACTCGTTCGGCTGTGTTCACTTTGGCGTTGTGAAACTCAGCCAGTTTCTGGAGTACCAATCCCATGGCTTAGTATATGTTAGCCAGAGTGGTTTTGAACTGGTTTGCAGAGATTTATGCAAAACCGTCGTCAATTGGGTGTATTTCTTTGACTGATAGCACAATAGGCCTATCTGAAGTGGGAAAAACTGTCTTCGACCCGCCTCCACTCCGAGTATTATTTGCTTTCCATTGGGTTTTAAAACTGTCTGTCAAATATTCCAGCCAATAGCCAAGACTCTTATCTTTCAAACAAGCCCTCATTCAACACATTGCGGTCGTAAATCAAGGAAATACAGCCCTGCGTATAAGGAAGTGGCAACCAAGCGTAATTATTGAACCAAGATGGCGCAGTGTTTTTACCTTGTAGCGTAGCTTGCTACATTCCGTTTAGTAACTGCACTGTTTATCTTTTTACTTTACAGTCTCTTTCATACAGTTTTTGGTTAGTTATGTCTAGGTTATTCAGGAGTTTCTCCGTGCAGCAGGTCCTAGCCGAAATATGGTGTTTTGCGGTCTCAGTGACGCAGAGTGATATAAGGTAACAGATTATTTTGCCGGTATACCAGTGCAAATTCACTGTTATGTATAAAACAAATCCCTCTGAATGAAATTAATATAGCTAACATTACTATATTGCAACAATGGCAAGTTAGCCAGCAAAATTACACATAGCAGCTAGCTATCTATTTGTGTCTGAGACAAGTAAGTGCAGCCCTGTGTAAGAGGAATTATCAAACCGAGATGACGCAGTGTTTTTACCTTGTAGCGTAGCTCGCTACATTCTGTTTAGCAAAGCACAATTCATAAGGTAAATGCGCTGTTTATATTTTTACTTTACAGTTTCTTTCATACAGTTTTTGGTTAGTTATGTCTAGGTTATTTAGGAGTTTCTCTGTGCAGCAGGTCCTAGCCGAAATATGATTTTGCGGTCTCAGTGACGCAGAGTGATATAAGGTAACAGATTATTTTGCCGGTATACCAGTGCGAATTCACTGTTATGTATAAAATGAATCCCTCTGAATTAAATGAACATAGCTAACATTACTATATTGTAACAATGGCAAGCTAGCCAGCAAAATTACACATAGCAGCTAGCTATCTATTTGTGTCTGAGATGAGCTGTTCTGTGTTTCTTTTGAATGCAATGGCATCTGAAGGGTTTGTTTTGTTCCACATGAGTAAATTGTTCTGTAAGCAGTACCGCAGGCTCTGCAGGTAAACAAATGAGCAATTTATGCATGACCTAACACGAGGGAGAGATAACATGAGGATGAGTTTGTTGTTGTTGATTATTATGCAGGCGTTTATTTTATCTAGGGTGGACATTTGATTTTATATACCTGGACTAATTTCTGGCTAATGAGGCAGGGGGACCACGGCTAGGCTAGTTAGTTGTGTAATATGAAACACACCAAAAACACATCTAAATTAACTTTTATTGCCAATTATCAGATTTTATTGTAAAACTTAAAAAATAAATTATATTGAGACTTTTCTGGAACCTGGGCCATTTTGCACAATTTGGCACAATTTGTGCCAACTTTGGTAACCGAAATGGTTCACCTGAAAAAAGGCTCTGTAGAATTTGAATGATTTTAGATATTGATACCATATCTTTAGCAGAGATAGGCAGCATATTGAGGAATCACAAAGAGGAGTTATTTCCTCCATAGCTATTGTAGCTCATCAGGTAAAAAATCTGAAATTTGAATTTAGGTACCCGTTCTTTGTTTTTTCACAAGTTCTGTACATAAATTGTTGTAGTTAAGTAGCAAGATGTGTATGTATATGAATTATGACTACTGAGTCATAATAGTGCAGTTCTCTGTTTTAATAAAAGCTATGAACCATATTTGTAGCCTTTATAGTTTTTGAGATAAACAGCTTTGTTTGTCACTAGTAAAAACAGGCGAGAATTGGTATATTTTGCCCTTGGTATTAAGAGGTTAAAAAAGTAGCTGATCATAAAAATGGCAAAATAACATCCAAGTCATTCCATTTCTGAAAATATTAAAAGCAGTTAATGTATCCGGCCAATGTTTTAAAATGCACTTGTCCTATGCGTTGTGGCTGTAGACGTACGTTGTGTAGCCTAATTGGTATAGTATATGAATAAGTAGATTTTTTATTGGTTTAATTGCAAGGCTATTAGTTTCTAATCTCAATGTAGTTTCAGATGCAGATTAAATGGAATGAAGCAGAAGTCGGTTGAAATTATTACATCAGGAAATAGCCTCTGTATAAGGATTTATTGGAGACAGCCATGTGAAAATAATTACGCGTCACCAGTCATGTTGTATGAAAGACGCAAAACTGTTTTTCTATTTTTTCTATAAATCCGATCTAGTTTTATTAGCATAGAATAAGCTACCTTGCAAACATCGCAACCGGCATGGGAGAGTCTTGAAATCTTGATGAATCAAGTCGCAGTCGCGCTTCCTAATATACGATCAAGTCTGATTTATCAACCTACGTTACGCTCAGTGATTTACACAAATTTGATGAATCACACGTGAGAATTTTGTACGCAAGTTGGATCCGTCAAATATACACTCTTTCTTACGACCACATTGATAAATGAGGCCCATGGTCTTTTGTTAACGTCACTTGTGCTTGTTCCTGTGATTTAACTGGGGCAACTGAGTCTCGGTCCAATCCTCAGGAGCTGAGAACATTAATGGCCTTTATTTTATTTTCATCCTTATTTTATTATCAAGCACCAGTAGGAGATGGTTTTCTTGGCAAAGGCCACAGCTGGCCATGACACAGAGTAAATCAGTGCTGGGCTTTTGCCTTTAATTTCAGCTTACTACAATGAATGCATTTAATAGTACTCAATGCAAGTCAGTTGGCTGAATCCACAATATTTAATTAACCAGACAGTTGTCAAGATCCTCTTTAGGGAGAATCAGCAATTACACCTGGGGAGGGGGGTAAATATTATAAATATTCCTTCAAATGACCTAACAGGAAAATGTGACCAAATATCAACAAAAACAGGTAAAAAGGGGAGGGAAGAGCTCTGACATTCAATTTATTGGCAAAAATATTTTTTGGAGGGGAATGATCTCACTCAATTTCAAGACAGCATATATGGCGAGACATTCTTACTATCACTTTTATAGCAGTACCTTTCAGAGGCAGTAGAGTGTAAACAAAAGCATATCAACACATAGGGGCTACAGATGGAAAATGCTTAAAAAAGTGCCAGGCCTATTAACGAGTGCCACTTTCAATCGGCATCAGGTGGTTTCCTTCGTTTTTACAAATATAAAATGTATCGCAGTTAATTCCTTGCCTGCCAGCTTTGATTGTAGATGCTCCAAATGGAACCCAGTTCCTTATAAGCACATGAACTGTGTTTGACATTGAGAGTTCTGTTTATTTGCCCTCTGATGTGGAGAATGAGTCATCAGCTTCAAGAAAACAACAAAACTCATTTTACATTTTGATATCCTGCATTTCATTTACCCTTCTGTTTCCAAATAAGTCCTGTGTATAATGATTTATATACCATGATTCATTCCACATGTTTCATATTTGTATTTAAGAGTAGATTTGTGGGTGGCCACCCAAGCACATCTTTCATTAGGACCAGGACATTTTCTTACTTTCTTATCATGTTAACACTTACTTATCAGATGGCTGTAGACTCCAATAAAAATCTCCCAGTGCTTTGTAAATGCCCCCAAGGGCTGTGTAATCATTAAACTGTTTCACACTGTAGTTGTGGTTTGTGTTGACTTCTGGTTAGACATTAAGGTTAAGGTGTTAAAGTTGGGTAAGTGATAGAACTGTTGTAGGGTTAAGGTTTAGTAACAGAGTAAGGGGAAGTATACTCAGATAACCATATAATTAAATAAATTAAAAAACCCTTATCCCACGTTCATTACTATGTAGTTACATATTTGTTACACAACAGTTATAGTTATTTATATTTAGCAGAGGTGGAAAGTCCAGGGGTCAGAAAGTGCCATGTGTTTCTTCCACCCATGAACTCAGCCAGCTGTTTTCACTAATTCGTTCTACCTCCCAGCTTAAGAATTTTGCTAATTAGCAAATCCAAACAAAATACTGAGGAGGACTTTTACTTTCTGAACCTGGGTTTTCCACCTCTGATATCAGCTTAATATAAAATTACTGTGATAGGGCGGAAAAACTGTGGCTGGTAAAATTATCCACAAAGAATAACAAACTACAAGCCGTTGCTGTTTCAAATTTACATATTTCAAGGTTGGTTAATATGTGTTTTCAGTCTTTGAAAAACAAAAGGTCCTGTCTTGCAAAACCTGTTTCCGAGTCAAAGCTATCTTTCAAGCGTTTAAGATAAGTTTAGATCTGATTGATGACACAATTTGTACATATTACAGATGCAATAAAACACAGTTGCTCCTTCTCACAACACCCTGAATCAAAGCGAAGAAATAAGTATCGGTGGAAGGTTTGATGTGATCGTAGGATTGTGTTCCAGCAAACTCTTTCTTTGCAGCTTTGATGCTAGCTCTCGGGGTGGCTGAAAAAACAGTGCAGTCTGTAAGTATTTGGACAGTTTTTTTTTGACCGTGTCATTTTTGTTGCTTTGGCTGTGTATTCCAGCACATTGGATTTGAAATAGAACAGTGAATATGAGTAATCTGACAATTTAACAATAACTTAAATAAAGTCATCATATTTCATATTTGGTTGCATATACATTGCATGCCATGACTTTCTGATGTCTGTGATCCAACAACATCAAAAGACTCTTGATATCTTATTTTCAGGTACTCTTACAAGCGATATTATAACCTCTCTGCATTTGAATGGATCGCTAATCGCTATGGGAATTGTGGGGGGGCAAAATTAAGATGTAGATTACGCTGGAACAGTATGGAACACACATTTCTTTTTGACTCTGAAGAAGACGTCGTTGACGTCGAAACGTCACTCTCATTAAATAATTTTTTGCTCTGAGCTCTGTGTGCTCCAGTCCTCCTTATCTCGGGTAAGTCCTAGCGAAGTGGTCCGGGTAAGGTATTCTTTCAGTTCGCTGGTCCTTTTGTTGAGCACCTATAGTCCTTTTTTATATAGCCGGCCTGTAGCGCGTTTGGGATTACCCCCTTTTTAGTATGGAACACCTGTTTGGATAAATAGCTATAAGTCATCAAGGGTCTGAGGTATCAAACGAGCCCGCTGGTTTCTCATGTCCACTTCTGGTTTCTATCCAAATACAAGTACTTAATGCAAATACTTTTATCAGTTGAACAAATACAGATACATATACAGATAGTGGCATCTCTGCACACCCCCTACTGTCTGTCAAATCTGTCTGTTTGGTCTGTATTTGCACAGTGGGTGTAAGAAGGGGTGGGCTGGTGGGTTGGGACTGTTTTACTGTTTAAAAAAAAAACATATATATATATATTTCAAAAGAAACAAATATACAGATGTTGTTAGGTGTCGGTGGGGGAAGGACCCAAACGCAGGCAGGAGTATGAAAAAACCAAAGTTTAATATAGGGCAAGGCAGCAATCCGTGGTAAACAGGCTGGGTCAAAAACCGGGGAGACAGGGCAACGGTACAAAGCACAGTCCAAAGAGTGGTCAAGGAACAGGCAGGGGTCAAAACCAATAAGGCACAGCAAAAGCATAAAACCAGGATCCAAAAACAGGGTCACGAGAACACAGGCAGGAGTCAAAAACCGGAGAGGCAGAGGAGGAACAAAAAGAAAACAAAACAGACTGAAAACAGACATAAAACAACAGGCAACAAACTAGGGAAACAAACTAGGAAACAGAAACTACAGAATAAACAAACAGCTCAAGCAGAATCTCAGAAAAAAACAAGGCAACACAGAAGCAAAAATATGGGTAAGGAACTCGCGAAGACAGACTGAAATAACAGGGTTTAAATACACAAGGAGAAGATTACACAACAGGAATCAGGTGTGAAGGGGATGGGAAATGGGAGAGTACACAGGTGAGAACAATGAGGGTTAACAAGGACCAATAAAACAATGACGGGGGAAACGTAAGACACGGACTGGAATACACATAGACACAATGATAACAAACGGCCTGGGGTTAGCAGGTAAACAAGTGCACAGCTCAGAGGGGAGGAACACGAAAGTGGACACGTGCAGAGAATGCGAAATCACAGATAGATACAGGGATAGGATAACGAGGAGGGAAATCACAGCTGCAGGTAGAAACTCAAGATTAATTAGTAATTAGTAATGTTAGTAGTGAACTCTAAAACCCTAATGTTAGTAGGTTAGCTGGTTAGTATTATATACATGTTAGTTTGTTAGCAGGTTAGTATTAAATCTAATCTAACAGTTAGTATGATTAGTACATTAGTATTATATACAAATATAAATAAAGCCAGAAGGAAGAAAACGAGATATACGAAATACAGAGGAAACCCGAATGTTCCCAAAATCACCCGAATAGTGCAATGACAAAGACGGGATGGAATCTCAGAAAAGATGGAACGCGGACTGACATTCGCGAGGGAAAGAACAGGAAAAATAATAAAGAATAAACAGACAGATTACAGGATCCTAACAGATGTACTGGCTAAAAATGACATGTCAGAAGATCTACAGAACATGACTGACTATATAGGATATGGCTCATGACACTCAACATTTCTCATGTACTCTACGTCCATAAAACAGATAGGAAAGTTGGGGTTTCAAAGCGGCTCACCGACTACCGCACCAATATGCAGTGTGGAAGGGATGCAATGTTCTGGCAAATTCCTCAGCTCCCAGATCTACAGTCTGACTGTGGTTTTATGTAGGGCGCTGACAACTGAAATTCGCAACAGATCGCTCTCTCCTTTCCTTTTGGTGAGAGAGGAGTCTATCTTGTCCTTCCCATCTCTCTTTCTTCCTTACACCACAGATGTGTGCAGCTGTGTCTTTGCTCCGCCCGCTCCGTGGATCGCTCTGGACCTCGGGTACTCATGTACTCCCGGGCAGACACTAAAATCTCAGGCCCCTCCGGCCAGCATTTTTCCACAGCAAGTCAAAATTACATACCTGCAGAGCTTAGCCTTTCAGGAAAAATGTGCTTCCCAGTGTCCTAAGGGCCCAGTGTCCTAAGGGCCCAGCAGGCTGTATATCTCTCTAGTGCAGTCTGCAGCACTCTGTGTCCAGAGAGCTGTAACATACCGTCCCAGCCTCCTAAAGATAAACCTTTGTCTGCGTGCCTCGCGCGTGTTTGTCAAACACGTACACGCGCACATCAGGGGAACGTAGACACGCATATACACGCTTACACGTTCAGTCACGGACTTGCATTCAAACACAGATGTGCACTGACACACACACACACAAATGCAGTTCAAATGCGCGAGACAAAACTTTCACAGACCTGTTTTTAAAAGTCCATCATTCATACAGACGTAAATTTCTCCTGTACTGGCCTCACTGTTTCGCAGTTAGGTATTAAGCCGACTTTATTGTTTTCGTTTTTTTTAAAGCACTGAATGGGTTACCACCTTCTTATATTTATGATCTCCTTTGCCCCCATTCCACCTTTTAGGCCACTTCCACCCTCTGGCCAAATGTTAGTGTCTATTCCACAGGCTTGCTGGCTTTTGCTGTTGCTGCCCTGAGGCTCTGGAATAGTTTACTGCCTCTTTGTATTAAGTCTGCCCCCACAATCGACACTTCTAGATCCTGCCCAAAAACCCGTCTTTACTCCTTGGCTTTTGAGTCAACCCAAGGTCCTTTGTGTTTTGGTGCATTGTCCTATGTACAGTGTTTTGTCCTGTGTTCTGTTCTTCATTACCACTCTTTTATTTAATTATGTATTGCAGTTGTACTGCACTTTGTTCAATGTCATTTGTTTTTAAATGTGAAGACTTGGGTGCTAAAAGTACTGAAATCACATTTTTTGACAATTCAAATTGAGCATAGAAACATGTTGCATTTGTTTAGCTAAGTCCACCCTATAAATATTGTTAACAGAAAAGGTGCCAAAGTCTCTTTTCTCCACTATGGAAACAACAGGTTATCGTATTCTGGTACACAAAGTATTCGGATTTGATTTTCTCAAAACAGACATTTTGTGACTTCAGTACTTTTAGCACCAGGGTCTTAGCTTTATGTGCTTTATGAATAAAGATGGCTTGACTTGATTTATGTCTTGCTTCATTTATGAAACTTCAAAAAAAAAAATTTGCAGGGTAGGAAAATTCCATCACCCATGCATTTTAAAACAATTCCCCCCAGGTGGAAAATATAAGCTCCATGCTCTAAAACCATAAGTACCATTTCCCTAGCAGTTTTAAGTGCATATATAGGGACCCAGCACCTTCAGGCTATGGCCTTGTTCAACTTGTAGACTGACTCCAGAGGACGAGCGTCATCCTCTCGAGTTATTCTAATTTAACGTTTTTATTATATTGTCTAGTACTGTCAGTTGCGTGTCTTGTCCCAGGTAGCTAGCAGCCAGTGATGAATTATGCTTATACAAATACATGATTTACATAAGGGATAATCCATGGTGAGGCGTGTGGTATATGATTAATGATTTTATTAATGTATGATGCGGAATCAGAGAACCACCTGACGCGAAGCTAGCTAGATAGCCATCTACTTAGTTTGCTTCATGTGATGAGATGGAGCCAGAACAGTGACAGACGCGGGATTGTTTTTTCCCTAGCTGGCTCCGCCTACATGCCTGTGACACGTTACCGACTGGATCAATCGCCCCTCCCCCTCAACTGTAACTCCTCCCTCCTTACCCCTCCCATCCGTGCTCTCACTTTCGAGCCCAATTTACATCTTTTGAAATTGTAAAGTGGGTGGAGATAGAACAAAAGCCGGTGTTTATTACCCCTTTGAGCATGCCAGAATCCTTTGAGTAAATAGACTGTCTGGTGTTCTGATCGTACAAAGAAGTTTTTTTCAATCCTATTGTGAGCTCTCTGTCTAAAGAGAGCCAAGGCAGCAGTGTTCTGTTTATGCATGGTTTTCTCCTGGGAGCCTGCTGTCTGAACGGTTAGCATCCGACCCACACTGAATTTTATTATTTTCATGCTTCCTGGCATTCTCAATTTTATTTTTTATTTTTTTTTACTCTGGTCCAAGCACATAGTAACATCTTGAGCCTTTTACACACTGGATATTTTCTACTTGGAAGTTCTGTCAATATGTTGCATGTCCAGCAGATGGATATATAAAAGGGAACAGCTGCACTGAAGAGTTACAAATTCAGGGAAGAGTTTTAACATTAACATTGTTAAATGTGTAAAAGGTGCAAAATTATAACTTGTTCTAATTTTTTTTTAAAGTGCCTTTTTTGCATGTTCAATGGGTTTATTTCATATTCTAGATTTGAGATCCATGAGGAAACAGAAAATGTTCACAGAGTTATTTTATGAATGCAGTTTTCCTCATTTAAAAAAAAAAAAATTGATAATAAATACACAAACATTAAATGCAATTAGAATGGGTTTATAATGTTGTACGAGTGACTTAAATGATGTTGAAAACAGAAAACAAATAAGAAAACAAAAAAACTAATTAAATTATAAAAAAGATGATATATAAAATTTAACAAAAACAGTTAAATTAACAAAACAAAAAAACATCAGCTTATGCATGGGGAGAGCATCTAATAAAAGCACATTATTTTCACATATGTGTGAATGCGATGGGAATGCCACGAGCAGGGTTGGTCTCAATTTCATTTCAATTCAGTGAATTCTGAATGCGATTCAAAGTGAAACCAACCCTTGTAGGTTGGCCATCGGTCCTTGGCCACTAAATCTTTTCACAATTATTGAAGGATCATTATCGCCATGTCTTCACTTGCTTTTCTACAAAAGATAATAAGAACATGCCTCAAGGTTTTATCCATTGATGAGCTCACATTAATAACAAACACTGATCTGGCAGTAATTTCTGTCGTCACATGTTTCAGTTTTGACCTCTTTTGATGTCAGGAAATAACATTTCATTTGGCTGCACATCTAGAAACATGAACATATTGAAACAGAATTTTATGTTCTACAATTATAAATGGCGGCAAATTGAAATGAAAATATTACTGCTATTAATTCGAGTGAAATATTTGTGAGATCTCATGGTGATCTTTCTAGACTTTGTTGTCGTCTTTAGAATTGGGACTCCCGCAGACCACGGCAGACATAACTCTATAGTTTCCAGTGCATGTAACAGCCTCTGTCCTGTCATTTTCTTCATTTTCCTTCCTATGTCTGCGCTTATTTAGGCATGTGTTATGTTTGAAAGAACATGAAACCCAAAGCATATAATAAAAATATAAACAAAGATTTCATCCTGGCTCATCCTACTGAAACACAGTTCCAGTTTGTGGATCTGGTATCAAATTCTGACTGTCAGTCTGGCTTTAATCCCATAATTGTATAACTGGCTGTAGCATCCCTCAGGGAGGCAGGATTCTGTTGTATTTGTCCACATATCATCACCGCACTATGGTCAGTCGGCCTGCAGTCTGCATGCCCTGGCTGCGTATGAAGTGTTCTCCTCCAATGCATGGACTGAGTGAAAAAAAAGCTGCGATCTTTCAAACTGACAGAGGTCGCTGCCAGAGTCTATCCGCCCAATAACTGGTCATTCCAAATTGAGAGGACGGGAGAGTCAAATGAATAAATAAAAACTTCAAAGTGTTGCAGAGTAGTTTTCAGTAGTTCTTCCCATGGAGTCACTCCTCGCCCGACCTCTCCCAGCCTCTGGCTACGTGTTCATATTGCCCTGGGTCTTGCGGTAAACACACTGCAAGGCTTTGAAGGTGAGCCTCATTAATCATACTAGCAACAAAGAGAGTAGCGATACAGAGAGTAGCGATAAGTGATACATCCCAGCTTTTTTAAACCACTGCCTCTCTTCAGCAACCACTTTCAGGAATACAGAACCAATGCACAAGATTTCATCACCATGTCATGGATAAAGACCGCTGTGAGGTGAAAGGTACTACGTGTTTGGGACGTCTTCCTGCGTGTTTTTGTGCATTGTCAGTTTTGGCCGAGGACAAGACATACCTAACTGATAAGAGAGATGGTTGAGGGTGAAAGGGAAAATCTCATACCTGTTCAATACTCATTCATAAATATAACATTTTAATGAGTGGTGCCTCCAGAAGCTTGGCCCGAACTTCGTGGGAAAAGGCTTGAGACCATGCAGCCATATGACCTCTCTTGAAGACAGGATGCGGCAGTCAGGATCTTTGTGTGGACACACTTGAGTTGAAAATATTTTTCAGAGAATCGTTGCACTTCTACCTCTATGATGTGCAAACCCTTGCTCATTTAAATTGAACAGAAAATGCAGTCAATTAGAAAAAATATGGGGCAAAATATGAGGCAAAATCAGGTTCCATTTTACAACACCAAAAAGGTATGCAGACTGTGATCCCCAGGCACTTGTCAGTTTATTTTTTATTTTAAAAGCTGAGGAACACGGCTATTGAAATGAAACCTTTTTGGAACAAACAATGAGCATACAGCCTCTAGCATTAGGAAGTTTAAAATGAGCTAAATTTAAAAGTGAACATATTCAACACATTCAGCAGCGAGTGATTCATTAAGGGCCTTTGGGTCTGTCCTGTAATCCGAGTCAAAAGTCAAAGATAGTTCACTCAGCACATGTGACTAATTACTTGTCTCGTAGTCAACCCATTGCAAATGGTCTCCATTAGTTGCACTGCAGGCCTGTGTCTAGAAATGGCCTGTAACAACAGGAGAACAATTGCAGTAGTTGCATGGCATTTGATTTGAGCTTGCAATATTGCCAATTCTCTGAATCCAGCTTAAAAGCTTCATTGTTTCATAACGTGTAAATAAATGTCATGAAATTAAAGCTGAAAACAGCATACTGTTGTGGTAATAAAAGCAACAGGTAATGGCCTAGTTTTTCTCTTTTTTTTGGTTGTTTTGTATGTTTATCTTTTCTGCTTGTCTCTTCAATCTGATTTGGAGTTTTAATAAACAATTGCTGTAATTTACCATTTGTAAACAAAATTGCAATTTGGCATTCTTTCATTAACAGTCACAAAAATATGCATGACTGACCTGATGTATTTAACAAATAATGACAATTGATTCCAAAGGAGCAATTTGAAAAAAAGGGCTAATGCACAGTTAAGCAAAATTTAAGACTCTCTTGTACTCTAAAAATGTCTGGAAAGATTGGAAAAGAGACCTTAGTGATGTGGGTGTTTAAAACTTACATTGCCTAACTGATCACTCATTGTACTGTAGTATTAAAGGACACATATTCATAAGCATTAGGCCACACTTATGAATAAAGAAACAACTCATCATCAATCAACTGTGAGGGATTTAACCTTTGTTGAGGCTCATGCTAACTGCCGTGCTGAAACAAACAGGTAGCGAAGAAAAAAATGAAATGTCCCAACAGAGGAGGGTTCCGGTGATTCTGTAATGGAGTGGATAGCATTTCCCTGCCATTGTTTTTCCAGCAAAGTCTTCCATCAACTAAGCATACGTTTATTGACATTCTTGAGGAAGAGTAACGTCAAATTCCACTGCAGAATTCCAGGTACTGGCAGATTCTACTGGTCACAAGGGGTGTGGACTAATACTCTTATTAGGTGACTTTGTTCTATTAGTGTAAATACCGTACAGACTCTGAAACACAGAGACAAGTATAGATTCATTTGAATTAATGGGGATGGAAGCTCATGCAAAGAGTGAAAAAGGGTTATAAGGACTTAAGCAGTTATAAGGAGCCAAAAGGAAAATGTGGTAATGATTTCTCCACCCTTACCATACAACTCCCCAGGCCTAGAACCAGGCTTTCAGTTATCTTACCATTAAACAGATGATTATTCTCAACCTGTTTCTCCACTTACATTTCTTGATCATCAATCAAGCAATTAATTAACTGAATAACCATTATCAATAAATATATCAGTGGAGCCAGTAAGCTGGAAACAGGAGGATGTAAAGCATTGCTTTTAAACTGATCATCACTCTCCTCAACCTGTTTCCATTTACTTTGCCTGATTAACAATCAAACAATTGATTCTCTCAATAACCAAGACAAATAGGTAAGATGATTACAAATTTATTGTAAGCTTCTGCAGCATTTTCCTATATCCACATTTATGATGACATAAAATGTGTTAATATATCATGTGATTCTGCAGTTTGAAACAGCCCAGATTTTTGTAAATTTATTTGCTAACCTGAATTATGTGTTCCGCTCAACTCTGGACAACTCTCTTTAACCCCTTTGTACAGATGCCAAATTTGGATAATTCTAACCCAATTAGGGGGTGTTCACTCCAGATGTGAACATACTGTTAAAAATGATTTGCTTACTCAACTTGACTAAGTCAAGTCATCTTGTTGTTCAGTTAAGTTGAGTCAACATATAGTGTCAAGGTTATTACACTTCAATAAATTAGTTGATACAACATGTAGTCTGTTGACTCAACTTAACTCAGTTAAAGCAACAAGATGACTTGACTTAGTCAATTGAGTCAACAAATCATTTGGAAAATGGCTTAAATGAAACAAGACAGTTGTACCATTTACAATACTGAATTAGATTAGTTTATTTTCATAATTTAGGTCAAAAATAAAGTGCCACAAATGCAAAGTCTTGGAAAAAAGTTTATTTTATTTTATTATATTAATATAATATGTTATATTATGTGCAACTAACAATTACATTATATTAATTTTTATTTAATGACATTTTATTCCGTTTTCTTTTGTTTGTTTCTCGTCAGTCCTCCCTTGCAGAGCACCTGTTAAGTTTACTTGCTGCACGTTGCAAAGTTCGTCACAAGGTAGCTCAAGGGAAGAGAGCAAGGGAAGGGAATGTTTTAAATTGGATCTGAATGCAGCCCTGGGCTGCATGTGGATAAAACGTTTTTGCTTTCTTCCTGCTGTTCCCTTGCTTCAAAGGGGGGGTGAGTGGAATCCCCAAAATGCTGGATGAAATATGGCAGTTACACAAAGTGGGATTTGGTTCCAACTTAAGAAAGGGGGGGGGGGTAATTATTCCCTCACTGCCTTGTTTATCCTCCCTTTCACCAAAGGTATAAAATGCAAGCTTCCATCAAGAAGGGAATCCCACAATGCAGTGCTCCATGCAGAAAAAGTGGGCGGTCACCTTTCGGCTCTATATGGCCTAGCAGAACTATCGGTTACGAGGGCGGTTCAGTTCCATTTTGGTTCGTTTGTCGTCTATCCTCCCTTGCAGCACACCTGTTGAATTTGTTTATTGCACATCACAAATCTCATCCCAAAATAGCTCACTCGAGGGAAGAGAGCAAGGGAAGGGGATGTGTTAAATAGGATCCAAACGCAGCCCTGGTTCTAGGTCCCATGGCACATCACTGCCCACAACAGTGCAAAACACTTTATTTCCATGAACACAACACACCACAAACTCCAAAGACAGCAGACTACTTCTTTGACCCCCCCATGTTACTCACATTTAACCCTTGGGTGATTTATTGGCACTTATTACCAATCTTAGGCCTATCTCATTGGCAGCATTAGATTGATTGTAGCATTTACTGCTTAAATTGTTACTACCTAAAATGGGCCTGCAAGAGTCTTGTCTAACAATATGACTTTTAAGGAGTCATATTGTAAATCATTAGTGAAAATAATGTTTTTCATTCATATCCACCACATATGCAACTCCATCCACATACAGTGCAGAGCAGGTACATGTGATCGACTGGAAGCAAAACAAATTGGCAATTTTTAATCATCATTATATTATTGTACCTTGTCTGTGCAACTAACAATCAAACATCATCTATTCACTCATCCCATGTAAAAGTCATAGAAACAAATGATTAGCACTGCTTTTAAATCCAATATGCATACCGTGTATTCAAAATTTGTATTATCCACAAGGACACACGGTGTTACCTATCGGCTATTTTGATGATTTGCAAGTGCTTTCTTTCTTAGCTTGATTCATATTTGATTAATATTTTTGACACATTGCATTTTAAGTCACAAAACATGGCCATGTTTCACATACAGGCCATACCTCACTGTTTCCACAATAGGTATGCATTGTTCCTAAACAAATAATGATCCTCAAAAAGAATAAGCATGAAGTCTCATTTTGGGAAACATTAATTCTCAACTAAAACTGGCATGGCAAATTTCTAATTTATATGATAAATATTTATTTAGATATAGCATAACAAGTTCATATATAGATGATATATAGATTAGATTTGTCTTGTATTATATAGAATTATTATTAGATTTCTATTTTAATCTCATTTAAACAGGCAGGTCAATATTTACCAACTAAGTTGAAAAATGGTGATTGTCAACACAGTTTGGTTAGGTGTTTAATGTAATTAGCTGGCATATTTTTGTTGCATTCTAGCTGTCTTTAAACTTGGTTAATATGCTGATTGATATTTAAGTTGTGCTTTGGTTTTATTGTTTCTTTAAATTGAATGAAATCATTTCAAAGACAGCTCCATGTTGCTTTTCCATGTTACCTGTTGTTATAGGTTATGCTGTTCCTCCTTTTCCGATCTTCTGTGCTGGAATTTCAAATCCTCTAAAGGAACATTGGATGGATGGAAAAAAATAAAATGGTTAATGAATAAAAATACCTCTCTCATCCCAAATGGTCCTGTTAGCTTTGTCATGAAATATTTCTTGTTTTAGGTTCCACAGAGTACCCGTATTAGGGGATTGTGGTGACCAAGAGAAAAACACCAAGAGAAATTTTGGACTTTGATATTGAATCTTACTTCCAAGGGTCAACCTCAGTGGAGTTTTACTGCAAGACTGGACTGAAGAGGTCATGGGAAAATATTTTGGTTATAGATAGTTCTGGCAGTGCAAGATTTTCACCCACTGGCTGTGCTCTGTCCTGCAATAAATATCCCAGCACATCAATGCCTCTCCCGCACAAACCACTTCATTTGTGACTGTGTGCTCACTTACACCAACATTTAAGCCTGGCCATGTCAGTGGAAACATTTCAAGGGTGCAGCATCAGTGCAGCGTTCCTTTAGAATTCACCACTGGAATCACTGACAATAGATAACTGCTCATCATTGGAATCTTTGCCCAGGTGAAGAGGGTAGGGGGCAGGGATTTTGACATGGTCACGTGACATAACGTCTACCCCTTTTTCAGTTTCAACACAACATTCAATGTGACATCATCTTTCCATGACTGGGATTTACAATGGAAAATCTCTTGTCAGTATAAACTGCTATTCGTTTTCAGATTCACCCAGTGATGATTTTTGCCTGTTAGTTTGTTTCATTTATGTTTCTGATTTTTACCTTGTTTATTCAGTCCTGAAATTGATATGATGTAATACCATGAATTCTAACATGTTTAGCCATTCATTTGTTTAACCCATTACCAATCAACACTTGACACTTTCCTACTTGACACTTTCCATGCTTTTTGTTTGTCTGCTTCTTTATAAATACATGCATTTATTGCTGGAATGGCATTTGTGCGGTGGCCCACTGTACAAAGTCACATAGACAACAATTCTGTCCAATCAGGGATGAGACGGCCGGTACCTACCCCTTCCAGTTTATGTTAAATGTTGAATTGTTTCTGTTCTTTTTAAGATTTGTTGATTTTATTTTGACAAATGTTTTGCTGTCGTGTTATCTAAGTTGTGAATGTGTTTTTTGTTGTGTGTCACACATGTTGTCACACATTTTGTTGTGTTTTCTGTGTTGTTAATGTGTTTCTTTAAATTATATTGCAGTTTCAGATAAGCTATTTTGTTTTGCGAAATGTTGAGTTTCTAATTTGTCGCAGTGCTTTCTGAGTTGTTAATGCGTTTTATGGATCGTTTTTGTGTTTCCTGGTTTGTTAATTTGTCTTTCCCTTCAGGGCCACCATACATTTGCATATTGTACCATTCAACATGTGAAACCTCAAGACAACCCCCTACACACACACATCACCACTAACCCCCCAAACTAATGAAAGACAATCAATTGTTGATTGAATCAATGCCTGAATGTGCAAAAAAAATAACACCCACCCACACACACACACACACACACACATTTTGTACATTCAGCTTTTTCATTGTTAACTTTTAATTTGTAAACTTCAATTAGTTTGTCTTCACACTTCACAAACTTTATTGTGAGAGAAAAAAAACACTCCAATTTTAAAGATAGGTGTTGATTGAATATAGAACTAACTATTTTGTTCATCAAAACCCACCTACAACTCCACTGTCACAAAACACCACTCAGTATACAGTTGTTATGAGTGAGTTATGACCATAATGAAACCTGCTATGAACTGGAGACCGTGGCAACACATCTCTCCTCTACCCAGATTTACTGGGCACTGGAAGTGGAACAAGCAGGAGTCAAGCCCCCCTGTTGTACAACGAATGTCCAGGCATAGGCAACATAAATAACCGTAACAAAACCGGCATACACAAGACACTGAGGTCATAAAGGGGTCATCACTGCACACCTGCTAATGGGCTCTGGGCATGCCAGATGTAAACCACAAATTCTCTGTGAAGGGGAGATTATCTAAAATTCACATTAGGAATCTCCTTGTTTCACATTAGGATCTCTCCTTGTTCTTATATATACGGAGAAGTGAAGGCATTTCCCAGCAGGAAAACTTTTATTCTCGATAGTTTTCAATTGTTTGATTAAAGCATGGTTATTATTGCATTGCATTTACAACTAGAACTTATTTTGCGCTGTGTTTATAGAGGACTCAAACTAGATTTAGAAATGTCATTGTGAAAGACTCAACCAAGCACAGGCTTATTGATTGAAAGATTGACTGATTAATTGAAGGAATGGTAGATTACATGTTTGATTGAGTATAGTTAAACAACAGGTTGATGGATGGTATGATAGGTTGAGAGATTAGCTGGCTAAATTACAGATTGACTGAAGTATTGACAGTATTCAGCATAGAATAAGCTCTGGGAGTCTTAAAAATAAAAAAATTCCTAAGGCAAAATTAAAAGTGCTAAATGTACAGGGCTGTCTTCAGACCCTTTTATAGAAAAATCCTTGTACATGACTATTTCATCCATCTTCCTATCGATTTGCCCATTTTCCTTGCCTGTGGTTTATTTTTTTTAAATTCTCATCCTGTTTTGGCTGTTGTGCCCTCTTTTCAGACTAACATCCAATCTGCCAGTTGTAGTCATTTGATCTCTTGTTTGGTTCTGGAATAGTGTCTGCGTGCATGTGTGTGTGTGTGTGTGTGTGTGTGTGTGTGTGTGTGTGTGTGTGTGTGTGTGTGTGTGTGTGTGTGTGTGTGTGTGTGTGTGTGTGTGTGTGTGTGTGTGTGTGTGTGTGTGTGTGTGTGTGTGTGTGTGTGTGTGTGTGTGTGTGTGTGTGTGTGTGTGTGTGTGTGTGTGTGTTGGGGGGAGGGTGTGATAACACAAGACCTGTTTTTACATCATTGTGGCAAGCCTGTTAAATAAGCCTAAGTGAAATGAATACCTGCTTTAGGAAATACATTATATTCACCCAGTATTGCCACCCAGCATCTGCCTACTACCTCATTGACTGAGGTAGTAGCCAATGAGGTCATTTTTTGGCAGGAAATACCTACTCAATGATATTTTTACTGAGCTCAGCTTCTCAAAATCTTCCACAAGGAAGTTTTTTACTTTAATAGCATCATTAATGGCATCATCCTGTTTCCTGTTTGAACGGCGTTTCTCCAAACAGCCACTGAATTTTCGCTTTATTTTTATTTTTTGAATCTCGTTCTTATTCTTTTGACATCATCATCTGAAAATAATCCTTGGACTACAGCACTACCAATAAAGCGCTTAAGTTCTCTCTACGTCCTATATCATCCACGAGCAAACTAACTCAATACAGCCAGATAAAACGTAAGTAATTTACGGGGTCTAATGGCTGCTTTCGGCTCGCCGGTTTCGTCCATCTCTCACTCTGTCTCTCCTTCTTGGGCTGTCTCTTGCTCTGTGTGCGATATGTTTAGTTATTTCTTCTCCGTCGTTAATGATAACTTTACCTGTGATAAGTGTAAGTTAAATGCTAGGTTGACGGAGAAGATTGCTGAATTGGAAACTCGCATCCGCACCTTACCCGAAATTCGAGATACTGAAATGTTTTTAGAATCTTTTACGGTTCCGGATGCACCAGTTAGCCTGTCTTTAAGTAGGACCCCAGCAGAGCCTTCGCAGCAAGGCGGGTGGATTACAGTTTGGGAACGTAGTCGAAAACCTAAGCCTCCACCAGTGCACAAACAACCCATTCACTTTTCCAACAGGTTCTCCCCCCTCAGTAACGCACCGGCTGTGAAACCTGTTAAAAAAAGAACTCTGGTGATTGGCGACTCTATTTTAAGAAACGTGAATTTAGCGACACGAGAGACCATAGTCCAATGTATCCCAGGGGCCAGAGCGACCGACATCGAAGCAAACTTAAAAGTGCTGGCTAAACATAAGTTCTCTAAAATTGTTATTCATGTCGGCGCTAACGATGTCCGGTTGAAGCAATCGGAGATCACCAAAGATCATTTTAATCGGTGTGTGATTTGGCGAAACGGATGTCTGCGTCAGTAATTTGCTCTGGACCCATCCCCTCTCGATGTGGTGACGAAATCTACAGCAGATTGACATCACTAAATCACTGGCTGTCTGTTTGGTGCACTGCAAACGGTGTTGGCTTTGTAGACAACTGGAGTACTTTCTGGGGGAGGCCTGGTCTTTCGAAAAGAGATGGTATTCACCCCTCGTGGGAGGGTGCCGCTCTTATTTCCAGGAATCTATCTTATAGTCTCATAAAGTCTATTTCCTGACACACCAGAGCCAAGACCAGGCATCAGAACTACTGTCTTACACAGATTTCTGCTTGTTTCCAAAAACTGCTGCCCAGGTTCCATGCTATTGAGACAGTGTCTGTCCCCCGACCTAAAGTAGGCTTTGCTAAGAAGCCCATTAGGGGTGTTTGTATGGCTAATTTAAAAAAAAATCAGACCCTGTCATTCTACTAATAATGGGGCTGAACAGAGAGAGCTAAAAATTGGCTTGATTAATATCAGATCACTAGCCCCTAAGGCAACTCTTATAAATGAATTAATTACTGATCACCAAGTTGAGATCCTATGCTTAACTGAAACTTGGTTTAAAATTGATGAATATATTGCATTAAATGAATCCACTCCTCCTGGTTACAGTTATACACACGTTCCCCGTCTGACGGGTCATGGAGGTGGTGTTGCTGCTATATATAATTCTAATCTCTTTGCTACTCTGAAATCTGCCTACAAATTTAACTGTTTTGAAGTGCTTGTTCTCAGTTTTGCACATCCAGACAGAAAAGCAATCAGTTTTACCCTTGTAATTTTATATAGGCCACCAGGTCCATACAGTGGTTTTTTACTTGAGTTTGCTGATTTCCTTTCCAGCCTGGTTTTCAATTCAGATAAAATAGTAATTGTAGGTGATTTTAATATTCACATGGTTAGTGAAGGTGATCCTCTCAGATCAGCATTCTTGTCAATCATTGAACCCATTGGCTTTAATCAACATATGCATCAGTCCACCCATTCTCATAACCATACTCTTGATCTGGTCTTAACATATAATACAGAAATAGCAAACATAGCAGTCATGCCTAAACATCCTGTGTTATCAGACCATTATTTAATTACCTTTCACCTTTCACAAGTCTGTCATGTGCCATCAGATACTACATTCTACTTTAGTCGTAAGCTTTCCTCCAGATCTGCAAATGATTTTATTAATGAGCTCCCAGGCTCATTTGTGCACTGTGGGGATTTTCTTGGCTCCAGCCAAAATGCGTACACAAATCCAGACATAAACTCAATTGATCAGCTGACTGACAACATTAATAACATACTTAGTAGAACCCTGGATGCTATCGTACCTCTTAAGAAGAGGAAAGTCTGCAATAAGAAACTAGCTCCCTGGTACAATGACCATACTCGTGCTCTCAAACAAGCTTCACGCCAACTTGAGCGCAAATGGCGTTCCTCTAAATTGCAGGTGTTCCTCCATGCCTGGAAAGACAGCCTTCTCTATTATAAACATGCCCTTATCACAGCGCGTTCCTTATATTTCTCTACTTTGATAGATGAAAATATAAGCAATCCTAGGCACCTGTTTAACACTGTTGTCCGACTGACTAAGAATCATGTTGATCCCTGTGTTTCAATCCCATTTAGTAGCAATGACTTTATGAATTTCTTTGATGACAAAATTATAGAAATCAGGGACAAGATTCAAAGTTCTTCTACCACCCCTCATACAGGGCTGCCCTTCCGTCCACTCAACACTTGGATGCAGAATCTTCAGATGGACTCCTTTGCTCCAATAGATCTCACCGAATTTAATACTATAGTAAATTCTTCAAAATCTTCTACCTGTCTTCTAGACCCTATCCCAACGAAGCTACTGAAGGAGCTACTGCCAGTGATTGGAACACCACTGTTGCATATTGTCAATGCTTCTTTAGCCTCTGGACATATACCACAGACTCTCAAACTTGCAGTCATCAAACCCCTTCTTAAGAAGCCAAACTTGGATATGAACGACTTGTCTAACTATAGGCCTATCTCGAACCTTCCGTTCCTCTCTAAAATAATAGAAAATGTCATTTCAAAACAACTTTGGTCATTTTTGCACCCTAATCAAATATTGGAAGTTTTTCAATCTGGTTTTCGACCCTCTCATAGCACTGAAACAGCCCTAGTCAAAGTATTCAATGACCTACTCCTTGCTTCTGATAGTGGCTACATCTCTGTACTCATGCTTCTAGATTTAAGTGCAGCATTTGACACAGTTGATCACCTCATCCTTCTGGATAGGCTTGAAAATATTGTTGGCCTCCGTGGACTGGCTCTTTCCTGGTTTAGATCATACTTATCAGACCGATATCAATTTGTGCATCTTAACAATGACTCCTCCTATAAGTCTAGGGTTGGATATGGAGTACCACAAGGATCTGTCCTTGGGCTTTTGCTCTTCTCTCTATACATGTTTCCCCTGGGACAAATCATTCGTAAACATGGCATTAACTTCCACTGTTATGCAGATGACACCCAGCTGTATCTATCAGTCAAGCCTGATGAAGTTGTCCAGCTGTCAAAGATGGAAGCTTGTCTTATAGATATAAAGGAATGCATGACCCATAACTTTCTCTTGCTAAACTCTGATAAGACAGAGGTAATGGTAGTGGGGCCCAAGTCCCTGAGATGCAAACTATCTGGCTATATGCCTAACATTGATGGAATTTCAATCACTTCAAGTGCTGTCATTAAAGATCTTGGTGTTACGTTTGATCCAGATCTCGTATTTGATACACACATTAAAGACATCTCTAGGGTTGCTTTCTATCACTTGAGGAAGATCTCAAAAATTCAAAAAATACTGTCACTACATGATGCTGAAAAGCTAGTCCATGCTTTTGTTACTTCTAGATTAGATTATTGTAATGCTCTTTTGTCTGGATGTGCAAATTCCTCTCTGAAAGGGCTTCAGCTAATTCAAAATACAGCAGCTCGTATTCTCACGAGAACTAGGAGATTTGAACACATCAGCCCAGTGTTAGCTTCACTTCACTGGTTGCCAGTCAAATTACACATGTGCATTTGCCATATCAACCTGTGTATTTTGCAATTACATTTTAGTCCATTGAGAATATGATTAATGTGGGAAATTTCAGAGAAAAAAAGCAGTAATCAGTGCAGGAGTAAGCAGGGCTGGTGTGTAAGCATGTTTTTGTTTCCAACAATTACCCTGGCTAACTTGGTCGATTAGCTGTGCAGTATACCCCACTACCAGTTCACTCATATAACAGATCACAGTAACTGTTTCATCACCTTTTCAGTTTCACATTTGAAAGTATTTTATTCTGCAAACTACTTCAATTCAAGTTACCTGGTGGTAAAAAGATGAGAGCCGTATCATTTGTGAAGTTCTGTTGGCTCTAACTGCTACATTTTTCTTTCAGGCGGTTCAGCATTCATTAAATAAAGTTTTATGAGGACTGTAGACATGCGTATGGAATGTCTAGTTGCATAGGCTTTGTGTTATATATTTTATGGAAAACATCCTACATTCCAGAAAAGAATGCTCAGCTAACTAAGAATCACTGAATAAGTTGCCCCCATTGAACAGAATAAGTACTCTTCAAACCAAAAGTTTGCCCACAAATGAATTTATGATAACGGTAATTACATATTATAAGAACTGCAAGCTTGGGTGTCTGGCAGGCCCATGGGTTGATCTGTAAGGCTGCTGCTGAATTCTGAATCTGGTAGGACAGAAATAGCCAAGCAAGTAGGCAATCACACAGAAGAGAAAAACCTGCCTGGTGACAGATACAGACACGGTGTAGAAGACTATGTTGACTACTGTGGAAAGCGACTGTATTCTTAAGAAGAAGAAGAAGAAAAAAAGCAGCCACAGTTGTCTTCATTGAAACACACAGTTCCAAACTGAATTGTTTTAAAAGCAAATGTGTGTGAGATGACTGGTGGTATTCAAAATTCAGTTAGGCTAATATAAATGATAAAAATAACTGTTCGGTAGGACTGACTTCTGAAAAAAAAACATTTTGGAATAGGCATGTTTCAGCAAATATGAATCAATCAATCATACACTTACAAAGTAACTTTCCTCTTGGCTGACTTAAGGAGCACCATGATTCACTCCCACAATTGCAATACAAAAATTAATCTGTTAACCCTTGCTCTCCCATTTCCTTGTCTTTCATTTTAAAGAAGGTTAGATGTTCTCTCTAATCTGTGAATTATAAGACAGGAGACTGGATTCTATCCTCAGGAAATCCAGGTTTAGATAAAAGGTACACACTGACAATTGGCAAAGACTTCATCATTGGGGAGATGGATGGGGTGATTATGTCTGCTGTGGCTGCTGTCTGGCGTCTTGTCCATGGGTCTATCCTTATACGTACAGCTGCGTAACACCATATACATCTCCTAGAGCATTTAACAAGCAATCCTGGTCTGTCCATGCACAAATATTCCAAAATAAATTAGTAATAGATGAAGAGCATTAGTTGGATATCCCAGTACGATAACGTACCATTATTTTTACATGTGTATCATTATTTTTATTATCGGTTTATTGTTTTATTTAGCACGATTTTATTGTTTTATTATTTTATTTACTTACTGTTTTTAAACGGATCATCCTGGTTTTTATTAACTTTCGTCTGGTTTTACTAAACCAACATGATCTTGCAAGATGGTGTGACGGATTACCGGTCTATGCTGCTTTTTGAACGCTAACCATCGGAAAGAGATATTGCCAACGTAATCTTACCGGCGCCTGATCCTCACAGCGGGCCCAGTTTTTGGGCCCTTGTTGGTAAGTTTTCCTGGAAACTACCTCCGCTGTGTAACATTTCTGCTTAAGCCACGTCATTATTGTGGGCTCCTGTTTGGAGCCCTCGCGAGCAAGTTCCGGACTGTGCTTTCTTATTGCCTGCAAACAGTTAGTATTAGCTTACCATAATGCCTATTGATTCTTTTGATCCAAGATTGCTGTTGCTGGCAGCTCCCATTTTGGTTTTGCCATTGACTCACATTTTCAACCTGACTATTACCGGGGGAAGTATTCCTAGTTTGGAAACTAGCTCACATCTCTCATTTATTTAATAGCGGAGAGGTTAGTGACCCAAATAACTACCGCCCAATCTCCAAACTTCCTTGCTTGGCCAAAATTTTACAAAATTCCAAAAAAGTTGGGACAGCATATAAAATGCAAGGAAAAGCAGAAAGCAGTGATTTGTTCTGACGAGTCCACCTTTCAAATTGTTTTTGGAAATAATGGACGTTGTGTTCTCCGGGCCAAAGAGGAAAGGACCATCCCGATTGTTCAAATGCAAGGTTCAAAAGCCACCGTCTGTCATGCTATGGTGTTATTGCCCATGGCACATCTGAGAAAGCACCATTAACACTGAAGGGTACATATGCGTTTTGAGCAACATATGCGGCCATCTAGATGACGTCTTTTTCAGGGACGTCCCTGCTTATTTCAGCAAGACAATGCCAAGCCACATTCTGCACGTGTTACAACAGCGTGACTTTGTAGTCAGTGAGTGCGCGTGCTAGACTGGCCTGCCTGCAGTCCAGACCTGTCTCCCATTGAAAACGTGTGACGCATTATGAAGCGCAAAATATGAACACCAGAGACCCCTGACTGTTGAGCAGCTGAAGTGTTATATCAAGCAAGAATGGAAAATAAATTCTGCTTTCAAAACTACAATAATTAGTGTCCTCAGTTCCCAAAAGATTACTAAGTGTTGTTAAAAGGAAATGTGACTAAACATTAAACATTTTTTGGGACGTGTTGCAGGCAGCAAATTTAGAATGAGCTTATATTTACAAAAAACAATAAAGTTGATTATTTAAAACATTGAATATCTTTTCAATTGAATACAGGTTAACCTTAATGCCAAACGCCCCCTAGCGGTCACGCCGGCGTGACGGAAATTATTACATTATACATTTCATTAATTTAATAATATATAATAAACTGCTCACCTCAATATTTTGATTAAATATCCTTAAGATATATCCATTCCTTCTGGGAAAGTGGTTTTTAAGCCCAAAACGTCGGGATAAAACTTCGTAAATAACGTTGGAAACTCGGACCTAATTCTCAAACATATATTGCAGCTTGATGTCACACCATAAACAATGTGCTGGTAAACTGTTCTGCTTAATTGTATTTCACAAAACTTTGGTTTGAAAAATCATTATACCTTTAGGCTTCAAGAAAAAATACTTTAAAACTTTCATACGGCTGTACATTATTTTTTTCCAATTTTAAACCGACTTGTGCTTTTTTGCACTTGATTACGACTCGTTCGGCTGTGTTCACTTTGGCGTTGTGAAACTCAGCCAGTTTCTGGAGTACCAATCCCATGGCTTAGTATATGTTAGCCAGAGTAGTTTTGAACATGCTTGCAGAGATTTATGCAAAACCGTCGTCAATTGTGTGTATTTCTTTGACTGATAGCACAATAGGCCTATCTGAAGTGGGAAAAACCGTCTTCCACCCGCCTCCACTCTGAGTATTATTTGCTTTCCATTGGGTTTTAAAACTGTCTGTCAAATATTCCAGCGAAAAGCCAAGACTCTTATCTTTCACAGGAGCCCTCAATCAACACAAAGCAGTCGTAAAAAAAGGAAATCGAGCCGTGCGTATGAGGAAGTGGCGATCCACGCATAATTATCGAACCAAAATGGCGCAGTGTTTTTACCTTGTAGCGTAGCTCGCTACATTCCGTTTAGCAAAGCACAATTAATTAGGTAAGGCCCGCAGTTACATTTTTTACTTTAGAGTATTTTTGATACAGTTTTTGTGTAGTTATGTCGAGATTTTTGAGGCGTTTATCCGTGCACCAAGTGCTAGACGAACTGGATAAGCCAGAAGATGTTTTTGCCGAGGGAGACTCATCCTGTCTCAGTGACGCTGAATCCACTGATGACCGAGATGATGTTGCTGACATGTAAGTTGTTTTATCATACTAACAGTGTTATGCTATAAACGCATTGAATTTCGCCATGGCAGGTAACGTCGTTAGGGCTGGTGGTATTACCGATTTTTCGATATACCAGTGTGAATTCACGCAATGCCATGCGGGTTCGTAATTACATTGTCAACTGTATTTTATTGTTTTTCATACAATTAATATTACAAATTGCACATTCCAACGGTATGATAAATAATTTATGAAGTAAACTTAGGGTGTATTGTCTGTGTTGACAAACTCGCACGTGTTACGTGGCGTTGCCAACAACACAGATGTTTGGTGTAAGCATCGAAGGAAATTTAGCTGCAATGCGTGAATCCCTGTGTTTCTTCTGTGAAGCTAACTAACCTTATATACTTATGCATAAAATCGGTCCCTCTCAGCTAAATTAATATAGATAGTATTGCCTTTACAGTGGCAAGCTAGCAAGCATCCCTGTGTTTTCCTGTCTGTTTATTATAGTTTATACGAGTATTAGGAATGGAAGTGTGGTGTTGCTGATTTGCCCACAGCTTACTGTGAACTACAGTCGACGTTCATTGCTAGGGATAGCTGCTACATTATGCGAAGGATGTGCTTTGCCTTGTCTGTTCTGTAGTGATCTTGATGTCTCTGTGCGCACTTACTGTACGTCGCTTTGGATAAAAGCGTCTGCTAAATAAATGTAATGTAATGTAATGCAAGCAAAATTACAGGTAACAAGCAGCTAGCTATCTATTTGTGTCTGAGATGAGCTACTAAAACGATTTTTTTGAGTGTGAAATGGCTTCTGGAAGTGTTTAGTAAAGTCATTGTTCCACCTGAGTAAATTGTTCTGTATGCAGTACAGAAGGCTGTGCAGGTAAACAAAATGGTAATTTATGCATGGTATGAGGGAGAGAACATGATAACATGAGGGAGTACTTGTTGATTATTATTATTGTTGATTGATGTTGTATAAGGGGGACTAATGGGTATATCAACATGGTGGACAATTCCATGGACAGGGCTAGTGGGATTTGTAATGATGCAGATTGCTCTCCTGAGGGAATGTGTAGTCTAAATGGCTTCTGTATGAATGGTTAAATAATCTCTCCTCAACCTCCACCCCCATGTTTTGATCCTTTACCTTTTTTTGTTTTTAGTTCATTTTTTTTTAGCTTTTTGGACCCTGCCATTTTGTACTTTCTTTGTGTAAATACGGTAACTTCAGCAATTAGAGGCAAGGATCTTTTTATTTGTTACAGCAGGGGTGTTTTTATTTTTTATCTAGGAAACTGGTGGACTTTTGATTTTTTATCCACTGCACTTTTAGTAGTACACCTTAGTGCACTTGTATATAGTTGATATATGTTTGTCATGTATAAAGTTTTGCCTCCTAAAACCCAACCCCAACGTCCCTGTCATAGGAGGTGGCAACAGAATAAAGGACAGGACTGGCAAGCATTAATGTGTAGGGAAGTTTCATACTATTCCCATTATTCATTTGAAAACCTGTTTGCACATTCCTGGACTCATTTCTGGCTAATGGGGCTCTGGTGAAATACACAAGATTCACTGTGCTGCTACATGGGTTTTGACAGCTTTTTGTAACCTTGGGTAGTTAGTTGTGTAATATGCAGAACACCAAGAACACGTCTAAAAATGAACTTTTATTGCCAATATTGACAAATTATCTCATTTTATTGTAAAAACCTAAAAAATAAATCATATTGAGACCTTTCTGGAACATTGCCATTTTTGGCACATTTGGCACCATTTGGCACCATTTGGCACCATTTGGATAATGAAAAAGGTTCACCTGAAAAAAACCCTGTAAAATTTGAATGGTTTGAGATATTGACACCAGATTGTTACCAGAGGTAGGCAGCATATTGATGAATCAGATAGAGGAGTCATTTCCTTGATTGCATTTGTAGCTCCCCAGGTAAAAATTCTTAAACTTGAATGTAGGTACCCGTTTTTTAGTTTTTTTATATTTTCTGTACATAAATTGTTGTAGTTAAGTATCAAAAACTGGATTTCTATGAGTTCTCACTGCTTAGTCGTAATACTGCAGGTGTCTGCTTTAATAAAAGCCATGAACCATATTTGTACCATTTATAGTTTTTGAGATAACCACCTTTGTTTGTCACTAGTGAAAACAGGCAAAATTTGGCCTATTTTGCCCTCGGTAGGAAGAGGTTAAAAAGTATTTGCGAATCATTGCTTTCTGTTTTTATTTACATTTTATACACTGTCCAAACTCTTTTGAAAAAGTTGGTGAATAAACAAGCATATTTATCTACAAATGGTATTTTAAACTCCTATCAGTCTGGGTTTAGGCCTGGGCACAGTACTGTGAACGCAGCTTGCAAGGTGGTTAATGATTTAATCTGTTCCCTGGACAAGAAAGAGCATTGCTTTGCCCTTTTTATTGATTAACCAAAAGCTTTCGACATGGTAAATCACACAATTTTTTTTGATAAGCTAAAGTCAATTGGTTTTGATAGCAATACCTGTAAGTGGATTGAGTGTTACCTTAATGGCAGAACTCAAGCAATAGTGGCGGATGGGCATCAGTCTAGTTTTCTTGAGGTTTCCATAGGGGTGCCTCAGGGCTCCATATTGGGTCCTTTGCTTTTCAATTTATACATAATTGATTTTACAACTAGTTCTGTTAATTTTTATGTGGATGATACCATCATTTACACTTGAGCACCCTCAGTTGATAAAGCTTTCATAAATTTACAGGCTGCCTTTCATGCCATTCAAAATGCTCAATTAGATCTTAAACTTGTGCTTAACCCAACTAAGACAAACCATATGCTCTTCAGTAGATCAAAAGCGAAACATCTGAAGAAAAAAAAAAATTTGTATACTATGGATGGTTTTGAACCCAGAATTATAAATACTTAGGTATCTGGTTAGATGAATAATTCTTTTAAAAGACATGTTGAATAACTGGTGAAAAAACTAAAATATAAATTGGGTTTTTTTTTTTCTACAGAAGAAAAACAGTTTCACAAGAGCATTGAGAAGTTCTACAGAAAACATTTTTATCTGTGTTGGATTACACGGATATAATGCATGCATGCATCTGCCAGTACTCTCAAACCACTCGATGCAGCATATCATAATGATAATTTGTTATTTTAAATTATTTTCATATTGTTCAGACTACTTTTGTAATATTTTAATTTATTGTTGTGTTTTTTGATGCATTGTTGTATTTTTAGGGTGCCATTATAAAAGAGAGCTTTGCTCTCAACTGGCCTATCACTGGTTAAATAAAGGTCCCTATCTATATCTCGATCTATAACGCTGTTAATTATATCCTTGAATTATAGCCCAACATTAAGGACTGGGTGCCTTGGACCAGATGCTGGAAATGTGCAAACAAAATGTATGCTAATTGTTTACACTTCAGCGTATTAACAATTATTCAAACAGTAATTCCCCCGTGTGATTGAAACATATTAAATATCATATGTTGTCCCTAATAGCCTTAAATAAGCTCATCATCAGCACATTATTTAGTCTTGCCTCACTGTGAAGCTAGCCTAAATTCCATGGTCCTCAAGTCCCATTTTAACCATATCAGAGAAGCAACATTGACACAAATGATACATTTTCAGTAGTTTTATTGAAAAATGCCTCTTCTGTTTCAGAAATAAATAAGGAAATAAGGCCATGAAATTCACAATCTGCAGTTAAAACATGAAAACAGCAATTCTATATCCATAGTCTTGCGAACAAATTCCAACTGCATGAGATATTGATAAAAAACAAAAAAAACAAAAAAAAACAAACAAAAAAAAACAAACTATATTCTGGTTTTTAAAAATCCTCACTAAATATACAACACAGACATGCAATTCCACCCTTGGTAAAATCAGCTGTGAGTTGGAATAATAAAACAGATAAATATTTTTTTCTAAAATAACAATGGAAGTCATATTTAGCTACTGTAATGGAGTTTGGAGTACTGCAGATAAATTCAGGTCTGGGTCCCTTTACAATTAAAAAAAAGCAAGACACATAATGGCAATGCAACAACGTACAACTTCACATGAAGACACTCCTGAACCTTGATGAACACAGATTGCCATTTATTGCTGAATACCGTTGTGCTACAACAAAATTTGGCTTTGCTCCATGAAGTCTTGAATGGAGATTTTCTTTTTTTACATGAGTGGTTTAAACATCGGACTCTGATAAACACTGCAGTTATATTACAAGCAAAGACAGTTAAGGGAACAGATGGTAAACATAGGTTTTCAAAAAAATATAAATTTGCTTTCCCCTTCCATATAAATTCCAACTAATTTATTGTCATTTACGAAGCACCAAAACCTTAACATTGCGCGTGCATTTTGTGTGTGTGCGTGTGCATGTGGTAATTTCCCCTTATTTCAAGCACATTATGCAAAAACAGAAAATGTGAATCGCAATGATTTCAAAGGAATGCCATGCCCCTTTTTTTATGTTGCTATGGTTTCAGGCTCCAGTCTTCATAGCGATCTCTTTCCGCGCTGGTTTCGTGAATAACCGGGTGACTGTATTTCTGTCTCAGTCTTCGGACAGCTCCTCTGGTATTGGGACTACGTGGGGATCTGGCCCGGGCTGGTAAGGGTCTGGTTGGAAATATTTTTTTGGCCAATTCAACAGGAATTCAGTCTGGAGTCTGCAACTCGCCATTAACAAAAACCACCTGCACTTTTCTGCTGACATTATTTCCACCTACAAGCTTTCATTTCCCAATAAGGCACAGATGAACATTTAAGCAAACGCTGTTAACAACATGAATGCATCAGATGTTAGCTTTTTTAAGATGTTAGCTTTTTAGTTTAACTGTTTACTTAACTGTTCTCAGCTCCTACTGGGCATCGTGAGATACTACACATATGTGTACATGTACTGTACACAAATTCTTCAATATAACATTAAAAGACATTTATGTATTTAATACATTCCTCAGGTACAATTATTTGTCATATTCTGACAAAAAAGTACTCCTAGTCGTGTTCAACGCAATACTGAATGTTACTCTACAACATAATGTATATTTTTAATCAATTAAGAATTCTGACAAGAGACTTTCTATACATTTGTGATATTTGGTGCTTGCCCTCATAACATTGAGGTACAGGAGGAACACATTTGACGGAGCAAAAACATTTAAAAAATGAACATGACTAGAAAAAAAGAATCAGAAAGCAAACTACTCGTTTGCATGTACAAATGGCACGTGCTTTGTTGTGGCCCAGGCAATACAAAAACACTTCAATGCATCGGGAAAAGAGGTTACGATGGCAGTCAGCAAGCAGGAGGTTATATAGGCATGAGCTCATCAGCTGGATGTTAAGCCGAGTTTAGTAGATGTGATTCATGGATCATTTACAAGGCACAATTAGTTTTATTTACAGATATCATCTCTACAATCCCACGTTAACGTCATTGTTTTTTTTTAGGTTTACAAATCCACCTTGTTAGTAGTTTTGCATGCTCCGTCGCCGACTGAAACTGTTTTCCACTCTCACTCTCTCTCTTTCCATTCGGTGTTTGGGTTCAAGATGCAAACAGGCCACTATGTTGCCATCGCTGTTGCTCGTCTAGTAGCTGTAAAGTGTTGTTAGTGCCAGTCTCCTCCATCCTATGAGACGGTCAGCAATGTTGAGTAATCATATCCACGGTTGCTTATCCTGTGCGGGCCCATAAGCATATGAGCAAATATCTCAGAAACAGGAAACCATTTATTTTCGTTCAGGATTTCAAAAAAGCAGCACAGCCGACATATTACAGAAAATGTACTATGCCGAACCTTGAACAGGTTAGAGAGGATGTTAGTTTGTTTTTTTGTTGGGGAGGAGGGGGGGGGGGGTTGCTTTTTGTCTCAAAAAAGTGATGGAAAATGATGGTCAATAACTGCAATGCCGCTGTGATTAACGGGAAGTTTGCCGTTAATCAGAGCAGCACTGCAGTATATTTAGGGAAATAAATAAATCCTTTTTTAATCAAAATAACAGTTAATTTTATGGCGTATTAGTTTCTTTATTGGCTGTGTAGCAAAAAACCTCGTTTACAAATTTCTCATTATTATTATTTCATTTTCCGACACAGTATTATGGATTAGTCACATGCCACATTCATAATCCATAAAGCTGGATAATAAATTTTTTGGGTGGAGGATTGGGTGGTGGTGTACCAGAACAAACAAAATGGACCTAGGAGGGTTTTGCATGGTACACATGTTTTTTGCATTAAGTGGCTTCTACCATCCTGTTCTAATCGATTATAAGTGACGGTTCCTACCTGGGTATCCTCCTCCTCCATTGTAAGGAATGCCAACACACTGGGAGGAGTCGCAGTAGCCAGAGGGGCCAGGAGGACCCCGGACCCCTGGGGTACCATTGCGACCAGGTGGCCCACGAGACCCAGAGGAGCCAGCGGATCCTGGCGGGCCAGTTCGGGACTCGCCTGGTGGGCCTGTGGGGTAAGGGTTTAAAATTTTCTTTATAAATAACAAATAACAGTGGCTCACCAGAGCCATCATGACATCATCATCCAATTTCAAATGGCAATCACAGGGGAAAATTGGTTTGCACCACTATAATTTAAATATTTAGACTGCTCAATTAAAAAAAAACGAGTGCGGCAGAGTTACCCCCTGCCCTGGACTGTCTAGACACTGTAAAGCTGGAGTGGAATTTTCCCCTTCTCTCTCTCTCTCTCCTTCCCTTAAGTCAGCACATATGTTGTCAATGAAGCCACCATAGCACGGCTAATTTGTACGACAATCTGATTGGCCAGTTGAAACTATGACTCATCACCACTAGCCTACCTAACGTTTAGGCAATTTTTGCTACACTGGATCAGACTTGGCAGTCTTTGAATGAACTGTGCGATATTTCCACTCCTGTTTGAACCCCGCCCCCCCCCCCGCCCCCCACAGGGAGGCCCATTTAGACCGCATATTCATAATTAAACCGGACGTTTCAGCTCCGCTACCCAGAAGCCCCGGGGCGGATGAGGTCATGCTTTTTTTTTGGATGGTGCTGTAATTGCTGAAATTTAAACCAGCTCCTCCTTAAGGCGTAAAATGTGAATTCGCCAGGTGGTTGGTGGAAAAGCTGTTGAACCACAGGGTCTCATTATAACAAACAGTCCACTTGAAATGGCAAGCGTGTTCATCAGTGAAGGCACCACGTGAAAGTGACCCTCTGAAGATTTATCTTTCTTGAAATTGCATTGAAAATGGCATTTTGCTATATTATCACTTAAAAAAAACTTACACTACTTCCCAAATTGATAAAATATCACTTTAATTGAAAATTAACTAGCTTGTCAGTAATATGACAGGGATCAAAACATCTTTTGTAAAGGAAATCAATCAAAGAACAGATACAGTTTATAATTTTCTCTGATCACTTCTGAGACTTAGGTCATCTGATTCTTAGTGCAAACTGCGATATAACAGTCTAGGATTTTTGTGTTAGGCCAAGTTACCCAGATCTGAAGAGCATAAACATCAGCTCCTCTGAGTCTTGTTAGAGATTTATAAGTCTACAGGAAGGGGAGCACTTGGCTGAGAACTGCTTTTTAAACAGCTGGAATACAATTTAACAAGCACAGCCATCGATGTCTGGACTAAGGTACACTCAGATACCTCAACGCCTAGCACAGTTTGGCCTCCGGTTTGTACCAGTGTGGCTACGCTTAGAATTCCTGAAGAACTCAAGAGCACATAAATCTCCGCCATCACAGAATTAAACCTTAATTCAACCGGAGACTGTGTGATGTGTCAAACGACACCAAAAAAGATTTAGCGCACCTGAGGCTCTGGGTAATGGTGGTTCTATCCTGTCCCAGTTCAGGCTCTGTAATTCTGTGTGATGCAGGTTTTGTGGGTGGACGGCTGGTTTCGGGTGTGGCTACAACACTCACCAGGTGGTCCGTTTTGACCTCTTTGTCCTCGTGTTCCAATTCCTGGGGCGCCCCTCTCCCCCTTCTCTCCTTGTGGCCCTATGTCATTAACAAAGACAGTCCATGAACAAGCATAATCCACAAGTGCTTTTTTACCATTGTTATTTTTACCTACTATGTATTCCCATAGTACATGTATTATTATTATTGTTATTATTAATATTATTATATTCTTCCTACTCAACTTTCCATTTGTATCTTTTTACTTTTTACACGGACTATCAGGGATATTTTGGCTGCAATTATAAGGTCAAGGAACATACAAGGAATTACGGCAGATTTCTTTACATAAGGGTGCACAGGAGGAACCCACCTATTTCTCCCTGAGGACCAGGTAAGCCCTGGTTTCCAGGGAAACCGTTTCTGCCCGTTTGGCCGGGTTCTCCGCGGGAACCGTCGTTGCCAGATGGGCCGGGAGGGCCTGGAGGGCCCGCGCTGTTGCTTCGGTAACCGTTGGGGATTTGGTTCAACATCATATCGACCCTGCTCATTTGACCTGATACACAGCGGGAATTTGACTAATATCAGCAACCATCTCTTTAAAATACAGCCAATGATATCGTCAATGACACCATGAAGCGTCTAATGAGGGATGTGACTCGTGTGTGTGTGTGTGTGTGTGTGTGTGTGTGCAAGGCACTTTTTATTTTCAAAGTAAAAGGTTTTGGCTTGGTCACTTACTATTGACCAGCTGCTCACAGACTTGTCTGGCTATGGACCGCATCATGTTCTGAGTAGCAAAGTCTCCCTATAAAAATCAAAGGAGCATTTAGTCCCAGTGAAAGCACCTTGAAGCAGCAATTCAGTTACACATTCAGTGAATGTTTCCACTCACCCTTTCACCCTTTTCTCCCTTCATTCCAGGGTTCCCCTGTAATCATTCACAAAAAAACATTCAGGATCTCAGGAATTTCAGCACATCAATGTTAAGGGTCCTGTCACCCAGAGGCATGACCCTGCCTGTATTGTACGGCTACGCTGAAATAATCTCTATGACACTGAATTCTCATTTGGATTATTGGGTATTCCTAATTTGGAATACCCAATCTCAACACTGCCCCCAAACCATGCGCAGACACTGCTCTTTCTCATTGCTCCAGCCCATAGGCTGAGCTGCCGTGCTGGAGGACAGTTTAACTGGCCTGCAATGTTTCACTGATTTTTCTCGCTAGTTCAGTAATACGTCCTTTTCACTTGAGTGTCTGAGACAGAAAGGAAGCAGCCACATAACATGTAATGTACATAATAGAACACAATTTTGATTATGATTAAACAATAAGCAATCTATTTTCCACACACACACACACACACACACACACACACACACACGCACACGCACACGCGCACATACACACACAGGGCACACTGTACAGCCCATGTTGTAATCAAAGAGGCAATTCAAAGAAGCTGCATTTATATGGACATTGGGCCTCATTGGAATTATTCAACAAACTCATGTGAGTATGAAGAAAATCAGCGCTCCCAAAACGTTTCTAAATCTGGTGAGAATTTCTGTTTGTCTCTGTATTATTACAATCATTATTATTATTATATATCTATAAACAGATATGATGGTTGCTTCATCGAGAATGAAACTCAACTGTCAGCACATATGGTCTGTTGTTCCCATTGTATCCATTGTGGTTCCATTTGCATGGTAATTGATACAAAGGAAAATAACTGGATCTCCTCATAGGCAACCCCAGACAACATCTGATTCAACTAAAAAATTACGCTATTCTTTTTAAACTGTATTATTATTTTCATATTATTAAAAACATATCTGTGATTCCCATTTTATACTGAGGCAGCTCCCTGTCCCTGAAAAATCTGTACTTTGGCAAGCAAAAATGACTTTTGCAGAGTATTTCCAGGAGGTGCTGATAGATTATGTTTTCACTTAAAATTTTGGTGAGAAACTGGATGCCTGTGTCCACTGAAAAAGCCAGCCTCCACAGATGGTTTCTCAATCTGTGCCTGTGAAATCTGTCAAAGTAGTGCAACATAACAATGAATGTTTACAGAACTTCACAATTTTTTTCTTTTGGAGAATTTTCATTCTTGTGTCAAATGATTTAAGGGTTGATGGTGACACCCCTCCAAAGCCAGCACAGGAGGTACCTGTATAAAATGTTAAGGTCAAGGCTTGCATCTATAAAATACCTGTCGGGCTGTCCAACCAGATCATACGAGTTTCATAATTTTATGAAACGCTGGTTGGTTATGGGCAGATTATGGCCAGTTCTCTTCATACATGTGGAGAAACAAATTCTTGACCTATATTTCCAAATGTCCATATTAAGTCCAGTCAGAATTGAAATGCTGCACGAGAATTATTTCTCTCACTAATGCTGATCACTGAAATGTTTTACGTTTACCATACAGCAATGATAATGTGACTGGCTAACCTGAAACAGGAACTGTGCCGGAGAGTACTGTGGTTAATGGCCTCTTGCCTTGAAATCACACATTCAGAGCTGCTCCAAGAACCTGGTATATTTAAAGCTGGCATCGATACATACCGGGCGCCCTGTGTCTCCAGACTTTCCTGGTTTTCCACTGGGCCCTGGCATTCCAGGATTTCCGGGATTTCCCTAGATGGGAAAACGGAGCATATCAAGAGTGAAAAAAAGAATCACCAACTGGGACATCGCACAACCATACAATCACTCTTCAAACTTGCAAGCACAGTATAGAAAATGCCAGGCTTTATCCTCAATAACCACTTATTCACACATTCGTGACTGTGACTTTTGCATGCAATGACATAGGAAGCCCTCTGATGGGTCCCCTTGTGGATACGCACCATTGGTCCAGACGGGCCCCTTGGTCCTGAAGACCCTTCTTTTCCTGGGGGGCCCTACGTTAACAATAAAAAAAACAATGCAACAATATATCAAATATAAATATAAATTCAAACTGCACAATAATAAAATTCATGCATGCTTTTCAATTAATAATGAATCATTTACATGTATTGATTACATCTGAAATAATTAAACTCAACTTTGATTGACAGTGAGACTCTAAAGCATAAGAAAGCACATAAATGCACAATTATATATTTTCAACATTAAACGTTAAGTTACATAGACTTACTCTTGGTCCGCTGGGTCCAATTGGACCTAAAGCACCAGCAGATCCAGGGACACCCTAGGAAGTGAGAAAAACAAGCAGTTGAACCAAAATTCTTCCTCATAATCCACATTCACACATGTCCCCCAATTGGTCCAAATAATTCCAAACAGTTTGCATTAATGCAAATATTACAAGCATTGAAAACAATAAATCTCCATTTGGATTTTGGCTGTGAAGAGCTGTTCTTTCAACGTCTGATCTTTTCCTCCTTTGAAGCTCTGCAGAAGATTTAGAGGGTAGGTAATGCACTCCAGATCCATTTTAGTGTCGTAAACCTGGTCGTGTTATGAACTTGGTTGCACACATTAAGGTTGATATTGCTCTACGGTTCATATTATATTCATATTGCTAAAGTACTATCTGCTTTCAGCTTCATAACCCATCTGTGCCACAGTCCATTTGAATGGAGGATTCTTGACAAACCACAGCATTCATTTCCAAAATGTATTTAGCTTCTGACCTGAGTATACAGTGCCCTCCACAATTATTGGCACCCCTGGTAAAGATGAGTAAAAATGGTTATAAAAAATTCCTCATTTGGTGAATTAGCTTAATCTCACACTGAAAAAATTAGAAAAATCCAACCTTTAATTGAAGTAAATTTATTCTGAGAAAAAAAATCCCTCATCAATGATTTTTAACAAAACCACGTGTGCCACAATTATTGGCACCCCTGCATTTAATACTTTGTACAACCTCCCTTTGCCAATAAAACAGCACTGAGTCTTCTCCTGTAACATCTTATAAGGTTGGAGAATACAGAGCAAGGAATCTGAGATCATTCCTCTTTACATAATCTCTCCAGATCATCCAGAGTCCTATGTCCGCTCTAGTGCACTCTCCTCTTCAGCTCAGCCCACAGGTTTTCAATGAGGTTTAGGTCAAGCGACTGAGATGGCCATGGCAGAAGCTTGATTTTGTGTTCAGTTAACCATTTTTGTGTTGATTTGGACGTTTGTTTTGGATCATTGTCCTGCTGGAAGATCCAAAGATGACCCAGTTTTAGTTTCCTGCCAGAGGCAGCCAGATTCAGATAAAATTTCCTGGTATTTCATGGAGTTCATGATGTGATGTACCCTAACAAGGTTCCCAGGGTCTTTGGAGGAAAAACAGCCCCACAACATCACGGAACCTTCACCATACTCCACCCACAACAGTGAGAATCCGGTTATTTTTGGTATAGCCATCCTTCTTTTTACGCCAAGCCCACCTTGAGTGTTGGTTGCGGAAAAGCTCAATTTTTGTTTCATCTGACCATAAAACACGATTTCAGTCAAAGTTCCAGTAGCGTTTAGCAAACTCCAGGCGCTTACGTTTGTGGTGAAATGGCAGGAAAGGCTTTTTTCTGGCATGCCTTCCAAATAATTTGTTGGCATGGAGGTGACATCTAATGGTAGTTTTGGAGACTTAATGACCCCAAGATGCTACTTTCCTCTGTAATTCTCCAACAGTTATCCTTGGGGATTTTTTTTTTTGCCTCCCTTACCATCCTTCTCACTGTGCGTGGGGGCAAAATAAACTTGGGTCCTCTTCCAGGCAAGTTTGTAACAGTTCCAGTTGCTTTGAACTTTTTAAGTATTGCCCGAAGGGTAGATATGGGCATTTTCAGGTGAGTAGCTATTTTTTTTACAGCCATTCCTTGACTTATGAAGCTCAACACACTCTTCCCTAATTTGATTTGTGTGTTCTCTTATCTTTCCCATGTTGATGTATGAATAAGGGAATATGGCCTCTGTGTCACCTCTTATTTATACCGCAGTGAAACAGGAAGTCATGGATTACTGCTTGAAAGTTCCTAAACACTCTGATAAACCTTAAAAAGCAAAATATAAATGGAAAAAAATGCTTCAGTTACATTTTGTTCATAAGAATTTCTAGGGGTGCCAATAATTGTGGCACACGTGGTTTTGTTAAAAATGATTATTTCTTGATGCGGGATTTTTTTTTTCTCAGAATAAATTCACTTCAATTAAAGTTTGGAATTTTTTCAGTGTGAGATTAAGCTAATTTACCAAAAGGTGAATTTTTATAACCATTTTTACTCATCTTTACCAGGGGTCCAATAATTGTTTAGGCACTGTATATAGCCATACAAATTGTTGTATTGCATCACCTTTCTGTAGCACAATCAGTGTTTGTTTGAGCGGAGTATTCTAGAAGATTTTTTGTTTGCTTTTTCACAGTTTTTATTTTGCTATGTCCTTTATGGGAGGCTTTCAAACAACTGAATCATCATCTGACCACCAAGAACATAAAAAGGCCAGGTCTGTCGGTCAGATTCCTTTAATCCAAAACATGTACATTCCAGCAGGAGTTTTCCTTTCCAGGGTGTTGAAGCAGATTCCTGAAGAGCGGAGATGGCACCACCAGTGCAAATAAAAATATAGGAGCTGTATCATCCTCCAATGAGGGGAAAGTAAGATCAGACATGTTTTATTATCTGTGGTTCAGACTGACCGGTTCATTTCAGGACACGCATTAAAAGAGTTATTTTAGCCAGTTCAAGGTTTCCTTTATGCATCAGCAAACAGTGAACACTGATGAGAAGACAGGTGCACAACTAAATGTAAACACACAACTAAATGTAAACTAAATGTAACAACTAAATGTAAAAAACAAACCTACTACGACTACAAAAAAATATTAGTGGAAAAACCTACAACACAGGACTGAATGAAGTAGCCTATGAAGTAGCATTGGTGCACTTGCAAGAGAGACAGGGGTGCATTAATCCCAAACACCCAGGATCTTTACTGTTGTTGAAAAACACAAGTATAAGTACAGGGATTTCAATGTTATCTGACATCAGTTAGTGTTCTCTAGAGTGATGTAGGCATGTCATTTCACCCCAACCTCAGTATGGCCCATGTGTTAATCTAAAGTCCATTTAGATCGCCTTGTTCCTGCGTGAAAAGCCTGCCCACAAGACCTCCCATACGGTCTCCTGGCAGTATTCACTGTATAATCCACAGGGAATTCCATTCTTTGAGGGATGCGGTCCGGTATCCAGGGACTACGTCCCTCTGGTTTTCACGACTCCTATTCAGACAGGAAGAGGAATCTTTGGATAACCTTGGAGGCAAGAATGTGCAGGGGTGTGGGAACCACTGTGCACTTTTCCCAGTTATCTGGGGAAAGCTCTCCCATAGTGCCGGTCAGCACGATTTCCCCACGGCACAGACGCCTTGTTGAAAACACGTCCACCTTGCCGCACTTATCCGGAAAGCCACGATGCAACTGTGGTCCAGTTCAGTGAAGGCCAGTTAGAAAAATCCTCAGACACATTCCAGTGGGTTTGGCTTCGGCCACCTATTTTCACTGTCAACCCATCCAAAGAGCATAGCAGCAGTATCCGCCGTGCATCAGATGAAAGCATATAGATTCACAAGTCGGTGTAAGAGTCCCAGTCAGAAATGACTGTTGGCAGCAGTTCCCTCTTGATCCTCTCTCTCTCTTGAAATCATTTTCTGGAGCCAGCCATGTGAAGGGCTTCCAAAACAGTAGCATTAATGTTCACTGTGGACACTCCACAGTTTCCTTTCCAAACCCCACTGTTACTACAACTGCCTCAAACAGTACTCACTGCGCGTCCCTGCAGTCCCGGATCACCATGATCTCCTTTAGGTCCTGGGCGGCCCTGTGATAAATAAAGAAGGAATGCTCTACAATTTGAAAACTTTCAAAACTTTTTTAAAACAACTCTTCCTCAAAATAAATAAAGCACACACTCACTCACATATTGCACACATTTACATTTACCACTGTTATCTCCTACAATGTGCTGCTGGAAAAAAGGATGTGGCGTTTAAATATCTGAAGACCTAGTTTATTTACACAGTTTCCGAACACTCTCCCTGCACCTCATTTTCGTGGACATCTGAGACGCTAAGCTCAGACGCCAGGCAAGGGAACAGTGCCACAAAGGCTATCGCCCGCAATCCCCCGCAACAATCTCCCCACACCCTATGGAGAAATTCTTAGAAAAATAAATATGGGAAAATAGGCCCCATTATCTCCCTTCGAAAGAAGGAAAAAAAACAAAACAACAAAATGGCAGCACACCACAGGGTAAACAGCTGCATGCAGTGACTACGGTTGGGGATGGAAACATAGACTTACGGGCTCTCCAGGAAGGGACAGGCCGCTGGGGCCTTGCGGACCTGGGGGCCCCACAGGTCCTACCAATCCCGGCTCTCCTCTCGAACCAAGAGGACCCTGGAAGAAAATAGTCTATCAGATTTGGAAGCCATTGGTTACCAGCTCACACATTTCCTCTGGTACCCTTTTCTCCGGCTGATGGTAGCACAGACAGAATGGGGAGATGCAGGAAGACCTGTCATAAGCTGCACTTTTTTTTGCCAACACTTGGAACTGACATCTACGTGAATAGTTGGCAGCAACTAAACTTATATGTATTGCTTTCTGTTACCTGCAAAAGTGAAAGGTTGTTAAAAAATGGATAGTAATTGTTAAGTGATTGTTAAGAGGTGGATTGTGAGGGTTTAGTTTAGTTTCTGTTTGTGAAGGTTTGTCTTTGTTAGAAGTGGATTGCCAAGATTTAGGTTCATGGTTACTTCTATGAGTTTGTGTTTGTTTGAAGTTGTTAGTGGGAGTTTGTGTTAGAGGTGTATAGTGAGGGTCTGTGCTAGAGGTTGATTTTGAGTCTTTGTGTTGAAAACTACTTACCGCTGGACCAGTCTCTCCCCTTTCTCCTCTAGGGCCTTTACTTCCAGGGCCACCCTAGGAAGAAAACAAAATTATGGACTATTTAGAGAGAAAGTAGGGGATCTTACAAGATTTATGAGAAGTTTGAGCTATAAAAATACTTTTCAGTTGTAAAAGAAATTATCACTTCTGGTCAGATACACACTATTCACATATAATTTTATTTCTTTTTTTAAACATTGGTGCCATATACAGTTGAGGACAAAATTATTGGCCCCCCCTGTAAAGATGAGCAAAAAGGGTTATAAAAAATTCACCGTTTGGTGAATTAGCTTAATCTCACACTGAAAAAACAAGAAGAATCCAACCTTTAATTGACGTTAATTTATTATGAGAAAAAAAAATCCCTCATCAAGAAATAATTATTTTTAACAAAACCACATTGACCACAATTATTGGCCCCCCTGCATTTATATATAGAATAAAGTAATAATTTTTAATATTTGGTCACATATCCTTTGCATGCCATGACTTCCTGATGTCTGTGACCCAACAACATCAAAAGACTCTTGATATCTTATTTTCTGGTACTCTTACAAGCAATACTATAACATCTCTGCATTTGAATGGATCTCTATGGGAATTGGGGGGTGGGACTAGATTTAGCTGTAAATTATGCTGGAACAGTATGGAACACATGGTTGGCTAAATGGCTGTAAGTCATCAAGGGTCTGACGTATCAATCAAGCTTTAAACCATCACTCTGTTGCCAGATATGCAGTAGATATGGATGAATAACTTGAAGGGTTTCTTCTCCTGACTTATTTTTCCATAGAGTTCAATAGGAAAATTTGTCAGGAGAAACAACCCTTAAAGTGATCCATCCATATCTACTGCATATCTGGCAGCAGAGTGATTGTTTAAGGCTTGTTTGATACCTCAGACCCTTGTTGACTTACAGCCATTTTACCAACCATGTATTCCATACTGTTCCAGCATAATTTACAGCTAAATCTAGTCCCACCCCCCAATTCCCATAGAGATCCATTCAAATGCAGAGATGTTATAGTATCGCTTGTAAGAGTACCAGAAAATAAGATATCAAGAGTATTTTGATGTTGTTGGGTCACAGACATCAGGAAGTCATGGCATGCAAAGGATATGTGACCAAATATTAAAAATTATTACTTTATTCTATATATAAATGCAGGGGGGCCAATAATTGTGGCCAATGTGGTTTTGTTAAAAATAATTATTTCTTGATGAGGGATTTTTTTTTCTCATAATAAATTAACGTCAATTAAAGGTTGGATTCTTCTTGTTTTTTCAGTGTGAGATTAAGCTAATTCACCAAACGGTGAATTTTTTATAACCCTTTTTGCTCATCTTTACAGGAGGGGCCAATAATTTTGTCCTCAACTGTATATATAATATCATTTTACTGTATCCAAAATGTATTCTTATCTTTGACGTTGTTGCTTTTTATATTCACCAACATAGTGTGGTGAGTTTGGAAAAGCTTAACTTCTGTGAGGCCAAATTCTGTTAAGGACAGGTGCTGCCAGGCCAGTGACAAAGGACTGGAAGAATGGCCATTCCCCAAGATTCTCCTTCCTTCCTGTCATTTTTTACTCATGGTCACAGTTATCATCATCACATTGCCATCATCACAGTTAACGTTAGCCTCTGGATGCTAGTGTAATCAGTGACGACAGGAGGAACCAGCCCTGCTAGGCGAGCGTAGTGGATCAGAGATGGACATGGAGACAGAGAGGTCTGATGTCTTTACCGGAGGTCCAGAGGGTCCCTGGGGCCCAATGCTGTCCTGCGCACATGTGCAAGAGTGTGGGAGGGCCGGACATTTCATCTCATCTCTCTGACACCCATGGTAAAAAGAGACAGAGGTAAAAAAAAAGAGAGAGAAAGATATGAGTGACTGTTTTTTGTCAAAATGCATATGGGGCTCCCTGTCCCAAGGGATACTGTTCAAAGTCTCCAGGCCTTTTTCCAGCAATCTACAAAGTGAGGAGGGGTTGGCAGGTCGAAGGAGTAAGCTGGAAAACAAGTTCTTCTGACCCAGTCACCGGAAAGGTGAAAAAGGCAACGACCATACATCAGACATCAGAGTTATAACTGGCCCAAATGGTACAAGCTTTAAAACCAGTCCAGGTCACAGGACGTGGGCCGCAGTGGGATTTCAGGAGGTATTTTAAAGCCAAACAGCAAAGATTATATCATATAACTTATAGCATAACACAATTAGCACTCAACAGCTTACTGCTGCCATAATGCAAGTTTGGAAAAAGAACACACTGGTCAGAAAAATCATCATTGACATGAATGTTAATATTTAGCATATTAACACAAGTTATATTTTTACCACAATAATCCAAGACAATTTTCTCTCAATTGATTAATTTAATTATGTACACATTTATATGATAGAGCCAACACCTGACATTATATAACAGATTATATGTACTGGAGGTATATAACTGAAGCTCTCTTCTACTGACTGAACTTCAGCTGGAAACGGTCAATCTTTTAAAAAAAACGTCTTACTGACAAACACCTAAGCATTCAAGCAGCTTTAAAGCATCTTGTTTTTTTATACATTTAAGGGCACTAACCAGGCTGTTCTATGAGCAAATTTCAATACTATTTCAAATTTTCCCTATCGTCAAAGTTTCATGTACACAAATCCTTTGACCATGAATGTATCAGCCTGATTTTAAAATGCCTGGTATTTCAACAACAACAAAAAAAAACACTTCCCTTAGAAGATTCTATGCTGTTATAGGGCAACCTGTAAACGTTATATAAAGGAATAAAACTCTAAAGCCCTGAGTCATTTTCTAAATGTGACATTGAGGTACAGCTCACTTTCTTCTACTGGGCCAAAACTTGCAGGATCTACGGACTATATTTCAGTTTTAACAATGCATGCCTCTGAAGATCTGAGCGCTTGGGCCCAGTCAAAACTTATGTATTATAATGTATCATTTTCCGTGACATGTAGTTCAAATAAATAATATTTTATATTCTCTGGAAGTTCTATGCACTAGCAATGGGGAAATCAAACGCGTTATCAAACAACTTTGCCAAACTTGGAGTTATCAGATGATGAAGGCTCTTCGAAACTCAGTGGGGACATATACTGTATCAAGCAGTGGTTCCAAAACGGTGGTCGAACAGTGTTCCTAACCCCAAAAATACAAAAATTGTGAAAATACATATGAAAAAGCTATTTATGCCTCTTTCACTGAAATTCAAACGAGTAAATTTATACTCTGCACCCGTTACACCCACTGTATTATTTTAGGGGTACATGCTGTCGTTTGGGAACCATTAGTACAGAGAAAGGCTTTGGGTCATCTCCACAAGGCCGATATAAAGCATAAATGCTCCATCTGTCTCCCTAGACCCTGGTGAGATATTTATAGAGGCTTCTCTTACCGTCGACGGCAGGTCGCAGCATCTGTCTCTGCTTGCCCAACCCAAGCTGCAGATGATGTCAAACATCTGGAGCTGGAACTGCATGGGAAGTTCAGAAAAAGCATGTGTCAAACCAAAAAAACAAACAAACAAAGCCTCACTGTCAGAGCATCCTGGCAAGTGATAAATAAAAGGAACAAAATACATTTAAAAATTAACATTTAATATAGAATGTGAAAAATGTTGGTGCAACCAACTTTGCCAGGATTTACTCACTGTTGCCGACTCGCCCCTGGAGCCACCCGCCACTTTACCCAGCACTTCATAGCCATCCAAGGAGATGTTCTTGGCCTCCTTGATCTCTTTCTCTGCCACTTCCTGGCAGTCCACGTTCATCTTGACGCTCTTTGGGGAAACTGTGATGTGAAGCTGGAAAGAGACAACGGCGTGTCAGATTTTTTCTTTCTTTCTAGTGCAAAATCATAGAAAATCGCCAATTTTCGATACTTCGAAACTCTGCTAGTTATTTTGAAATTTGGAATTGGCAGAAAGAAGCTGAAAAGAAGGCTTCTGTTGAGGTGTTGTCTCCTTGAAGATAATTTTTTTTTTTTTTTATTTAAAACGCTTTTGGCTAGGCCGAAATTTCCACTGATGTTTTCTCCACAGATTAAAATGAATTAGAGATTATAATATGGAATATATGGTAATGTGGGCAGTGAAGCTGCTGTGGGAAACTTCTACGTCAGCTGCTTTCCCATTAACAACACAAGGGTAACAGTGTTGCGCTCGCAACTGGTTACTGGAAACATCCCCCCCTGTCTCCCCGTCTGCGGCACAGAGGCAGCACTTGTGGTGCACCACTCATGAGTGATCTTTTCAGAAGTCATTTCCACAGGGCTGCTGTAACCCTGGAGGTTTTTAGTTCCCATCCCAGTTGGTCACACTTTTCGTTTCATGGGGAACCGCGAAAGATCCCTCACGTCCCGCACGTCACAGAACGGCCTATTACACGGTCCCACTTTATCATTTTGGTCGGATTGACCCTGCAACACACCAAATACGGGGCCAGCTTACGTTTTCACTTTGTCAGGAAGACATGAGCGATGGACTCTGGCAACCACACATAGCATTATGGTAAACTCCCTTGGCAATCACTCAAATAATTATGGTCCACTGCAACAGACCTAAAATCTGGAGCTTACGTCCAAATATTTGGACCCTTGGATTTTTAGATGTAAGCAATAGCACATAGCGACAAATGGAAATAGCTCAATGCGAAAGTGATCAATGAGGGGGTAAAGGTAAGCAATCTCTTATGTCAGTGATCCTGGGGAGGCTTGGTGATAATCTGCTAAATGAATGTAATGTAATGTAATAATTATCAAAGATAATTTTCATGGACTATCATAGATATCATAGAAGATTTTACCAACAGCCAATATAGCACAATACATTTTTTTTCACTTGCTGTTTGTGCCATTCAGATTGCATACCATGACAAGGTAAGATACCAGCTGCCATAGGTAACATGTACTGTATTGAGCTGACCAATGAGCTAGAGATATGGGGGGGGGGGGGGGGGGGGTGGACCTACTGACTTAATTGTGTCTGACACAATGTTGTGCTCATAACATTACGTCATTTTAATCATAACAAAGGGGCTGAGCTGCATTCAATCATTTCAATTATACCACAGATTGGAGTAAATAATAAGAGTGCACCATTAGACATGCGTATGCTGTTCAAGCATTCAGAATTCTGAATCCTGGCATGTGCTTTCCCTTCTGTTTCTGTCAAGTGTTCTTTTTTCCCCTCACAATTGACAGGTTACCAAGAGCCAGATGGGTCTCCCAAATCTCCCGATCCCCCACCCTCTGGATCTGACTGCAGTTCAATCAAAGGGTCGTGGGTTCAGCAGTCAGAATCCAGGTCCCCTCGAATAGCCACCACTCATCGATGTCATGCCACCATGTGCCTATTGTGTTAATCACATCGATCCCTATTTTGTCAAACAATAAAAAACATGCACGCATGTAAACTGTCCTTTCAAATTTATCCCGCCAGTCTAGTCTACAGGAAGTGGACAGAACATTTATTTGTGTCATGTATAGGCCTGATTGCCAAGTGCAGACAAAGGACTGGTTGTTTGGATGAGATTGATGGGATCTTCTCTGACCGAAATTAACAACAGTATCTATAATAATGTCAGCATGGAATGAAACAGTGGGTGGGACCATATACTCCAGGACCATTATTTTAAGCGGAGGGCAAAATAGGAGCACAGCCACAAATCAAATGACCTCAAATTTGAAGGGACTTTCCACATTTTGTTTACTATCCTACAATTGTTTACAATGCTTTCATTTCCACGTGTCTGAATCCAATTCAATAGGGGTATACAGATGTCACATGATTTAGCTGTATAAAATTACATGGTCTTGTTTTCCAATCCATTATGCGGGTGCGTAGCAATACCACAGTATGAATGGAAAGTCAAATCTCCCAGTAAGTCGTCATGGATAACAACCATGCATTCGTATAAGATAATAAGGAAAAAGACCTTTCTAGCAGAACAGTGTGCAACATTGGCAATGTCTACTTTTCTTTGGTTAACTATGGGAACAGTGTATTAACGCACGTATAAATGCACATTCTTTCCTCTCGCAGGGCGTTAATAGCCTGGGAACAAACTGCCCAAAATTTCTCCTGTTGAGGTCCCTTCTCATGGAAGACAGAGGCCCCCAGAGGTCTGTTGAACTAATCTTTCAAGATTTTACTTTGCATTCCGAGTGAGGCAGACTGATCAAAGCAGGCAGATTTGTTATTCAACGCTCCAAGGACAAACTTAAGATAAACAGGTCCACAATTCACAACACTCACCGCCTGGTAGAAAATGTACAAAGGGCACACCACACGTTGCAATGCATTGATTAGAAAATGCTCCGAACACAACCCTGAAAATACATTCCAGAAATGACAGCAAAATGTGGGCTAAATGACCTGGTTATTGTAAGAGTTCTCTGGGGTTCCTTTTCAGAGCAGATGGGTGCCTTTGACGCTGGCTGAGATGACCTTTCACCATTTCTGAAAATCTCATTAAAGCGCTCTTCCTCTTTTTTTTTTTTTTACACGGTTACTCTTCAGCATCGGACAGGGAGGCAGGGACCGGCACAACCACAGTGCCTGCTTTGTTGCTGGCACCTGACGTTTTTGCCGATGGAAAGCGCGTACCGGAAGATTTGCACAGATGCAAATCGGGTTCCCTGCCGTGATCACCACCTGTTGCCTGTTACATGAGCGGAGAGAGAAATGGCTGCTCCAGTCTTTAGGGTGATTGAGCCTGGGCCTTGGGGGCGCACACAGGAAGCTGGACTGACAAATCACATGACTGACGGCGGTCCTGTGGGCCACCAGGGTCACCTCCCCCGGGAGCCCACGGCTACTGAACACAGCTGCCGCAGAGTTAAGCCAGAATCCAGGCTACCTAAAGCCCCCAGAACCAGAGGCCAGACTACATAAGAAAAACTCCAGCCAGGCACTTCCTGATGGAACAGCTTTGTATCCATAGTAGCGACTCAATATTCTCCAAACAGACTGGTCTGTAGGCGGGCTTCACGTCAATCATGTGGCCTTCATCTATGAGTCTTTTACTGTGTGTGTGTTTGTGTGTGTGTGTGTGTGGGGGTTTGTGCATGTCTGTCTGTGTGTTCTTTGCAAACACTTTTAAATTTGAACAGCTCAATTGCCCAGGGTTGGAGATTATACTGAACCCCACATTCACCCCTAGCCAAAGCAGCTGCAGGCCTGTCCACAGCTAGTGATGGGCCAATGGGCCCCACACAGCTCTCCTGCCAGCCAAAACAAAGATAATTACACCAATTCCAGATTTCCAGGGGTTCCACTGAAACTGCAGTGTCTTGGCATTACACTGATAATCCATCTGTAATTAATGAAGGGGTGCCACCTTCATTTAAGCATACTACCCATGACACATATTACCCATTTTTCTTGGACTCAGTATAGCACTCAAGCAACCATAAACCATCTGAGGTATTTCACCTTTAGTTACATTCTAATGTGGATTGTTTCCTTGCTTTTTTTTTTTGCATTTGGTATGAATGAATGTTCGTTCAACTGTTGGCACTTTAAAACAGAGAGTTTACCTTGTGAAAGCTTCCGTGGAAGACCCTTTTAACTTGGTCGTTGTCAAACGTGGCCCTCTGCATCTCACCCCTGGTGTCTTTGTTGTAGAAGGATACCGATTGTTTGGAGGCTGAAACATAGGCAGAGTGTTAAGTGGAGGCTTCTGATTGCTGAGGGAAATCAACACAGCTTTGCCTCGGGGACCCACTGAAAGAGCTGTGGCAATAAGACATTTTAAAGAATTTCAAGCATTTTCTAGAAACATCTAGCATTTGTTCATGAATATTCTGAATAGTTCTTAAATTAAATAGTTTCGATGCATTTTAATATTTAGCATTATAAAAACCTGTTCAGGAAATAAAATATCTAATTTTGTTAAATTACCAACGATCATTCTGTACCACCGCAACTGCCAATTGAGTAGGCCATTTTTGCATGATTAGACTTTTATAGTAACAATTAAAGGTGTTCTGAGTAATGGCATAGAGTAGTGCGTAATGGTTAATGCTCCATACAGGAACAATTAATTTGTGTACAATAACTGAGACTCGTTAGACGGGCGGTGGGAGACCCCTTTGGGAAAGAGCAGCCGGTGGTCAGCTGTTCCCAGTGGGTCACAGGGAGGTTTCCTTACGATCAACGGTAACCCCGACTTCAGGCTTGTTGCTACTGTCGGCTATCTGCCAGATGTCAAAGGCCCGCGCTGGTGAATCTGGGAGCAGGCGGAAGAGCAGGATAATAGTGTAGCTGGGAGGAAGGCCCTCTGGATGAACCTCTCTGCAAAGCACAAAAATTAAAATAAATAAAAATAACCATTAAAGTTTTGTCTCATTTATTTTATGCACAGCAAGCTTCAGGACTGACAGTCAACATGACCTTGAATGAGTTTGTGGGGACTTTTTATTTCCTTATGTAACTTTGTATTTTTCAGTATTCAATATTCTTGTTTTAGTTTACTTGGTGATTTTCTTGATTTTCCTCATATTTTTTGTTAATTTCAGAAATCACTGGAGTCACTGTGTCATCTATGAAATGAAAAAAGCTGGTAGGACTGAAGAGTAAAAAATACAATGTGCTAAATTTTAAATGAAGCACTTTGGGAGTAAATTTACACTGTAAACCCAATGGATTTAAATGACATTTGCTGAAATTATTTTCCCAACAGAACTTATACCAAATGATAAATCTGGCAAGCCAGAATAACCAGGTGCAATAGACATTAAGTAAATGGCAGGAGACAAACAGATCAGATGAAATATGTGCACTTGTAGATGAAGGTTACTTTTTTGTTTTAACAGACGTGAGACATCATTGACGTGAGATGGCCACTCAAACTGACCCAAGAGTCTTGTCACGATTACCCTTATTTGGCCAGCGATGGCCTCAGCCTGACCGTGATTGGTCAAGTGTTGTCACATGCTCTGCACTGACTAATTGTAAATCTCATTGCAGAAAAACAAGCTGTAGGCAGCACAGGTCAAAGCCACAGCTGTGTTCCTCACAAACACAATCATCTCATTTTATGAAATTGATCTCAGCACCACTGTGCTCCTCAGAGAGGCTGCAAGCATTTTTCATTTCCCAGAAAGAACTATTTCTGGAAGTTTCCATTCCCCCGCCATCGATCCCTCACGCAAAGCAATACAGGGGGTGCTCACGGACGTACCAAGCTTTGCCTGGCCATGGGTGTTTGAAGGGAGTCCGGTGCAGCTCTGCCATTGCCTGAGGGATTTATCAATCAATTCTGGCTGGTGCCCCTGCACACTGTGACACACAGTGTGACTTCTACTGACTAAAGCAATTTTTCATCGCTAAATGCTTCATTCTACAAGCTGAAACAACAAGCAGGCCCAGCTGGACGAAAGGGCAAGAAGGCATTGACGGATTCCCAAAGAAGAAATGGTGGAAAATGGAAGGGTGTTGACACTGCTGCACTAAACAACGCTAAGGTAAAATGAATAGTGGACATCCCCGGGGAATGAAAGGTAGAGAGGGTGCTGGTTCTGACGTACTTCGTGGGTTGGCTCAGGAAGGCGTTTTTGTGGAGCCTGTAGGCGATGAAACTGTTGAAGGAGCCGGGCTCCATGGATATCCCTTTTGTAGCAGCGAAGGTCCTGTCTGTGATGTTGAAGGCCTCCAGCATTCTGAAGCCTGCAGGTGCAATACACAGCACCAGTCACACGTTGCATATTCACAAACACAAAAGAAAAGTGTGGTTATCACATGCACATACACATAGGTAGGAGCCTGTGCTGTGTTTATTTGTCAAAGTGCACCAGGCTCTGTAATAATATGGCAAGCCAACAGTGTTTTTCAACCTTAATTATATATTAAGATGATAATGGGCACCTTTGAAATCCTGCACGCTATTTGAAACTATCAGAGAACTCAGGTATGGTCAATATAACTAGATGACTGCTCACTCTGTCTAGAGATGACAGAGCATCACAAACAAGCGTTAAGAATTGAATTCATTCATGCTGACTTACCCGGTGATGTGAATCCATCCAAGTAAATCAAAGGGCAAGCTGAGAAAATCAGTCACAAAAGCAGCAGTTAAATCAGAATGCAATGACGGTACAGTTTTAAGACATCCTGTCCTTCAACTCAACGTTATTTGCAGAGGTGTCCAATAGTGGGACACAAAACAGAAGAGGTAATTACTTGATGTTGCTGTTTCGCAGATGAACGTGATGAGGTTGTCCTGGATCTTGGTAAAGGCATCAAAGTCGTCCACTACGAAGACATGGCGCTCGCTGGGCTTGCTCCCGATGTTGCGCAGCTCAACATGGTCAACGTCAGCGACACCGATGACGAACACACTGTAACCTGGACAGGGGAAGAGGTGGGCGATACCAATTCAAGGTTCAATCAAATGAACTTGAGTTTTTTTAAGGCATACGCAATTCAAGCAAACCAGATTAAATTCTTTCAAATGCAATCAAACAGGCGTTAATGGTGATTAAGACATCAAGGAACAGGAAAAGGCGTGGCCTGAAAGTGGTGGTGCCTTTTTTAAACAGAATAATCTGTATGCCTGTCTCCAGCTTTATAATTCTCACTGTTTTAATGTGATCAATAAAATATAAAACAAAAAATAAGACAAAAAAATAATTTTAGTTTCAAAATAATTATGAATGAATCAAGGAATATCATCATACTTGATTATGCAACATTTAAAACAATTAAATAATGTAGGCATTTCCCACTTTTGTATTAATGTGCTTTATTTTTTGGGCATATGCCTTGCATAAAATAATTTTAACGTAGTAAGAGGGATGAGAGAAATAAGCATGAAGTAAAATTATTTATCAATAGGTTTAGGTCATCCACACAATATCAGACAACAATTCAGGTATCTGGTAGTAATAATTCTGGTGTTTAATGATGATAAAGGAGTTAAAATCTTCAGTAGATGTGATACACACTTGTACTTGCAGCTGGTTTAATTAGATAGCCATTACTGCACCTCTCATTGGTCAAAATGCATTGCTGCATAGGCTACTGTATCATGTCGAGTCTAAGCTGTTTTTACCATTAGTTGTTCATTCTGGCTCAAGCAAGCTATCATGCCTTATGGCACTGCATAATAATAAACTTGAATTTTTTTCACCAAATACAAGTTACTCACCTCATTTTTGTACAGCATTAAAGCAAAGAGGGCCATACATGTCAATTACCTCGGGCCAGCAGTTACTACAACATAGACTCATCTACATGAAGTGCATATCATGCATTCCTAAACCAACTTTGCATGCATGGGACCATACACAGATCGGTCATCTGTCATCTTTCAAGGAAACAGCCTGCTGAAAGTAGCCTGCAGGCTTACAGCAGCACTAAAACACCGATTCAACGAATCAATGTCTTAAATGAAGACTGTAATTAGCTGAATAATAGGGTGTTTGCCAGAACAAAAACCTGCACCCACATCAGCTTTCTCGGATGAGGTCGAGCACCACTGCTTTTGGGGTTTTTACATTCCTGGTTAAACCTGTCAACTCTCACCGGAGTGCTGCAGCTTGGCGGCATTCTTCTTGACCTCATCTTGAGAGCGGCCATCAGTGACGACAACCAGGACCTTTGGAACGTTCCTCCTCATTCCGCTGTCAGAGGTGAAGACCTTGTCGCTGACGTGCTTCAGAGCAACGCCTGAACGGAGAACAGAGAGAACATAAGAACATAAGTGTGCGATATCGAGAACAGGCCATTAAGGTTGTATAGACTTATAATTTCAGCGACTGTCTAGGGAGCATCAAGCACTGTTAAGCCCCCGGTCTTGAACGCCCCACAAGTTCCTGGTTGTACTAAATGACCTGGCAAGCTGCTCCACGTATTAACAACTATCTATGTGGGAAGAACACCCTCTGACAGCAGTGTATAATTTGCCTTATTTGCCTTTAACTAATTCCAAGCTCTGTCCCCTTGTTCTGCGGGCAAGGCCCAACCTGTAAACTGTAAATCCAGTTTATGATTCCTTTTCACAAATCTAAGTTAAGGCATGTTAAGTAACCTTTCACATCTTATGTCTGTATGGCTGCCAACCCCAAGTAAGGTGCATCACAGGCAATACTTTGCACCGGTGTGCTCACATATACATAGCTCTTAAAAGCAAAGGACATGGGCTGCTGGTTGGCCCATATTACTAAGGCACATGCCTGTTTTGGTGTTTCCGCCCTGGTAGCGGACGAGCTGAAGAGCGGCCAGGACCATTCCCTTGTCCTGGTACGTGTTCAGTTTGAACTCTGTCTTTGCGCCGTCACTGAACTGCACGAAAGACACCTGTTCCCAAAGACAATAGAGACAACAATGAATATCGCTGCAAATATCTTTAAAAAAAAACATCCACAATCAGACTTGAGGTACGCGCAGGTGTAATTTTTGTTTTTAGCGGAGCCACACACCTGCATTCCTGAGGGGCTGACAACGTCGAAGGCGCCGATGGTGCTGAACACGAACTGCACCACCTTGTTGAAGTTGTCGTCACCGATACTCCACGAGCCATCGATCAGGAACACCAGATCAGCCTTAGCACCTTTGCACACTGTCAAAGACATAAGAGGAGGATGAACTTGAGAGAAAAGAGACACAGGCAGATATCAAGTGAGACAAGCAAACGCAATGATGACAGACAACATTTGAGTGATAGGATGGAAATGTAAAGATTTTCATGGTTTCATTTGTTTTACCCCCAGGAAACAGCTCACAAAATGTCATGGTGGTCTAAATAATGCAGATTAGGGCCTCTCCTCTCCTCCTGTCCTCTGATGTAAATTAACTTGAAATTGAACTTTAGAGGCTTTCCTCAGAAGTGGGGTTATGTACCGTGTCATTTTCATAGTTGCACAAATTTGTAAATAAGAAGCTTTAAATAATATACCCATCAGACTAAACTAACTCAGTCCTTTAATAACATATAATCCTTCTTTTTAAATTCACATATCTCAGACCTCCCGCGTGACCCTTTGAGAATAATGAGCAATCTGGCACTGATACGATCTGCAATAAACAAAGCATAGCAGGCCCATATTCCACTCTATACCTCCTCGAAGGAAAGGGCTCTTGCGAAATTCCCTCAGAGACGCGGAACACGGCCGTGGTTAACCACAGACGGCATTCTGAAGCCATTAGTTCAGCGGTCTTTGTCCCGAGTGTGTCTGCACCACCAGTCTGCACTGAGGTGGGCAGACAGCCCAAAGTGGTGGTTTCCACAAACCCGCTGGCCGCTCATCGCCAAAACCATTCCGGCTGTGCAGGTCATGGGCCATGACGCGAAAACGTTGTAATGTCACAGCGGGTCCTCTCTGCACATGTGCCCGAGCACGGAATGCTGATGTCAACATTGAGACCATGTTTCCTGATCCTTTCCAGGCTATATATATATATACTGGTAAAGGTACCTTATAAACACTGCACGCAAACCATGGCGGGCAGATGTAAGCTGATGTTTAATTCAATGACAGTGAGGTTATTGGTACAGTATGTTTGATTTGTTTTCTCCTTTATATTATGTATCCCCCCAGATAGCAGTGCATTACAACTTCTAGATTTGAGAGTCAAAGATCATTTCAGCCTGGGCTGATGTATTAATACGGGGGGGTTTTTCTGTAAGAGATATACAAATTTATATAAATTTCCTTACCTTCCCAGGCAGGGGGAATTGTGGCTGGAGGAGGTGGAGTTGGCGGTTCTGTTGGAGCCTCTGTGACCTTTATCACTGAAAATGAAAACCACGCATATTTATTGTGTCAAATCATCCTCACTTCAATATTATGTCAACATCCCCTCTGTGTCATGTCGCAAAATGGCTAATGAAAAAGGGGGAGGTTTCAAACCAGGGGGAAGGTTTCAGTCGGTTGCTCCACAAAACATGAGATATTAACAACATGATGAACTAAAGACAAAGGTCCCCAACCAAGGGAGCCAATTATATTCTTATTTCTCCAATGCTTTGTGTAGCCTAAGTCCAAGTGCGAACTCTGATCTCTGTCAAGCAAACATCAACATCACATCAATGTTAACCACACAGCATGCTTCTTTCAATGGGTTTTTAATGAAAGGACATTCAGATTTTTAAATTTTCTGGTTGAAAGCTATGAGCTTACAGGTTCGTTCTTTCACGCTGACACCTGGTCCTTCGAGGTTCGGGGTCTGGGCATAAACGGTGGCGTTGTATAGGGCATCCTGAGAGAGGCCATCGAAACAGTACTGGCTCTCAGACCCGGTGATGGTGATTTCCTGTTGTCCTTTGCTGGATGCTGGGGATAAACATACGAATGTGTTGGCTTTGCTACTAAAACTGTACTAATTCAGAATGAATGGGACTTTACAGTATTACAAACACAAGTCTAGCCCCCCACTTACGGTCAAATGGGTTCAGCTTAATCCTGTAAGAGGTGGCTGATCTTTGAGGAGTCCACCTGATGCAGAAGGTGTCATAGCCAACGTTGTACGTGACCAGGTCTGTGACATTCAGGTACACTGCAAATGAAATGGGAGAAAAAGGGTCACAGAAGCCATACCACTATGCAATCTGCGCCTGCTGAATGGCTGAAGCTAAGCAGGTTGTGGGCTTGGTTAGTACTTGGATGGGAGACCTCTGGAGAAAACTAAGTTGCTGCTGGAAGTGGTGTTGGTGGGCCAGTAGGGGGCAGTCTTCCCTCTGGTCAAATAAACCCCAATGCCCCAGTGCAGTGATGGGGACACTGTGCTGTAGGAGATGCTGTCTTTCGGATGAGACGTTAAACCGAGGTCCTGACTCACTGTGGTCATTAAAGATCCCATGACACTTATCGTAAAGAGTAGGGGTTTCCCCGGTGTACTGGCTAAACTCCCAACCCAGGCTCATTCAATCTGCCACCTAATCATCCCCCAGTTCAATTGGCTAAAAAAATTATTCTCTCCCTCTCCACCTCAGCTGATGTGTGGTGAGCATACTGGCGCAAAATGGCTGCCGTTGCATCACCCAGGTGGGTGCTACACATTGGTGGTGGTAGAGGCGAGTTTCCCCCTCATCATTGTAAAGCGCTTTGAGTATCGAGAAAGGCGCTATATAAATGCCATGCATTATTATTATTAGAAGTAGCACCACTTCTCAAGCTTTCTTGGTCAAGAAAATATGAAAGTTTAATATATGTAATGTATGTTTTTTCTTTCCATCTTTCTGGGGTCCCTCTTGAATTCCTTCAAAAAATTGTTATTTCCCTAGAGTAAAGCCTAATTTATACTTCGTCGCACGACCCTTTCGACAAGTGTCGAATGACAAAAATGACGTATTTCCAACTGTCACTTGACACTTTTTCTCAGTGTCGCGCACCTCTAGAATGTTGTTGTTGCAAAGTCCAATTGGACAGCCAGATGGAACGCCTGAATTCATTGTCATGGATACGTTTTAAAAGTTCTTCCACCTCCGCAATTTCAGTAATTTCACAGAGCGCTGCCAAGTAGCCTGGCTCAAGCCATAGAGACAATCGAAACCTCATCGCAGACCTTCGCCCGAAGTATAAATGCCAAACGTCGCTCGACACTTGTCGAAAGGGGCGTGCAACAAAGTATAAATCAGGCTTAAGGAATGTATGCACATGGGAAGAAACTCACATGTCGTTCCTTGTCCAACCAGAGGTCCACTCAGGCCAGCATCATATTGGGCCAAAACTTTGAGGTCATAGGTCGTGCCAGGTTGCAGATTGTGAAGGATGTATGTGGTAACGTCCCCAGTGAACACCTCCATGGGCTCGTTCTTACCTGAAAATGCAAACCCACACAAGACACCTTTTTGAGAGACATAGAGAAACACCCACAACAATTGCTTATTGAACAACAGGATCTTTTGCTCACAATTTTTTTCGAAGCTTTATTCAGTCATTTCTATTTTAATGAACTCAATGAATTTAAAAAAGACAAGCCTAGGTGGACTAAATAACACAATTACATATTTAATACACAAAATGTTTGTCCAAGGCAGAAAGCCTGTGAAATAATTAACTTTAACTCATTTAAACCACAAGAATTACACAGAGCATAACATGACATTTTACTCTTTTTTAAATTATCCATGTTATTTTTCTTCTGAAAATGACCCTTGACACGGCTGTCTCTGTATGGGAGCTCACCTTCAGGCTGGTAGATCAGTTTGTACCCCAAAACCCTAGATGGAGCGGCATCCCAGGACACACGGAAGTGGGTGTACCACTCATCCGAAACACGCAGGTTTCGTGGCGCCAATAGGCCCACTGGACAGTTACACAGAAATGAGATGGGTGTCAGATCCCTTTCCGCTTTCCCAAGCACAAAAAGAACATGCATACTACAGGGTTATCCTGCGTTAGCTGGAACTCCCTTGGGAAAAAATATATATAAATAATAATAATGACAATGATAATAATGATGATGATGATGAAGATGGTGAATGGGGCCAGGGTTAATGACTTGGGGTGGGGTCAATAGCTCCGAGTGGTGTCACAGGTCACAGTCTGACGACAGGGTTACCTGTGCGTCCATCGCCAGACAGGTCTCCACCCGCCCCATCAGGGTAGATGGCCGCCACGTTGATCCTGTACGGTGTGTCAGGCTGCAGGTTCTGGAGGATGACATTGTTCCTATTCCCAGGCACAACAGTCTGTGTGAAGCATCAGGGAGAAATGCTTTATTCCATGCACACGGTAGACACAAACACATAGAAAATACATACATTAATGAACACATACAGTTGGGTATTTCAAGAAGACAAAGGCCCCATCAACCCATCAACAGAGCACGACTACCCACCCAATGGTTTGAGGAGCATGACATTGACATTGTCCATATGCCATGGGCTTCTCAGTCACCAGATTTGAACTCATTCAAGCATTTGTGGAATATTCTGGCACAATGCCCGAGACAGATTTTCCATTTTTCCGCTTCTTACGGAAAAGTGGTATCGTATTCCTCTTGCGTCATTTCCACACATTGGTACTCTCTACGTCAGTGGTTCTCAACCCTGGTCCTGGAGTACCCCTGTGTATGCTGGTTTTCATATACAACATATTCTGGTTTAAGAGGGTAAATAATCCCTCTAAACATTAAAAACACCTAATTAAGAAAAATTTACATCTTGTTAAAATTCTGGTATTACAATTGTGATTGGATACACAGGGGTAATCCAGGACCAGGGTTGAGAACCACTGCTCTACGTCATGGCACGTACAGGCTGTTCTGTACAGCACCCCTAAGTGCCATTATATTAGTGTTTCCTTTTTTCAGACTACCACAATATACATGTTTCAAAAAATACACAAATTCACTTTTAAAAATCTCATTATCTCATAACAATATTGTATGGTATTTTCATCAGAATGTCAAAACTGGCTGACATTTTGTAAGAAAATGTCACAGAATGCCACTCTACGAAAGCCATAATGCATTACTTGTGTATCCATACATTATAGAGAAATACTTGCATGCTTATAATAGTGTTACACATTCTTTATTAGGCTATAATGATATGTTTATAGCAGAGCAATATACGATTTGTGAGGTGATAATTCCATGTTTATAGAAGTGTAAAGAATGCTTTATGCAGTGATAATTCCATGTTTATAGAAGTGTAACATACACTTTATGAAGTGATAATTTCATGTTTGTATGTTAAGTGTGGCAACGGATTCTTTGGAGCCAACCCCTTCTGCACTTACAAACTCATCGATGGGGTCCCCGGTGGTGGGGGCGTAGGTGATGCGATACTGCTGAACGGGCCCCTGTGCATGCTCCCAGTTGACACTCAGTGTGCTGGTGGTGGGGTCAAACACGACCATGTTTCTCGGGCCACTACGTGGCACTGTGGAACAGATTAAAGCATTGCACATTCGAAAGTAACACTTTTTTTTAAGCACATACACTTGCTGAATGCTGTAGCTCTTTTAAATACTTTCAAACTAATTCTGTTTTCTCTTTGTAATCTGAAATCTGTATAATGTGTTTTTCAGTACCTGTGCCATTATGTAATTGTCTTTACCGCTATTTCTGCTGCCCTGTATGAGCTAAGTCTCACTTGTAAAATAGGGTTTCATTTCAATGCAATTTCTTAGTGTAATACAGGTTGATGCTGAAAAAGATTAAATTTTGCTGTTTGTATTTTCCAAGGCACGCAAATTTTCGGGAAAATTTCAGTTTTGTCAACATAAGAGAAATGTGTCCAGTATAATGCCCTTGTGACAACCATTCAATGGTGCCTGCTCAGATTTTGTTTAAAACAAACAAATTTTAATATGAGGGCTTGTCTAAAGAAGAGGGGGGTCTTACATGTTTTGCCATCATCGGCCACTGGCTGTCCCTCGCCATCGGCGTAGAGAGCCACGACACTCACAGAATATGGTGTGTCGGGGAGGAGCTGGTCCAGCAACGCGGTGTTGGTTTTTCCTGGCACCAGAACCTGCAGGTGAGAGAAGGAGGAATGAGCCAATATACCCACCCATAACTTCAAAACCTCTGCACCCTGCCACGAGCATCAAAACTTCTGCACCCTGCCCAGAGCATCAAAACAACTGCACCCTGCCCAGAGCATAAAAACAACTGCACCCCGCCCTGGATATCAAAACTACCGCACCCCGCCCAGAACTTCAAAACTACCGCACCTCGCCCAGAACCCCAGAACTACCACACCCCAGTCAGAACCCCAGAACTACTGCATTCAGCCCAGCATCCCAAAGGGAGGTGGACTATATGGACAAGGGCAATAAATAAAATGCATGGAAAGACTGAGGTTCAATTTTATTTTGGAATGGCGTGGTGAACGGGTGTTAAACAAGTCATGCCAAGACACTTTCATGGTTTCAAATTAAAGGACTCAATCATGTTTTTCCACAATATTATATACGTCTGATATGCTGCAATAGTAATTGCATTCATTAACAAGTTAATGCATGCTGAGAGTTCAAAGGACGGAAGTCTTACATGACTCCCCATCTGGTTGAACAGTAAGCAGATCAGTGAGATTTAGCATCAAACAAACTGAGGATAGCCCACTTGATTTAGCACTGGTTTCACATGCCTGGATCCTCTTGTAAGGTAAGTAATCACCTAAGACCTGACCTGTACACCCTCCATCTGGTAGCGGCATGTGAAGCTAGCCACATTGCTACTGACGTGGTAAGCTGGCTGCATCCCCCATCAACCACTGCCCTCCAACACCCCCCCCCACCTCAACTGAGTTATTCCCCACGGAAACAAAGGTGATGTGATCTAATGTGTATTACCAACAATATTAACAGTTATGTATGGTGTAATTGAGGAGCTCTGTTGATTGCCCCTAATTCTCAATATACTGTATGTGTAAAACTACCCCTATACTTCCGTGGAAGTGTCCTGTAAGTGTCATAGTCACAGCATAAACATACCAGACGCTTCTAGACGGATTTAAAACTAACAAAATGTCGGTTTTGCCTCCAAATCATGTGGAACTGCCGGAACAGTTTACACAGTGAGACTCTTCTTTTGCAGAATTAAACTGTACAGTAAACCCCCAAACCCTAAACCTCACCCTCAGTACCTCAGGCCCTGTTATTATAGAGAGCAACTGATATTTGTTGGTGACTCACAGACTCAGAGGGCCTTGTTCCAGTCAGAGGAGCATAGACGACACGGTACTGTTGGACCTGGCCAGAGGCAGGCTCCCAACGGACGTTCAGGCTGTTGGTTGTGGGGTTGAAGACCTGTATGTTCCTGGGAGGGGTGCGTTCCACTGGGGGGAAGAGACGAAAAGAGAGGGGAATCAAAGAACACATAATCACAACCCATACGCACACGCACACGCACACATGCAAACACGTAAATGCACACACACACACACACACACACACACACAGGCGCCTTCCCATAAAAACTAAAAAGGCACGTCCTGGAGCACTGTGCTGTTGTTAGCAAGGCCCACATCAAGTCAGTAAACAAGAGGAGGCTTGTTAACCAGCACGGTTAGGCATATCCGAAATGCTGATCTAAGCCATATCACCATGCTGCAAAGCTCTTCTTGTTTTTTTTTTTTACAGGGCACACATTGCACTAAAGAGACGGAAATAGTTTTTTCGCTCTCTGATAAAATGGCTTCACTGGCCTTTTAAAACTGAAGCAGATGTTCTCATTCTTTGTACTGCTCAGTAGCTGTGCCCTCATAAAGTAACAGTGGGAATGTGCGTGTATGAGTGCACTTCTGCCTCAGAGGGTATACAGTACGACCGTGACTCAGACATCAATAAAAACCTCCTTCAAAACAGCAGAAATATGCACCCACCACATAAGTTAAACACCATTTCAAGTCTCAAGAAAGCAGCCAATTCCTTCCTTTCCACCTGTTTCTGAGGACCACCTTGTTTGTAGGAATTGGAGAATACAGCTTTTGTTCCTTAGTTTTCCTATATATTTCTGCTCTCCTGGGAAAAACAGGTTACTCACCCATTCCCCATCGACCAGCAACTGCCCTACAATGTACCCCCCGCCCCCCACAAAGAGCGAGGACCAGGGATACTTAATGAGGTCTTTAGAAGAAGCATCCCCCTCTCTTATATTTAGGATCTGACTACTGGTTAAAAAGAGAACAGTTCTCAATGACCAGAATGATCTGGCATTTTGAAACCATAAATGCCTTACCCCTTAAGGGTAAAAAAAATCACATCAAACAAACAGGCAATGAGGAGCTATACTGTTGTAATTTTTTGTGAACCAAACTCTGAGGGGGAAGAGTTCCTTTCCAAATATGTGACAGGAACTGAAGCCTGTATGTTTGCTGAGGTAAAACAAACCAGCAATTTATCTGATCATATAATTTTACACCTGCACCCCCACACACACCCCCATTTTACATGCATCACTCACATGTCTTTCCATTTTCAGAAAGCCGTTTGCCCTCCCCTGGAGGGTACACAGGCACCACCGTCACCGTGTAGACCGTGTCCGAGAGAAGATTCTTCAGAACGGTGGTGGTCGTGCCCCCAGAGACTTGCTCCTGTTCAGAAGCATGGAAAAAAAGAACAAGACTAAGCACTCTCAAGCTCTCTTAATCACGATAATCACACCCGCCCAACGGACTATGGTATTGTTGAAAGGCTTGGTGAGCTAGCAGAGCGTGCTACTGTACCATGTCCTCGGCACCCCCCTGTGGCGGGAACGTAAAAGATCCTGTACTGGCGCACATTCCCCTCGGCGGGTTCCCACGTGACCTTCAGCGTGCTGGTGGTGGGGTCAGTGACCTGGAGATTCCTCACTCCACCCAGGGGTTCTAAGGAGAAACAATACAGTGAAATACCATCCAATACAATACAATACAACAGGAATGGAATTTACACACCCATAGTACCATTCCAAGCATTACAGGAAGCATGCTAGTACTGATTGGGACTCACCTATTGCTACCTTCCAATCAGAACATTAAGATGCATCTAGCAAGACCTGGAATGGCTGAATACAACTGTAAGACAATTCTGTATATACAATTTAAGGTCATTACAATTACACAGTAAAATGTCCAGTGTTAATTCAACTCTCCCATTCCAAAAGGGACCATATATACTAAGAGTTGATTTAACACTGAACATTTTACCATGCAAAAAAAAAAGAATGCACATGAATGGGGTATGTGCACCAGACCTATGTATAATCTTACATAATTATACAGGACAGATAAGATGGCTAGTGCATGCAATCTCAAGTGTTGATTAAGGCAACTATTTATTATTCCACTGATCAACTTGTCACTCTTTTGTGCTTCATGCATTGGCCCATGTGCAAAACTCAGAGGGTAAAAACATCCAGCACACATGTAGATCAAGGCCCTCTAATGATAATGGGGCATTACAGTATAATTTGAAACACTTGAAACACTGGCCTGGATTCAATGAAAAATTTCCATTAACTTCTTAACTGACTTCAATAAATGATGTTTGATTTTTCTCTTCACAAACAAAAAAAGTGTGGTTCAGCAAAATTAACTGACTAAACTCTGCTTGTGAAGAAAATAAAGTTTCACATAAGCAAAATTTAAGGAAAACGTTGATTGAATTCAGACCTCCGTCTCATTCTTGAAAAACTACAGTGTGCCCCAACCGCTCCTGCGACCCTAAACACTCTTCCCACCTCAAAAACTGCCCTCACCTTTCCCTTAGTCACTTACTGGTCTTTCCTTGGCCAGATATCTCCTTGCTCTCGCCAGTAGGGTACACAGCAGCCACACTGATGGTGTAGGGCGTGTCTGGGGTCAGCTTCTGCAGGATGACGCTGTTCTTCCTCCCCCCGACTTGGGTCTATTTATCAGGACAGGTTTATTTTATGATTAAATGGATGTACCCCCAGCTACTAAATAACAGTCAACAACCTCAAATGTTTGATATGCTCATGCATGGTATTACATCATATTAAAGAAGACTCAGAGGCTTATGGATAAATCAGAAATATTTTAGGTTCTATACAATATTGTACATTATGCATGTTTTTGTATTGTAATTGTTTTTGAAATAATCTTTTATCTGCAGAGCATATCTCATATTTTTACATTTTTTATGCTGCTTGAACATGTTATGGTTCTTACAGTAAACAGCTTCTTACAGTATAGCATACATGTGGACCATGGCCAAGATTTAATCAATATTTATCCTTTGACATAAAGATACCAATATTAGGTTGTTAAATTGTTTGTGATGAAACAAAAAAAGTTTATGAAGAATGTAAGAAAGTAACTTTTGACTTTAACTGTATAGAAAAATGAGGACAAACTGATTGAATTGTCTGCAAGCAATCCATTTTCCTCAAGCTACTTTTAGACCAATGGCAGCAAAAAAAGTGCAGCTAAAACCAGCACTATAAATGAAAACTCGACTCACAGCAGCAATGTAAAAAACTCACTCACTGACTGACTGTTCTGACATTTTTGTTTTTTCCATTTTCAATGTTAGAATAATTAGAGTCCCTCAGGGTTCCATCCTTGGTTCTCTTCGATTCATAACACAAGCAGCATGCTGTACCTTTTTATCCCATCAAAATAAACAATGTCATAAACAAGTCTCAAGTCATCTTGAGTTTCCCTTTCAGTCTTTATGTCTGTCTCCCTGAGTTGTTTTGGAACATAACAAAACAAATTATCTCAAAGAATAAATCCAATAAATTTGCCATCTAAGACTGGCCACATTCCCTGCCACTAAAAAGACAAAAGTAGCCTAACCCTTCAGCTTATGAGTCCATGTTTTTGTTTTTCCCAGGGAGGATACCATTTTGCATGGAAGATGAAGTAATAACTATGGCTGCAGCCATATTTTTAAACCTCCACGTTGTCTCTGTGCATTAAACTAACATGAAATGCTAATACCTAATAATTATTCCGTTAAAGTTACACCTTTTTTATGAGCCAATTCATTGAAATCGGACAGAGCAAGGTGAGATGCTTCTACCATTGCTCTGAAACCAACCCACTAACCACTTTTCATAGAGGCCTCTCACAATACATACTTATAGGCCAACTGTAATTCACTTCACAAGCAAATTTTTTAAGTGATAACTTAAGCTGTTTTTTTCCAGTGCCATTTCAGGCCAATGTAAATTCATATTCTAATCTACAAAACAGAAGAGTCCATTTACTGGCATACATTTAGACAGAAGAATGGGGCAGGATGTGTGTGTGTGTGTGTGTGTGTGTGTGTGTGTGTGTGTGTGTGTGTGTGTGTGTGTGTGTGTGTGTGTGTGTGTGTGTGTGTGTGTGTGTGTGTGTGTGTGTGTGTGTGTGTGTGTGTGTGTGTGTGTGTGTGTGTGTGTGTGTGTGTGTGTGTGTGTGTGTGTGTGTGTGTGTGTGTGTGTGTGTGTGTGTGTGTGTGTGTGTGTGTGTGTGCGTGAGCATGCATGTTTGTGTCCAGGTGAGGAGGTGTTGGATGGTCTTGTCAGAAATCCATAAAAGTATCAGGATTCAACAAGGAGCACTTGTTGAAATGCTGATTAAGATGCCTACAAGGTAGAAATGGAAGTGGATGGAAGTTATGTGATTTATGAACAACATGTATGTATGGAGCTATCATGGACTGTCAATCACTGACTCATATGAAGCAATCATATGTCTTTGCCCCAATGCCCCCAAATTAAAACACTGTGATTGGCTCAAACCAGAAAGTCACTAGAAGTCTCCACCCATTTTCCCATCACTACTATCGGGGTCACAAAACAGATTATAAGCCAATCACATACTCAGCTCCTTTTGTTAACATTGAGAGGTCTGTCTCTCTACTGTTGAAGCCTTAACAATTCAAAATGATGCATCTCATGAGTATTGGGATATGGACATACTGTGCCAATACATACTTGTCCATAGGCAATTATCTTATCATAAATATTCATAAGCTGCAAGGAAAACCTTTTTATTAACCGGAACCTCCTAGAGTAAGCAAGAAGTGAGACAGAAGGAATGCAGAAGCTGACCACCAGGTCAGTACAAATAATCTACATAGGTAAATTAATTCAACCTTTGCCAACTTAGGTATCGCACCATTGGCAATCTGATTCCATCAAAGCAGTCTCCCACATGGTTCTAAGCTATAAGGGGATTCCTCTCCGGCTTTTCCTCTCCGGCTTTCTTAAAAAAATCTACAGACAGTCTGAACACAAGATTGTGTAATATCAGCCATTCCTGTTTCCATTGGATAAACCCTGCAACCCCAATAAAAGGTTCACTACCCTTCCATGACCCCAGCACAGACTTAAAAAGCAGACTATATAGTATCCCTTACAAAGATATAGGCCTTCTGGCAAATTTGTGTCAAACCTTTGGCATTGTTACCACAGAATTGTTATTCCAGCACATATACCAGTTGCTGGAGCCCAGTGGGGCACTAATAGCGTTCATCATTACGATGGTCACCTCGACATCATGAGCAGAAAAGAACACTCCCCTCACTGCATTTATAAGCAGTCCTCATAAGGCCCTGTGAGCACTCACCGACTGTGATGTTCCCCCGGCAACGGGTTCGTAAGTGATGCGGTAGTTCTGGACTCGGCCTGGGGCATGGTCCCACTTCACCGTCAGGGTGGTGGTGGTGGCATTGTACACCTGCAGGTTCTGGGGGGGTCCTGTCGGAGCTGGGATACGTACAGACAAAAGATGCTGGGTCACACTTCCAAGCACTATCACACGTGACGTGATACACAGTATCCCTTAATTTAAATATCCTCATCTAAAAAAAACTTACCAGGTGTGATTATCTTGGACACTAATGAAGGGAATGGAGGGGGAAAAAATGGAGTTATTAGTACATGACATTAATAAGTTTTAGATGTTTTTGCATGAGGATTGTGATTGATTGGTTGTTTGGCAGATTGATTGATTGGTTAACTGATGGAACTTCGTACATGTGCGTTGACTGCCCATCAGGTCCTCGCTCTCCGACTCATCTGGATAGATAGCAGTGACGGAAACGTCATACATGGTGTCAGGATCCAGATCTTCCAGCACATGACTTATCTCATCATTGTTTAGGATGGCCTTTGCAAAAAGAGAGTAAGAGGGGTCAGAGAGATACCACTTGAACATAGGGTGCACCATAGTTCATGCATACAGAACTTCACCCAACATCCACCATCTGCAAACATCAAAATGTGAAGTGAGGGCTCTTACATATTGTAAGTTGGAGTCACCCTGCTTGACCCATGTGATTCGGTAGAGGGCGACATCAGGGGCGCCGTGTTCCCAGGTGGCCCTGAAACTGGTCAGGGTGACCTCAGAGAACCTCAGATTTTTTGGCGCAGGCACGACATCTGTGTGGATGAAACAGAAGGTTGTTTACTCGTTTCGATTTTGGCGCGCTTTGGTTATTTGGAATTGGACCGGTGCCCTTTGAGAGTAAAGGTGTGCCAAAGGGAGTAGTCTCCCTTTGTAGTAATTTCTCTCTGAAGTGAATTGTGACCATTGGAGAACTCTAGGTTTTCACAATAGCTCCTAGCAGTGTGTCCGGGTGCGTGCCAAGGAGATGGGATCTAATAGCAAAAACACTTCACCTGTTGAGCGATTGTTTCAAGGAAGGCATTGTTTCTGGTGGGGTGAAGACAGAGCCACAAACTGTCCTGTCTCCACAATAACCACATACACCTGATCCCCCTCCACACACCTGAATTCCTTCTGCTCACCTTACCCCTCTGAGACCGCCCGAGCCCTTTTCACACACTGAAAGTAACAAAACACCTCTTACCAGTCACAGCTTGTCCAAGCATCGGGTTGGCAGTCCCTTCGTCGTACACAGGGGTGACGGCAACATCGTACTCGGTCTGGGAGATGAGGTTGTCCAGGCCCTTCCTAGTCACGGAGCCAGGGACTTCGAGCTAAAAGGAAACAACCGGAGGTGAAGTCTCACTTCGTCAGTGTAATTTACACTTCACTGAGATTGGACACATTTAAGAAACGAGCAAGCTTGGTTTCTGGTTGGTTTTAAAACATTCACAGTAGCTCAAGTTAATCAAAAAAAGAAAAGAACACTCGTAAGGGAATCATAGGATTGACAAACACAGTATCTTTTTCTCAAATTTCTGCTCTTGATTATGTGTGCAGTTTGATGTCAAAGCCAACCTGGGAAAAGAAAGAAACCCAAACTCCCCATTTTGAACATGAAGTTTTGCGGCATAAAATGTTTAAGAAACCACAAAAGTCTAAATGATTTCCGAGGAACTTTTCTCCTTCAAAGTTTTGTAACTGAACATGAAGGTTAGCCACTGGAAAACAAACCTCAAGGTGACTGTTATCCCAGCAGTCTAGTCCATATTTATTCAGTGTGACAAAGATCCCCCCACCCCCTAAAAAAATAAGTTGTTGAGCCATTTTGTGGTAGCCATCCGTAAATGAGGCCTGGAAATCTGTAAGCCAGATCGTAGGCATTTGTAATTGCAGAGAATTTACAAAATGTGGAGAAAAAAAAAACAAGCTAAAGAAAAAGTATATTTTCTGTATGGCGGTATTATTCCAGAGGTGGTATTATTCTAGAACCCAAGCGCTCAAATGTCTCAGCGCACCTTTGCGATCAGGCTGTGAATGTGCAACAAAATTATCTGCAGGACCAGAGGCCTTCATTCAAAACAAAATCCACAGCAAATCACTGTTTATGGAGTCCAAAGAATTTCCTGTTTTCTCTGTTAAAAAAACAGTCCTTCATGCAATCATCCATCAGGTAGTGGAGATCTGGCATGATCGCGTTTTGGGAAGCCTGTTTTGGCGAGCGTCGCTGGGCAGAAATCCCCACGTGTTCCCCTGTGTGCGATTTTACTTTAACTCTCTCTTAAATCCAGCAAAGGAGCTGAGAGGAACACCGCAGAATGACTGATGTCTCAGGATGTGGCTCGGGATTGCAGCCAGGACAGGCAAGCCCAGAACCACCATCTCCCCCAACGGACCCCTGACTGCCAGTTAGAAATCCAACCGGACTGGAAAGGCAAAGCACCTCGACTCCCCTTAAAAAAATCCACCAACTTTCCACCTCCTGGCCCACCATGACCCCCACCCCGATTCTCGACTGCATTTAATGCAAAAAAAGGCATAATTCTCTTAAGACACAAAAAAGACTCCTTTGCTCCTAATTCAAAATAGAAACTACGCTCAGAAGACATGAAAAGGAACTACAGTTTTAACACATAAAAAGGAACTGTGCTCTCACTGCAAAAGGGGCCCTGGGCGCTGAGTGTAAAAAGCCATACAGTATATACCTGTGCGGCAGCTGCCCAAGCACAACAGTGATTACAGCACAGGCAGGAGACAGTCCTCTCCCAGCTCTGAACTAAATGTACCAGTTGGCAGCCTGACGTTTCGAGACTGACACAGTGAATGCGCCGTTCCTCACCTCCTTGGCCTCTCCCTCTTCGGCCTTGTAGGTGACGATGTACTTGCGCACGTTGCCTGGCGCGGCATCCCAGTCGAGCTGCATGGTGCTGTGAGTGACGTCCGTTATCCTCAGGTCACCTGCGGGAGGCAGGGGCACTGGAGAGGGAGAGAGAGGTAGACGAAGCGAGAGCGAAAGATGTTCGGTCAAGAGACATGTTCGGTCAGGACCAACTTGGACTCAAAGCGGGATCTGAACTTCTAACATGGGCGGCAGGAGGTGGGGGTGGGGGGGAGGGGGAGTGTACGTACATGTCACTCCCTGGTCCATCAGAGGATCGCTGGCCGCGTCGCCATGAAGGGCGAAGAGACTGATAGAGTACGCAGTGTCCGGGATCAGCCCCATTAGCTGGACATTGGTCACATCAGCCCCAACTCGCAACTGTGGGAGGCAACGATAACAGACGTTACCATTAGATACCGAGGCCAACACCAATTCTCTAGACTAACTAGGGTCAACTCAAAAATCTCTGCATTGAAAACCCAGTTCCTTTCCAACTTCTTGAGGTTCAAAAACAGAGAAGATAGATGGGATATAGGAGCTGAAAATCTGGCTGCTACAGAGAATCTTTTCAAATGTCTATGCTAGCCGTAGCCTCAGCATACATTGTAAGGGCTGCTTTGGAGTATGTGGTTTTCCAGAGTGAGTGATCAACCTGGCTATTTCCAAAACCGCGAATCAATTGTGAATTTGATTCCGGAGTCACTGATAGAAGGCTATCACTCATTACTGCCATAAAAACTAACCGCTTCCCTTCTCAGGTTTTATATATTTGCCCATCTCAACATTCAATAAAATACAAAACTGCTTTATTGTTGCTTATGGGGAGTCATATCTAACTTTCAGGGGGAAAGACAAGCAAAGATACCAATATGAGCTAATCCTTCTTGCTAGCTGTTTTGCCCAAATGGCCGTTGTCTCTATAGCACCTTATCGAAAGGCAGCTCTGCAACATGAGCGCCACAGACTACAGACAAATAGGGTCTAGGCTATTCAAGGCGACGGCATTAAAAGGAACCCCCACAAAAGCTTGAACATGCAAACTGAAGCAGCGAAGAGCTGCCCCTGGCGTTCGCCCATGTTTTGACACGTTTCCTCATTGTTCACCGATTTTCGGTCATGCCTCACCTCTTTCTCATCTGTGGGCACGGTGGCATTTCGGGCGCTGTACAGAAGCATGTACCCAGTGGCCCCATCAGCGGGACCCCACCTCACCCTCATGGTGGTCGTCTGCTCATCGTAGACTGCCATGTTCTTCACAGCAGACAGAGGCACTGTGGAGAGAGTGTCCTTATTTATTTACTCCTTTATATGTTGGGGACAAAGCAAAATGCAATGTTAAAGCTATCATCATATGAATTGTATTGCTTGTTTATAGCCAGAGGCTATAAACTCCTGTCCCTCGGTAGGTTTTAAAAGAAAAGAACAAATAGATCATGAAAGGTAGATATGTAAACAGAAATATACATTTAAAGTTTATTAAAAACCAAATCATCAAATGATTCAGATAAGTCTGAAATTACTTGAATACTGGAAATAGTTTTTTAAAAATGACATTCAATTTGTTCTTGGATCAACTAAGACTGCCAACTTAATTGAGCAGTAAATTCAGGGTTAGAGACACAAACTTATGGAAATGGCCTAACCAGAACAGCGATTGGCTCATTTATTGTGAGGGAAGGTAAATCAGGCCAATAGCACAAGCCCTGACCACCGTGAGGGCTGGTGAATAAACCGGGCTGCATTACACAGCTGCGCACTTCCTGGGAGGAGCCTGAGCATGCAGGGAGCGGCCACAATGTAGCATGGCACGAGCCACAGTGACCAAACTCTGGAGTCCAAGTGGAAGATGAGGCCTCTTTTACAAGATGTAATTTTTGTGAAGGCATAAAAATATAACCAAAAAGAAAACATACAGACACACAGGGTTGACGGCCTTTTGTGTTGTGCAAGCAATAATTACTGCAATATTATTATTACAATGTTCTTAATATGCACATTACTGTGTATGTGTACTTTTGTAATAGCATGAAGTGTGATTTCACCAAAATGACAGAACCAAAAAGATTCAAATCAAGGTCTGATAACCTAATTCTCCCCAGCTTCTTTGAGGAAAGATGCCCAAAGGTATCATGCAAAGGGCTTTGTTCTGAAATGCGTATTACATCACAAATTAGTCAAAATTAAAAATCACAGCATAAAAAATACCACTTCAAAGCTACCCTGTAAAGCACTGTTCCAGCTGAATAAAATACAAAATGTGACTACTGGACTTTGCAGACCTTTCCAAAAACCCTTACAAAACTGGATAGTTTGCTACAAACTTGCAGCTAACATGTAGCGCATTTGCTGCAAACTAAATAGTTTTCCACAAAATGTTGCCAGAGGTTTGTCAGACTTTGCCAGTAGTGGCGAACTAAAAACTTTGCCAGAAGTGAATGGCAGTTCCCACAAAGCTAATTTGCATGTGAAAATATGAGCTTGCCGCAAACCTGTGGCAACAATGCCAAAGGTTTGCTGCAAATTTGCTGGATGGCCTATATTTTTGTAAGGGGAGTTTTAAAGGTTTACTATGACTAACTGAAAGAGGTACTGGGGGGAACAAAAGGCAGTTTGAGGTAAATGAAGTTAAACTCACAGGTGGTTTCTGTGCCCTTCAGCGGCTCACTCTTCTCCTCTCCAACGACCGAATAAACGCTAACCAGATACTCCGTCAGGGGGTTCAGGTTCTCCAGAACAGTTGTGGTCACCGTCCCATCCACAACAATCTGTGAGGGAAAAAACGAGGATGAGTGTGACCATGTGCGCCCGAGAAAGGTCACCGCCCTCGACAGGAAGCGGAGACGTGGATATTCCAGGCGCTCCCAAGCTCATCTCTGGCAAAAAAAGCAGAATGGGTAAACCTCTGGTTCCAGCACCTGTCCACCACAGATTCTGCAGTGATGTATCCCAACTGCATACAGACAGCAGCATATAGAGAAAACAACGTGAAGTGAATGCCACAAGATCAACAGTGGATGAAAGTGAGCTCAAAGAGAAGACTGCAATTAACATCACTGTGTCGCGTGTGGAAAAATGTTGGCCTTTGGTCGTCTGAGAGGATGAGTTATGAGAATGAAGCTTTATGGAGCTGGGTTTCTAGCCACATGGAAAAAGCTGTTCTTTGGTCTTATTCTCTGGTTTCCATTATATAAAAATTATTGAACTTTAATGGTCTATGGCAGGGGTTCCCAAACTGTAGGTCATGAGAGAGGTTGAGGTGGGTTACAAGTTTCACATGTTAAACACATTATAGCTATATGAAAGTTGTTGCAATGGAAACTGACACTGAACAGTCACTTTTTTAGTTGAAGGAATGTCCTATTAGTGTCCAATCATCTCTCTCATGTAATGTGTCTGCTCATGGCAATAGCTCCTGTTGACCATTTAGGTAATGGTGATTCTAAGAGCAAAATATCTCCTCATGCCATATTCCTGGAAGGGGAAAAGAGAAGGGGAGAGGAAGAGAGTGAATTGAATTGAGATTGGAGAAGAATACAGAGAGTGTGGGATGAAGGGAAAAGAGGGAGGGAGAGGAAGAGGTTGAAAAAAGAAAGAGAGAGGGAAAGAAAGAGCAAGAGAAAGAAAGGAGAGGAGAGAGAGAGTTAAATGCATCACTTTATGCAAGGTCGATGACCTTGCTTGTGATGCTCACCTCTCTCGGCTGCCCAGATAGGGTCATGTACTGCACATGGTACTTCTCCACAGGACCTTCGGGCGCAGTCCAGGTGGCCCGGAAGGAGTGATGGGTCACCTCAGACGTAATGAGGTCAGTGGGTGAGTCCACCCCACCTGGAGAAGGAAGCACGCAGGGAGAAAGTGATCAGAATGACACTTCTGGAACCAAACGGCAGGAACCAAAGCAACCTCCGTAGAGGCTGTAGAGACCACATCCCCATTTCTGGCCTTCCTGATCATGATTTTGCCTAAATTAGACTTAGAAGAAAAGTTGCTCTTTGCCTTTAAAGCTGTATGTGTGTAGCAGTCTGGGAAAGCCCTTTACAAAATTTGACATTCTGGACTGTCTTAAAAAGTATACTGAGAACTGGTAAAATGTAGATACAGTCTTGTCCAAAAGTATTTGGACAGTGACACATCTTTTGTTGTTTTGGGGGACTATGTATACAAAGGGCTACACGCTTCACCTGATATCAATAAATTAAAGCTGGAAGTCTGCACTTTGACTTCATAGTCACTGTTCCATTTCAAATCCAATGTGCTGGAGTACAGAGCCAAAACAAAAAAAATGTGTCACTGTCCAAATACTCTTGGACTGCACTGTACCTCAGTCAGAAGTACTAGTAAAACTTCTAATCAATTTCATTTATTCATTCATGCCTGTCAACCTGTCATACCTTTAAAATAAACAATTTGCTCCTGTATTCATAAAATATTTGTGTTCCAAAAAAACTACAGGATCACTAATCTGATCAATAATGTAATCAATAATGTGATGAAAAATTATAGTTGATGTACATTGGGTTTCAGCTGCTCACATTTCTCATTGTGATTATAAACAGAATGATAGTAGAAAGCTTCCCCTGTCATATAACCCAGTGGCAGCCATTCCTCTTGGCATCTTAAAACACCCAGCATTATTTAATCAAATCTTCCCGCTGTCAAGGCACACACACATTTTAGGGGACCTGGCTGAACCTTTATTCTTTTCATGAGGGGAAGGGAAGAGAGAGAGAGAGAGAGAGAGACAGAGAGAGAGAGAGAGAGAGAGAGAGAAGTTGAATATTTGAGAGAAACAGACCATGAATACAGCTGGCAATATTACCTGGGCCTTTAACGCTGCTACAGATTTTGTCTGAGAGATCATCCACAATGTCGAGCAGGAAGGAGAAGTCGGCGACATTGTACATGTGGATCTCATCGGGGTCTGAGGCAATGGTCCTCAGCTCAGCTTCGTCCGCATTTTTAACACCTGTGATCAAAGGGTAAAGATGATCTTCACTTCACCTGTCTTCCCTCTCACACAACAGACGGACAGCAATTAGTGCAACACACCAGTCTTTTCATTCCTTAAATTTGTAACTCCCCGTGTTTGATCTCTGACATGGCTCTACCTCCTTCTAACACCACACATTATTTGTTAAAAAATGCAAAGAAACACCCTTAATCACATGTGGAAAAAAATATATCCTCACCGATAGCGTATAGCTCGATGCCCTGGTCTCTGAGGTTTGCGGAGTTTTGGACGATGTCGTCCTGTGATTTGCCATCAGTGATAAGCACACCGATTTTCCGAGAGTTGGGTCGCATTCCAACATTGGGTTTGAAGTTGTTCTGGAGGATATAATTCAAAGCAAGCCCTGTTGGGAATATGCATTAGTTAAGACCTTTATTTTATTTTATTTAAGCAAAAATAGTAAATCAGACTAAAGCCATCTTTACTGCTGAATAAATTAAGTGCCTGTGTACACTTAAGCTTTATAGAATTATTGAAGAAATGAAGAAAGTATATTTTCAACATCACAATTTGGACATGCGTCAATGGACTGTTGTGTCAAATTGCCACTTAATTGCTGCCTGTGGTGGGTACTGAATAAAGCATGATAGTGGTCCTCAGTCAGAATGGTAATTTCATCAGACCTTAAGAAGGAAATTTTGGGAAGCCCTGATCTAGACACTTCTAGACTCGTAGACTCGTTTATCTCAACTTCCCTCCAGAGAGAGGCAAGTGCCATGTTCAACCCCACATCACGTGTCGCTTCATACCAGTTAAGGTGTTGCCGCCTTTGTAGGGCAGGTTGCCCACAGCCTCCAGCAGAGACTTCCGTGTCTGGTGGGTGTTCAGGTGCCACTCCGTCTTTGGATCACCACTGTACTGGGCCAGACCTGCGTGGGGTAGAATTGGAAGGGGGGGTGGGGGAGACAGTGACAACCTGCCCTCGTGAACAAAACCAAAAGCCTACAAAAGAAATCTCCAGTTCCACCACTGGAAGGCCCCTCACCGATCTGAACTCTGTCTGGGCCAATCTCGAAGACGCTCAACATGCGAGCGATAAACGCCCGGATGGTTTTGAAGTTCAGGCGCCCGATGCTCCAGGATCCATCCACCAGCAGGACGATGTCGGCCTGAGCAGAGGTCCGGCATTGTATGTCTACAAGGTGGGGCCAAAGAACAACTAGAGTCAGGGAGACACGCTGGCCCACAGTGCACTGCTGCCGACAGATATCAAAACAGTAATGGCGGACGGAGAAGGGTAGAGAGACTGGAGAGGAGGAGAGAAACTCAGGTCTGACAAATGGGAGGAAGAGGATGAGTGATGATGAACTCAATGTCGGTGGCTTTTAAAACACACAGGAAAAACATTCCCTTTCACAAACAAAGCCTATACATCATTGTCTCAATTCTTTACAGTTCTTTGTCACAAGTCTTTGCTGCAGTTCTGGGGTGGAGGAGGCATATGTGGATGACACCCTTTTCCCTCTCTTTCGTGCTCCACTTTGATCCTTTCCAAGATTTCGGGAACTCCCAAGGAACGACAGAAGATACCCCTGTGACACATGATGTGTGAGGAGCTCCTTTTCCAAGGTTATTGCATTCCTTAATGGCCACGCCCCTTGTTACCCCAGACACCTGCTGGGTGAAAGGTCTTTCTTATCCTCTGTGCAATACAGGTACAGGCACACCTCGGCCATTGCATAACCTGTCTGCAATTGAAAAAAGGTTACATGACATTTGAATTACCAGCTTCCCACTTCAACAAATCCATCCAGTAAAAGTTTGAGGGGGACAATATTGTGTCATATCATGACTATAGCTTGTTTGAGAGACACAAGCAGATCAAAATGCTGGAAGAGATACCAGAGTAAAAGTATACACTATAATGCGTAACATAATCTAAAAAATAAACAAACACTGTCTTTATCTATTTGTTAAATGAATGCTATCAAAACAGTTTCACCACATAGATTTGAACCGATTTAGAGTAGATTTGACACATATTTTCCTCTCAGTCTGAGGAGTGGTTTATCCAAATCTTTCTTCGTAATATCTGCTTTAACAGGTACAATAGTACATGTTACCATCTAGAACCCCAACTGTGTCAATTTAAGGGAAAGTGCTATTCAATAAAAACAAAACAACAGCAGCAAAAGACACTTGGGCATTAATCCGGCAATATATTCCATAAAATCAAACAGCTGTTATAAGGTAAAAATACATTTTGCTGTAATAAACTACTGGATTATATTTGTACTTGGAATAAATATGTTTGTCATAGTTGCATAGTTGATTAGGCGAAGAGCAGAGATAATTTTACCACTTCTTTTAGCACTTTTAGCACTATCGTCCTCACTTCTGCTCTTATAAACCTATAAAATGCCCTAATGGACTATGTTTTGTAAGTCTCTCTCACTCATATAAGGCATCAGCTAAATGCATATTATGTAACGTAGCAAAATGCTAAGATTTATGTTGCTTTTCATTGAGTAGCTCTTTCCCTCACTATGACTCAGCGATTTTTTGATTGAACCCAGTGGTCAGTCTTCCTCACTTTGTTCTCCCACCTCAGGGTCACGCCATGCTTAGGCAGGCCCTGTTCAGAGCTCCTCATTCCTCTATCTGCTCCCGATTAGGGGAAGAATTTCAGCTCAAGGTCACGGCATTCTCCAGAGCCTTATATAAAAAACACATCACTTTCCTTTACTGGTACTATTCAACAGCTGCCCACAGCTTCACACTTGCTATGTTGTAAAATATTTGCAATTGCAAACAGATTCTACTTTCACAAAAACAAAAAACTTAAAGTGTCTCAACTTACAGATGAAAAAGTAATTTCGCTGAGGAAATACTGAAATGTTCATGACTTCACAATTATTTCTGAGGGAAGGCATGCAGTGTAACTTTATGACCACAAAATAAAAAAGAGCATATTATCAAGAAAATAAGACTAAAAATGTACTTAATATATTATGTGTGTGTTTTAACAAAGTAACAATTTCAGCTGATATGATAGGGTTTAGTGCACTACACCTTGGCTCCCAAACCTAGCAGGCTGTATGCAGGTTGAGAAGTTCAGGGATGGATGCGATACAGTTTTGGTGGGATTGAAGGAAAGGGGAGGAGTTTGGGGTGGGGGAAAGGGGAAGGGTTAAGGGAGGACCAATGGAGGTGGAAGGCAAGGGTGGACATGGAGGTATTACCCGATGCCCCAGTAAGTGGGGTCTCAGGATCATCCGAGAGGGTGGTCTTCTCCTGTCCCGCCAATGGCATGCTCTCTCCTCCATCAAACATCCCAGACACATTCACCGAGTACTTTGTTCCAGCTCTGTGAGATGCACAAACATCAGCTAATGAAAAGAATCATCCTTAACCAGTCATGTCTTAGAGCAGGGGTACACAAACCTTTTCAGCGACGACCCAAGGATATCAATCCATACTTTTCACGACACAAACTAATGTAACTTTCATTCATGAACAATTCATTGTTAAACTGCTCACAATAGCCATATTTTTATAAAAGCTAAATGATGGGACGGAGAAGAGGTGTTTCCACATCTGGGGCCCTATCTTGGCGATCTTGGCACTTGGTCTAAGCCAGGGGTGTCAAGATCCGGTCCTGGAGGGCCGCAGTGTCTGCTGGTTTTTGGTGCGTTTAAGCACAAGTGATTAATTTAAGTCACTAATTGGCTAAGAAGTCCACACACCTTGTTCTCAATGCTTTAACTGGGTGCTGATTGAAAGGAAACCACAAATACCTGTAGACACTGCGGCCCTCCAGGACTGGAGTTTGACACCCCTGGTCTAAGCGCATGGCGCTAAGTCCATTTAGGGCGTGTCCAAGTCCACTTTTGCTATTTTAGCGGCGTGTTTTTTGGGCGCTAAGCACGGCGCAAGGTGCAACTGGGCTGAACCTAGTCTCTTCATTAATTATAGGTGTGTCTTGGGCGTGACATGCAATAAACCAATCAAAATGTCATATCCCATTCCCTTTAAAAGCCTGCTTTTCCACCTTGGCGGATTGCTTATGATGGCGAAACAGAAATGCTCGTGCGTGTTTAGTGCGATCAAGGAATAGGCTATATGGATCAATAGTAGTCTATGATCAATATTATTCGGGCTAACCATTATGAGTTCCCGATAATTCTTGACAGTGCTGTTTACAAAATATATGCGGTTAAATTTCGTTAAAAGCACCTGCAACAGCTGAGAATAAGCGACCAATTGCTTCCGTCTCACCTTAAAAAACGCCAAATTAGCCTGCTTGTTTAACGAATTTCGTTTGATTATGCAATGAACTCATGTTCAAGCTTCATCCGAAGTTCATTAGGCTACCTGCATTCAAATTTTGATTAATAACATAAATAATGTTATTTTGTCTTAATGATGACACTAAATACAATAAATCTGTTCAGGTTGGCAACCCATACGTTCAGCATATTTCCCCTTGTTTTATAATGTCCTGCTTATGGAAATGTGATCAACCTGTTTTACTGGTAGCGTAATACGATCCACTTTCCCAGGAAGACTGTGAAAAGTGCGATTTACAGCAGGGGAAACAGACCTGCTCCCGTAAAGCGCACATGCAGATAATGGAATTAAAATTAATTGTAAATTAATTGTGTAACGTGCTGCAAATTTCGTTTCTAATTAGACACTTAGTTCTCTTTAAAATCTTTTGTTCAGTTATGGAATTACAGGTGAAATCAGCGGGGTTTTAATAAGCTGAGGGTATGGAAACCTTGTCACTGTAATTTAAAAAATATGAAGGACGAAGAATAGCTAAGGTTACAATTCAGTTAACATGATGACATTTATCTCCGTTTTTTAACCACAGGCTATCGAAAAAAACCTTATGCACAGTGAATCCGCTGTAGCCTAGGCTATTTGAAAAACAATGAAAGCAATATTTACTGGACAAGGTTTTTAACTTTTTTCAGTCACAAACCATTCTATTTACTTACAGGCTGTATTCCTAGATAAACAGAGCTGTATTGTAATGAAGTGCATTTTCAGAATGCAAATGTCTGTCTATTGCAGTGCGCGAGTTTTCCATTGAATGACAATTCACGCATTAGGTGTAAATGACAATTCGCGCATTAGGCTTGATATAGGTGTTATCAGCTCCTTTTTAATGTATAGCCATTGTCCCGTACCATCGCACATCGCCTGGATGTTGATGGAGTGTGCTGAGGGCAATGTAATGTGGCATCGTTTCCGTTCGCTGAGGGAAAGGTATGTGGACCTATGGAACCTTTTATTATTATGCATTTTTGATATAGCCTACACAATAATAATATTTCACATTGTGATCTAGATATTTTAGTCATGCTTGTGCGCGCCCCTGTGTGTAACAGACAGGAGGCTACGCGCGTTGTGCACACGCCTATGTAGACGCACTTATATGCGCCGTTAAAATGACATGTAAACAACTGCGACATGACTTTAGACCAGGTTTGTGGTGGTTCTAGCGCAAGCGCTTTCTGCTGGCTCAAGATAGCAATACGCCAAAAAGAATCCTGGCCACTCCTCATCTTAAGACCAATACGCCCAGTTCACTTGTAATGGGCGCAAGAATACATGCTAGTTAAAGGACGTAAGCGCTAGGCGTTATTATGAACCTAGCGCCGGGTGTAAGATAGCAAAGACACTTGCGTTTGGGTTAGCGCCACTTTGCGCCGGGTGTAAGATAGGGCCCCCGATCTGGTAGCGAATGAAGCAACGCCGACTAATGCTTCTTTTAACAGTACTCAACATCGCCCTTAGCATGCTCTATGGAAGTCAGGGAGCGTTGCACACTTTGATCACTGCGCATTTGCTACCAGTTGTCAACCCCCGGTCCCATCCACACTCACACAACCAAGCTCATTTGTATAGGAACAAGAGTCAACTTCGGTAGTCACTACCTGTTCCGTATAGGACTCGTTACTACTAGTTGTCGCTCTCATTCTAAAACGTATTAAGTGTGAACTTGACCAAATTAAGCACTAAAATAAGGAGCGACAACCGTAGTGTTGGAAGCTGTAGTGTGAACGGGGCCTTAGAGTCATCCTGAACCAGTCATGCCTTATTCAACCTAAACCAGTCATGCCTTATTCAACCTGAACCAGTCATGCCTTAGAGTCATCCTGAATCAATCATGCCTTATTCAACATGAACCAGTCATGCCTTAGACTCATCCTGAACCAATCATGCCTTAGAGTCATTCTGAACCAGTCATGCCTTAGTCATCCTAAACCAGTCACACATTAGTGTCATTCTGAACCAGTCATGCCTTAGAGTCATCCTGAACCAGTCATGCCTTAGAGTCATCCTGAACCAGTCATGCCTTAGAGTCATCCTGAACCAGTCATGCCTTAGTCATCGTGAAGATTTCTCACAGTGCATGCAAGTTCAGAATAAAATGGATGCAAGACAAAGGTGACCCACCTGAGTTCTTCCAGAACCACAGTGTTGTCATAAGGGCCAACGAGAAGTTCGCCGAGGTCCACTTCATCCTCGACTGGGTGAAACTTCACCTTGTACCCACGCACATCTCCTGGAGCATGGTCCCAGGTTACCCGGAAGCTGGTCTTACTGGGCTCCGAGGTCTGGAGGTTTCTGGGAGATTTGTAAGGTGACACTGTAGAAGAAAAGGAAGATTACGTATCAGCTAAACAATTACAACCATATATTTCCTGTCCTGTAAATCCCACAGATTGAAAAAAAGCAAAAGCTAGAAAAAACTGAAAAATGTTTTCTTGCAGCTGCTGGGTGGCGCAGGCAGTAAAGACACCATTCTAGTGCATGGATGAACCGCACAGTCACGGATGAAATCCAGATAATGCCAGTGCCGACTGTGGCCACTAGCCACAATGCACAATTACAGATTGTGTCGTTCAGGGACTAGAGGGTTCAGCTAGTTAGGATCCGTGTGTATGTACTGAATGTCTTTATTTGATATGTTTGTTTGTGTGTTGTGGGTCTGCCCCACTGTCTATGTCTTTTTTGTTGTTGCTGGTGGCTACAACTGAAGTTCCCTAATGGGAAAATAAAAGTTATTCTATTCTATTCTATTCTCCAACTCAGTTCTGTGCAAGCTTAGCCTGTTAGCCACGGTGTAAAAAGAAGCAGGCTAGTGACACCACATTTTGGGGGGAAACCATGAATGTCTACACTCTCCATAGTTAGCCATGGGGATCACAGAGTGAACACTGCTGTAACATTTCAGATTAGGAAGGAATTGGCCTTGCCAAATTTATTTAAAAAGATTATTCTCAAATGAAGGCCCACTATCTTCATTCTTCTGATATTTCAGCCCTGCTTTAGAGGGGAAGAAGGCACAGAGGTCTTGCACATTCTTGAGGAATAACTGTCATTTTGAACTGCTATTCCTGAAGAAATGTCATCATCCTTCCTGCTACCCTGCAGAGCATTCCAATTAACATAGAGGGTGTATAAACCAAGGCTATTTAATGTAGATTCTTAACAGAAGAAGAATCTACCCCCCCCCCCCCCCCCCTCTCCATCCCCATCCCACATAGCATTCCAAAACAATTCCAGCACACACAGGTTTAATTATAGACCAACGTACGTGTAGTTCCCAGTCCTTGCCTTGCTTTTCCTTCACCACGCCGGTAGACGGGGTGCACCATAATGTCGTAGGTAGTCATTGACTGCAGCCGCCGCAGAATGGTGTCGGTGACCGTGCCGGGTACCTTGGAGGCCAGCTGACGCCCACCAGTGGTGGGCCTGTATGTCACCCTGTAGTTCAACACGTTGCCCGGTGCCGGCTGCCAGGTCACCTTCATCGTTTTCTCTGTCTCCTCAGATACAACCAGAGCTTTGGCAGCTGCTGAAACTGAGAACCGTAAAAGAGAGAAAAACATGTCAACATGTCATGGTCACGTCTTCTATTTTTGAGGCTACCAGAATATCAGCCGCGGGGGGATTTTAATGACAATCACACTGATCGGGCTTGACTGTGCTGACCCGCCTGGCTTTCCATGCCTAGTCAGATAGAAATGTCTGTCTGTTCCAAATGTAGCCCATCAGCCAATAACAATAAAAAGTGGCTACTGGGAAATTTCCCTTAAGTATTCCAATGGAAAACTAGGGCACTATACTATATATTCTATGTTGCAAACAGTTGGTTTTAATGGGTCTGACACATAATGGCGCAGGTTTTTAGTTCAAACTTAGATTGAAGTGTTGTGGAGTGCCAATTGCAACAAAAAAAACGTTTTAATGGACATTTTTTCTCTTTGACATTTAAGATAAATACAAATTTGTACAAATCCCGTATTTTAAAAAAAAAAAACAGCAATATTTCCACGTTTTTTAAGATCTTAAAGGTTTAAAAAAGATGTTCTGTACATTTTAAAGATGCAGTCATTTTTAATTATTGCAAAACTGTTGTGTTTCCTGGTCTCCAATTAACACCTATAGTTCTACAGTATGTTTTGCCAATTAATTTAGTTTAACTGTAGATTAAACTTAAATTTACAATAACTTGGCACACTCTCAGTAGGACATGGAAATACCATTAATGCTGCTTTGGACCACACACATGGGCAGACCTATACTGGTATATTTAACATATCTGTATGACTGAGGTAACACCAGGGAGAAAAGCCTATCTCTCAGGCAGATCAACAGTGAGGGTTCTGGGTATGGGGTAAACACATTAATGGGGGGTGGTGGGGGGGTAGGATTACCGTCGGTGGTCTCTTCTCCCGTGAGCGGGGCCCCCTCTCCTCGACCGTAGGCGGCGTAGACAGACACCTGGTAACGTGTTTCTGGTGTGAGCCCATTCAGCACGGTCGCAGTGACGTCGCCAGGGACCCTCTTCTGCCCAGACTCCTCAGTGAACAGGGACTTCCATGTGATCCGGTAGGTTCGGACCTTACCGGGGGCTGCCGTCCAGGACACACCGAAACTCGTATCCGTGACGTTGTCTGTTACTAGGTCTTTGGGTGAACCCAGCTCTGTGGATGAAACACAAAAACAGAAATTATAGGCTACATTCACCATACTGACGCATATGAAATCACTTCAAGTAAAATATGATTAAAAAATGGCTAATAATTCAACCTTTAAACAAACAGCTGTGCTCTCCTCCAAGCCACTTGCAGCCAGCCTCTACTATTTTTTTTACTGTAGTCCAGTGGTCCCCAAACCTGTTCCTGGAGATCTACCGTCCTGTAGGTTTTCACACCAACCCTAACTAAGCACAACTCATTCAACAGCTACAGATCTTGTTCAGCTGCTAATTAGTAGACTCAGGTGTGCCAAATTAGGGTTGAAATGAAAACCTACAGACTGGTAGATCTCCAGGAACAGGGTTGGGGACCACTGCTCTAGTCCCTAGTTAAGTAGTGCAGCTATCAGAGCAGAATACTGCATGACATATGCTGCTGAAAAAGACAGACCACAGTTTCCCAATTGACTAGAGAGCCGCTGTTGAATCATGAGGTAGGAAATACCCTACCAGCTGAAACTCTCCCTCTCTGGGTAAAGCTGTGGCTTACGGCACGTCGCACTGCAGGACGTGCGGCCACTGGAACATTCAGTATTCCATCCTGACAGTGGGGTGTGTCTCTCCAAGAGCTGTTGCATTAGCAAGTTGCTGCAACGAACCTCCAAGAAGCTCCAAAATTGTCAGTGTTGGGAATTCACGGCAGTTATTTCCACGCAGAGAGGACTGATGGAAGGAAGGCAGGCATGGAACAGCAGCACAGGATGAACGAGGGACAGTAAATCTACTGGTTTCCGTTAACCCTCTGGGCATTTCAGATTTGGGCCATTTACTTTTCCAGGAACCCCCAGGAAACCTGGGAAACCAATCAGAGCTCAGCACGTCTTAGCACTTTTTTATTTTTCCATTTCCCCTGGAAACCCGAGTCGTAAGACCATGTTCCCTACAAATGCAGATGTTGCTCTGCCTCCGGGGGAGGGGGGGGGGGGGGGGGGGGAGCTCCCATATTTGAGCTCACATTCCCCCCCATCGCACTAAGAGCATCCATCCACACCCGCAGAGATGATGCTCATAACAGCTCATCATGTGGGATGGGGGAGGTAACTCTGAGGCATAGAGATGTGAGGTGGCTGGGTCGGAGGACCAGACACGACCGTGAGGGTATCACAAAGTACTCCAGGAGTGGAGTACCACTAGTAGGGGAAAGGAATTAGAACTCTGCGAACGGAGCAGAAAAAAATAAACAAAAATGGAGAATAACTACTGGCGTACAGCCAAAGTATAGTGACCCAGAAAAGTGGGCGAAAAGCTCGAAGACTCGAGCAGTAAATAGGGGAAAATAAAAGGAATGCCTCTAGCTCAATAACTACCAAAGAGCTAAAACAAAAGGCAAAAGGAAAAAAGGCGAAAACGAGGTACTATCTCAATAGAGACAGGGGAAAGAAAACCAAGGAAGGAACTGAGCGAGAAAGGAAAACAAATTATCTTAACTCTATAAACTTCACCCCTAGTGGTGGAGACGTATCCGTCTCAATTACAGTATTTATGTTAGTCTGAAATGATAAACTACAGCTTTAAGAAAACCCCGTAAATTTTGACGCAGTATTTTTTAAAAGGGTAGCCTCTTGCGAAACCTCCGCTTCTCCAGTTACACTGCAGTGCAATAAATTAGGAGGGCGCTATTAATAGCCAAAGCACTTACGACCCTCCTCTGGCTACAGCCACAGACTGTAAAATGCATAAAATGCACCATTTATACACGCTAATTATGTCACGTATAGAAACAATAATATTTTTTTAAAACGTTGTACAAATGAGCATTCGCCGTTTTCCCTTGCTTACTGTACTATATACAGTACCTGATGCACTTTCGGTTTAGAAGACACTTCATTTTTTCTCCAAAATCTCTCGTATAAATATGTTTAAGAAACCAAGTACTTAACAGTATATTGAGCTACAGCTGTTGTCTGATGAACCCTGAAGAGTTTATCTTGTTATATTTCGCCAAAGTCCCGTACAGTCGACATTTCCACAGCGACCACCCGTCACACTTAGGGCTGAAATACGTTGCTGTTCTTGTGCAAATACACAGGCGCTTTCGTACATTCTTTTTTTAACGTATTTAAATACATTAGGCGACATATGTTACGGTTATTATATATATACTGTATGTGACTATTCTGAAATAAATGTATTCTGTAGCAAATTTCTGAATGATACAGCTTCTTCTTCAGTTCGAACTTAAAACCATGGATGTGCAAGGAATATTTTTTTACATACTGACATTTAAATAAAACTAGTAGAAACCAGGTGGAAATTGCCTCTCAAGGGCCAAAGTAAATAGAGTTAAAGGAAAGATAACTCCTAACTCACTAAGGCAGACCCCATGTATTCTTTTAGCAATTAGCCAAAGGAAAAGTGGTCGCCTAAATTCTATACCGTCGTTAACTGGCTTAGCGTGGCAAGAATGACACAAAAGCAACGAACCCGGAAATCGCTGCGCTTAAATAACCAGCAGACACCAGCACAGGTGAAACGAATGAGTGCCAGGTAAGCGGAAAAACAGGGGTGCCGTCCCGCGGCACTGAAAAGAAACATCCGCAGAAGAGAACAGGCAAGCTGCAAAACCATGACAAGAGAGAGGTCTAATGTAACTCTGGAAGGACATTATAATACATACCAACATTTGTAACTGTAACATTTTTTCTTCATGAAATGTTTGAATCACACCTGTTTTCTCGCAAGGGAGCAGAAGGATGCAAGCCTAAAGATGTTGGCTGATAGCATTGGAAACAATGTCCGGGAGCCACCTCAAAGCAAGCTCAATGGTCAAGGATGGAGAAAGAGGCTAAATAAGAACTAGGACCCAAGTCAATGTATCATTAGTCAATAAGGAAATGTGAGGGCTGGCTGTTGAAGTCATAAACGTTAGCCGATACAATCAACTACGCAGTTCCATTCAGTACTGCCAGCACAATGCACATTTCATACAAGGAGTTAATAATTATTGTATTAACTAAGAATCCGCAAGGTTTCATTTCACAAAATCAACATAGAGACTAAAATTCAGTTTGCCCAAAACTAGTCCACTATTTATCTCTGTTATACTGTGGATCTGTGGAGAAGATGCTGAATTAAGAATATAAAATACTGAAACAAAGCATACTGTATAACATGGGTTGTCCTGTAATTAACCTGTGCTTGTTGGATGAGGGAAAATGCAAGGGTTATGGAATCATGGCATCCAATATTAACATTTTCGCTTCAAGAAAATAGATGAAGGATGGTAGATACTTGCTCTTTGCAATTTTGTAGAGATGATTTCAAAACTACAAATCAAATTTCAATTGACATGATCTTATTGGACTTGGATTTCCATGATATTTGCTTCATAGTCCATGCCATAATAAATTATAGCAACCATATGTCAAAAAGGCTACATGAGTCCGAGCCAACAAAATTGTCCGTTTCAAATCCAGCGATCACCTTCTGTGACAGCTTCTGTGACTTTTTAGTGTTAGAGATCACGTGAGCTCACACGTGGCAAGGTATAGATGTGTTCTTCTCTGTATGTCCTTTCCACGGTCCAGGGCTATACACCAGGGCAGTGACAGCACAGGCAGACAGAAGGCTGTTCCCATGGTATAATAAAAAAAATAGCTAATTTTAACAAAGCTGTTTGAGAACTCTCCTTGGAAGTGTCTGTCAGGCCTAATGTTCACTAGTGACCAGTAATTCCAAGTTTTCTTGGTCTACACTGTGGGCCAAATCCTTGATGCCACGTTGCCAAGTGCCGGGGAGTGATATTCTCAGCCGTGCACCAGGGACAAAGGATCACACACAAACGACTTCAGCAAACAATCACCTGTTCTTTTCCTCATTGATGCAAGGAAGGGATCAGCTCTGATCAATCACAAAAGCCCTGTCCAAGTGCTTGATTTAATGTCTGTTTTACAGTACAAAGAGTTCACATTATGTCAATTTTCTCGTCGTCGCTAACCAAGAGGAAACTATTTACGAACATGATTTTACATATAAATGACAAAATTAAGTCATTTTGAATTCTTAAACACGTCATGTTACTTCATCAAAGCTTTAATCATGGCCTATTCATATGTTTCCAACATGGCCAGTACTGAATTAACTGATTATGTCCAACCCTGTTGATTTAAGGCTCTGAGCATTTTGGCTGTTTGCTGATTGGCTGACCCGTGTTGAATTGTGGCCATGTAGTCCTTTGAGCCAATTATTTCCCGGGTGTAAGAACCACCCTCTTTCAACTGTTTTTCTCCTTCTTTCATTCTAAGAAATAAAGAGGGAAACAGACTCATCTAAACTGCTTGTGGCAGTTAACCAAAATAGCAGGTATTTGTAGCTCTGGGGAATTCTGAAACCACTTCCTGCATTTTACCAGAGTTTACATAATTTGCATCAGGTCAGTGTGGATATGAACCAATGAAAATAAATTGCAAATGACTGAGAAGGCAATTGATGGGTTATTATTCAACCATACAAGGCTTTATGAGTCACTGGGATTACTCTCTGTAAACAAATAGCTGCTGCCAGAAGGAATCCACTGGAATCCTCTATAATTGCTGGATTTCATGGTGGTTTAACGACTAAGTCAGACAAATCTTACAGCAACATCAGTGTGTCCCAGAAGGATGAGTTAATATTTATTAGGGGTCTACCTTAACATGCGCCAAAATATTTAGCGGTTAATCCAGTGATAATCCAAAAGCATTGCTTCCCACTGCAGCTCAGCGACTAAGTCAGACAAATCTTACAGCAACATCAGTGTGTTCCAGAAGGATGAGTTAATATTTATTAGGGGTCTACCTTAACATGCACCAAAATATTTAGCGGTTAATCCAGTGATAATCCAAAAGCATTGCTTCCCACTGCAGCTCAGCGACTGAACAGGCTTTTTGATTGCATGGAATCATTGACATTCTCAGCACTTGTGCATGTATGCAGATGTCCACGTCCTTTATAAAACAGGTATCAAAATAAATGTTGGATAAAAAAATGGGTTTGTTTCAAGAGGCTAGGCCCTTCGGTTCCTGTGAAGGCTAATCTTAATGCTACAGCATAAAATGACATTCATTGAATGGAAGCAAATCCCCACAGCAATGTTCCAACATCTAGTGGAAAGCCTTCCCAGAAGAGTGCTTTCGTAGCAGCAGAGGGGGGACCAACTCCATATTAATGCCCATGATTTTGGAATGAGATGGTGGACAAGCAGGTGTCCATATACCTTTGGCCATGTAGTGTATGTGGCTTGAGCAATTGCATATCCTCATTGCCACCTTGCTGGCATAGATGTAAAACTCACCAGCTGCATTGTATTTTCTTAAACCTTGAGAAAATATTGTAAATTATTAACTATGAGAACAATGCGTGCAATGTTTTACCAAAAGGTTTTGACAGAAATATAAACCTTGCATGTGGGTGGGTAAAAAAATGAGCTAAAGGCTACCTGCGCAATACCTTTAAAGCTTAGTCTTGTTTTTGCATTCTCTTTCACAGCCCACAGCCTCTTCAAGCGGAAATCTGCGCAGGTGCTAGCTGTAAGAGCATATCTGCGCAGGTGCTAGCTGTAAGAGCATATCTGCGCAGGTGCTAGCTGTAAGAGCATATCAGCGCAGGTGCTAGCTGTAAGAGCATATCTGCACAGGTGCTAGCTGTAAGAGCATATCTGCACAGGTGCTAGCTGTAAGAGCATATCTGCGCAGGTGCTAGCTGTAAGAACATATCAGCGCAGGTGCTAGCTGTAAGAGCATATCAGCGCAGGTGCTAGCTGTAAGAGCATATCTGCGCAGGTGCTAGCTGTAAGAGCATATCTGCGCAGGTGCTAGCTGTAAGAGCATGTCTGTGCAGGTGCTAGCTGTAAGAGCATGGTCCACTTGGTCACGCATGTTCCAGTTATGTTCCCATTAAAGTTCTCTTTTGGAAGCCCACGGCCTCAGTGTCTCTTGGAAGCACCAGTGGCCCCTGGCTTTGAAGTGCTAGTCAGGTAACATGTTCCATATGGTTCGTGTGAAAACTCACCCTCCACTCTCCTGGCTGCTCCCTGGGCTTGTTTTTCCTTGAATCTTTTTGCCACTTCTCTTTTCAACATATAGAATATAAATTCCCAACAATTAACTCCTCCTCCCTTTCATGGCTGAGTGTGGAATGTTACTCCATCCTTCAAGCCAAGATGAGAATTATGAGAACATGAGAGAAGACAATGTCCCCCAGCCCCCGGCTCCTGGGGTGCATGCTTCTAACTACATAGCGCAATTTCTCCATGGGGGTCAGGCTCCACCCATAGTGATCTAGCCCAGCTACACCATATCAACACTGTTATCTCCTCATCATCACCACTTGGCTACATCCTAAACTCACAATACAAACTCCACTTAACACAATCACCAAATATGTAATTCCAATGTTTGTACCTAGTTTTAGTATCCAAAATTGCAAAACAATCAACAATCAACTTTATAAAACTAATAGGATAACAACCTAAAAATAACAAATAATAAACTAGGCAATAAAAAAAGCGATTTCCCCTAAAATTAAAATGAATTAAATTTTATTAAATAAACTATGACCAGTGGCTTATGACCAATGTTATAGAATTTAATTAATATACTATAGGACTATTTCAAAGTTACAAAGACATTTTTGGGATATTTGTATCCAGGTAAAACCTGTTGTGAATTTCTAAGGCGACAGCAATTCCCTAGTTGTTCCCCTCGTTGTGCATTCAGAGCAAACTCCCACAGTACTTCCCTCCTCCCACTGCCCACCATGAACCCAACACAAAAAGGATCTGTATTTCACTTGTGTTACGTCAGGTGAAATGACGGAGTGCTGGCATGAGCACACTGAGGCTCTCAGACCCAATCGTAAGCGTGGGAGTCGGCGCACTGACTCGGCAACGGGGACGGGCGGAGACACGCCCTGGAAGCCGGGGTCCCTCCCTCACAGAGTGAGTCAGCAGCCGGAGAAACAGGCAGCATCGTCCGAGGGGAGGCGCAGCCGCTGGAAAATGTCAGGGCCTTTTACGGCTTTTTACGTAACAAGGAATGAATGGTACTGAGGGTGGTCATTTCCACACGGGACACTTCTTCCCTTGTTTTGTGCTGCGTGGGAGCACTATACAGTCTGTGCACAAATACAGTCAGTTCAAAGTCAGCAATCTGAATCTCTAGCTCTCCCATACCATCTATCTTTTTCATCCTGTCTCTCTCTCTCCTTATCCCCCTCATTCTCAATTAATTCAAATGCTTTATTTGCATGACATAAAATAGGGTTATATTGCCAAAGCACAGACAACTACGGAGATTCAAATTCAGAACACTATCAAATCTTGACTACAGCATACCAACATCTCCCCATTTTTTCAGTGGAAGATGGGCTTATGTTGAAGAGTAGAGTTTCTTCCCCATGCGCTGTGTTGAAAGACACAGGTTTGATGCGTTGGAAGTCAGGGGCACACTGCTTTGAAAGACCGCCAATAATATAGCATTGGCAGCCAGCCTTCAACTAATAAAGTGGGGCTTTCATCAAAAGCCAGAGCTTTGATAAGGTAGACTTCTGTACAGCTTAGAACCCGCGCTGGGAAACACCTGGAGTGTCATGTTCAAACTGCAAATGTTCAAAATGTTCAGTGTCAAATCAAATCTAGTAAGTTAATGTCACTTGTTTACTCTAATAGTGTATATTTCACCCTTGTTTGACAAATGTAAACTGTCAATTGGATCAATACATTTTTGTTTACACATTTTTGTTGTGTGCAGGACGGTGGCCAATTGCTACAGTATCTATTGCCATTCCCCTCTACCACATCCTCTGACATGACAATGGTAACCTCTCAAATCCTACAGTGGTACCAATCCCCAAAACAGGCTTCCCCCACTCACTATGGGTTTGTCTGCAACGCAGGGACCCTGTAACTCTAAGGCACAATCTCCAAGTATACCTCCGACAAACTGAACCGTCTGGGTAGCAGATTTTCTCTTAATTACTTTAGCAAGCATACTGGAAGGGCAACAGTCACTCTATTGTTTTGGGGCACCCTGGGGCAAACAGCTTGACCCCAAAGCTGAGAACCTGTGCAGCCCCCCTGATCATTACCCACTGCTAAAACGTTGCGAGGAGAAACAGATGTCTGTGCTTTCCTTAATTGTTATTTCTGTCTGTCTGCCATTATAATAAGAAATTAAGGTGGTTCTCGCTAACAGAAACAATTATGTGCTCTAAACAAATTAACCCATGCAGTGAGGTCAAGTACCACTAATTGCAGTAATGGTTCTCAATCGGAAACTAAATTCAAAATAATTGCTAAAAACCAAGTGTCTTACTAATATCTTTCTTGCTATAGAAATACGCAGCAGTCTTTTTGATGGCAGAGAAGCTGAGATATGTGGGACTCTCAAAAACTGATTCTGACAGATGCTGTGAAATCTTTAGACCGACCCTTGATGTGCGCCCACTTATATTGCGTGGACCCCACTGCCGATTGAGGAGAGTGTAGACATCCACGGTTCTCCTCAGAAACACATGGTGTCACCAGCTGCTTATTTTCACACCTTTGTTGTTGGAGGAGGGACGTTTCATATGCGGTTTTGACTGCAATCTACGGGTGGCCGATCGGCCAACAGGGATCACTAGACAGCAATGCACACGGAACCCTCTCCGACTGAACCCTCCCTTTCCCTGGGCGACGCAATCGTCACCCTATAGAACTACTGGCCACAGTCAGTACTGGTACACTCCGGATTCGATCAGAGGCCGTGAGGCCTTGAGGCTTATCCTCCCCCCAATCGTCAGAGCAAAGGGAGTGATAAGGAGCAGCCTACGTACCTTCCAGAGTGGTCCCCTCTCCCAGGAGGGGGTCTCCAAGGCCAGATGCGTAGCGGGCGCTGACAAACAGCTCATACTCGGTGGCGGACTGCAGGTTCTTCAGCAGCACTGCCGTGCTATCGCCCTTGACTGTCACCTCCTTCCTCTCTCCACCATCTGCTGGTTTGTATGCTATGCGGTACTGCTGGACCCGGCCTGGCGCTGGCTGCCACATCAGCCTCATGCTGGATACTGTCTCATTGAAGACCCTCAGGTCCCGCGGGGTCCCCCGAGCTGAACAAGGACAGGAAATTAAGGTAAGTTACGCCTGAGCCGAGACTGACTGGGGAAATGCAAGGTATTAAGGAATCTAAGCGGCATTATACACGTAAGAGTTCTGTAACTTACACTTACATCTCTGTGTCTACAAACCACAAAAAAACAATGCATTTGTGCTAAAGAAGGTTTTCTGATCCTTGAACTTAGTAATTAATCATTGCTTATTCAATATATTGCAGTCTTTCTCATCCAAGGTGTTTTCAAATTAAAAGGTAATCACTTATACACTTGCACAGATGCACGTGCACAAACACATGCGCACACACACACACAAACACATACTCTCACAGAATGTAGTTTCCCTCAAAAGTCTAACAATCAGCGATTTCCCTCTAATATACACTAATGTGGACTGACCTTCTTTGGTGGTCCCTTTGGTCTGCATTTCTGGGCCAAGTCCGGAAATGTATTCAGCCAATACGCTGACCTGGTAGGTGGTGATGGGGGACAGCCCTCGCAGGACAATGTCGGTCTCGCTGCCGACAGTGTTCACCGCCAGCCTCTCCTCACCCCCACTGACCGGGATGTAGGATACGCGGTACCGTAACACATCTCCCGGGGCTGCCGCCCACGAAACCCGGAAACTGTCCGTTGTCTCCTCTGACACCCTGATGTTCCTCACTGCTCCTTGCTCTGCGACAAAAACACACAGTATGGTAAAAATAATGCTTGTCCCCACTTAACCAAACATGTTGTCATGTTGGCAAAACCATACCCTGTCACCTGAGTTGGATTTAAGGGCACTCCAAGGTCTAGATTAAGTCAACAAACAACAATCAAATAACCTATAAATCTGATCCATAATTAAAGGTAAGCCCTAGTTTTTTTTCACAGACACCTGTTTGGAACAGTTTGGTGATCGGTGATAACAAAAATCTTGTTTGCATTGAAAAAACTTGTGTGTGCAAATTAAAGTTAAAGAAAAATGTCTTTAAAGTTAAAGACAGGCCTAAGGCCTGCTCAAAGCAGAAGCAAACACTTACCCTCCAGTGTGGTCTCGTCTCCTGTCAGGGGAAAACTATCCCCTTTGTCATACTGGGAAAAGATGTTGACCTCATATTTGGTGAGGGGTGTGAGGTGGGGGAGGACAACAGTCTTGGTGTCTGCTGGCACATACATTGTGATGTAGTCTCCAGTCACGTCCAGTGCAGGCCTGAACCTGACCAGGAAGGACAAAACGCCAGCCGTTTGTGAGACCCAGGTGGTCCTGAAGCTCCGGGATGTCACTTCAGAGAATTCCAGAGATTTTGGCGGGAGCAGACCTGGAGAGAAAGACGTCAACTGTCAACTGAGTGTTGGACATCTTGTATCACCATCTGACTTCTCTTATTGTGCCCAGACACATTTTTCTCCTGAGAAATCAAATTTGAGAACCAAAAACTGTAACAGTGAATTGTAAATTTCAGTAGACTGTGAGATATGATGACTCCACACTACAGTAGTGTGGTATCAATGTAGAACCCTCCATGACAGTCTCATTTAATTATTAAAGCAGGGGATAATGGCCTTAAGTATTGATACCTGTCACACTACAGCTGTGCTAAAAATAGCACTGAGATGCAACCTTTGTTTTTCAGAATGTTTGTAGCTTCACAGTTAGCAGGATAATTGAAACAACAGTCAAGTCACTATTAAAACTCTTGCTGCTGATATCAAAACATAAGGTATTTTTTTACACAAGAGACACAAGGGCACTCACTTCTCTTCTTGATATTGAGGAGCTCCTGCTCGATCCGGAGGCAGATGGACTGTGTGAGCTCCTTGGAGATTCTCTCGAAGGCATCAAAGTCCTCCACAGTGTAGACATGCGTGTCTGCTGGCGTGTTGGCAATGGCCTCCAGCTCTGAGCGCACGGCGTCCTTCACACCCACAGCGAAGATCCTCAACGTCGGTTTTCCTTAGGTTGGTGGCGGGGTCACTGAAGGCATCGGATGACTTTCCATCGGTGATGAGGATCATGACACGCGGCACGTTGTGGCGGGCCCCCCGACCGGCCACAAAGATCTTGTCCCGTACATAGGTCATGGCCCTGCCCGTGTTGGTGGACCCTCCACGGTAGGGGAAAGACCGCACCGCCTTGACAACTGCGCTCAGGTCATGGTGCGTGTTGAGGGCAAACTCGGTGTGTGGGTCCCGGCTATACTGCACCAAGCTGATCTGCACCTTGTGGGGACCAATGTCAAAGGAGGTCACCAGGACCTCCAGGAAGGCCCTCACCTTGGCGAAGTTGGCCAAACCTATGCTGTAGGAGCCATCCACTAACAGGACAACATCAGCCTGTACGTCTACTCCCAAAGAGCATTCTGTACATGGAAGAGGGAAAAAACATTGTCGTTGATTTATTGCCCTGTGACAATATTTGCTTGCATTTATCAACATTTGTTGTTAATTTTGGAAGATAATCACTGAGCCTATCAAATTATGCTGTACAAAGATACAAACACCTTTAATCAAAAAGCACTAAGCATATAACTTTGTTTGAAACTGTAAGTCAAAGGACAACGTTTTGATTGAAACAACGACACTGCATAATAGAACATAAATCATTTGCAATTGAACACAGATTGTAGGTCCAAACACTAAAAAGATGATTTCCCAGGTTTAGTGTTTGGACCTTACAATCCTTTGTTCCTCCAGCTCGTGCTGAAACACACTATCCTTGCTATGCTTTCAGTTCCTGTCTCTACCCCACTCCTGCCTAAATCTGCTTTTCTGCTTCAACTGACAGGTGAATGGTGGTTACTCCACCTCCTAAACCACGAGTAACAAAGACACAAGTTGACACTTTTTCAGCTTTTTTTCAGTGTGTGTTTGACACCACTCCATTGACTGGTTTGGTTTTAATGAAAAAAGGTGAGTGCGTGTGGAAGTGTCCTAGAGAGCAGGCCTGGTACAGGATTTGTCAACATGGGCAGGTAATTGTGGGTAATAGTAGGTAGTGGCAGCTCACCCAGAGACACTTTAACTGGCTGGGTCTTCTCCATGGCCATAACGGGCTCGCTGGGCGTCAGGCCCTTGAGGGCAAAGAGGCTGATCTCGTACTCAGTCTCAGGGGACAGGTCCCGAACATTCACTGTTGTGTGGGTGGGCCCAACGTATAACTCCTGCCTCTTGCTCCCGGCCAACATGGGGACCAACTGCAGCTTGTATCCCGTCACATCGCCGATGGACGCGTCCCACATCACCCTCATCGACTTGGATGAGATTTCAGTAACCTGCAGGTTTGAGGCTGCTTCTACCACTGTAGGGGATAAATATGAAAATAAGAGCTTTCATCAGAAATTAAGGCTTGCAGCATTTGTAGCTGTGCAATTTTTGTGAAGGAAAAAAATTGTGAAGATACACACGCATTTAGTAACTTTGATATTAAAATGGGTCATTTTTGCTTTCATATCAAGAAATCTGTACCAGGAGTATATAAAAAACTTGGCTTTTGACACTGATGGCTTTGAAAATTTTGGCTTTGACACAATTTTGGCGCTGACCTTCCTCTCCGCTTGCGAGGGAATTGAACTGGTCGTCGACCCCAGAGCACACCTGGGTGATGAGTTTCCGCTGCACTTCCTTGATCAAGTCAAAGTTGGGGACATTGTAGACATGCGTGTTGTGAGGCCTGGAGGCAATTTTGTCTCAGTTCCTCCTCATCTGCTCCTTTGATACCTGAGTTGGACAAAGAACAGAAAAACCAGTGTTAAAAGACAAAATATGGCTTGTTTTCTAAACACCTATCATCGTTTCTGAGTGTCTGCCAACAGGCTACCCTTTTCATGTTCAGAACTGATTAATAACAAAGGCTCCCTTGTAAAGTCAACCAACGCAAAATGAAAACGATCTTGATTTTTAAATGAACAGCCACACTTCCTTGCAGGTTTGAAAACCTGTACACATCACATCCCATTAAAATGGGAGCAGAAGGCTCTAGCTCCCTTCCTGTGTTTAAGGAAACCCAGTTGGAATTGATGACGATGGCGCTGCTTGTCAGTAAGCTGCTGAATGTAGTGGGGGTCACAGGCAGCAGTGGTGAAGGGGAGTGAGGCTTCACAAACCCCAGGATGGGTTTGGTAACCATGTGCTGTCTGTCACTGAGTAAAATAAACCAATCACAATATTCAGCTGCTCACAGCAGAATGCTATGATGGGTTCAGATTATAACATCAGTATTAGCACATTTTAGCTCCACCTATTTGTGGGTTCACAAAGCCTTGAATTTCACATCACTAGTCATTACCCAGTGAACAATTCTGTGGTGAAAAGTCATTGAAAAGTCAGTGAACACTATCTAGGTATTCAGGTGAAAAACCCAGCTACATTTGGTTGAAAAGTGAAAGTTTTCTAGCGGACTAGGATGTAGCCAGGCTATATCCATATAAACCTGAGCTATATTGGGTTAACCTAGTCCGTTTATGGCAAAATGTCTCTCAACCTAGATTCCCAACCATCTAGATTCTGGTTTTTGCTCACTGGGTAGTACCTATTCAGAGCATGTTTATTCAATCATAAATGAGAGGATATGCCAAGCCATTTCTACATCATAGGAAAGACTATAAAGCCACATTTCTCCATATTTCCATCAGTAGAACTTAGGTTACATAAAGCAGTTGTCATTATTCTTGTCGCTGTTTTAAGTGTCAAAGTCAGCTGCCCGAAACAACTGGTTGTCTAAATGAACAGCTTTCCATACCGAAGATTCCCAACTTCACATACCCAAGACAAAGATCTCAACCCCAACGTTCCTCAGCTTCCTGGCATATTCCTCCACAGGGTCCTGCGATTTTCCATCTGTGATAATCATGGCTACCTTGGGGAAAGACTTCCTGGCTCCTGCTGCCTCAGTAAAAGTGTTTTTCAGCAAGTAATCCATGGCATCACCTAGAAAAAATTGTTATTATTACTGATTTGCTCAGCCAAAAACCTCACACCTGGTGACTTACATCATCTGCTTTTCTTTCCACGTTTCTTTCTCACTATGAGAGACAGAGAAATTTCTACAGGGAGAAATGCGTGATTACTCTGTGGGAAACTGAGCTGGAATATAGAAACAATCTGAAAATATGAGATAAAATAAATGTTTTTGATCCTATCTGAAGCTTGCACAACCCTTACCGGTCATTGTGTTGCCACCCTTGTATGGCAGTGTGTTGATGGCACGGAGGAGTTCGCTACGCTGGCCGTACTGATTCAGGTTGAACTCTGTCCTGGTGTCAGTGCTATACTGCACCACGGCCACCCGGGTCTTGTCCAAGCCAATCTCAAAGGCGCCCGCCATGGAGCTGATGAAGCTACGGATGAACTTGAAGTTCTCACGTCCGACGCTCCAAGAACCATCCACCAGGAAGACCACGTCTGCAATAGCGCTGGTTGAGCACTCTGCAGGCAGGAGAGAGAGTGAGTGAGAGAGAGAGAGAGATAGAGAGAGAGGGAGAGAGAGAGAGAGAGAGAGAGAGAGAGAGAGAGAGAGAGAGAGAGAGAGAGAGAGAGAGAGAGAGGAGAGAGAGAGAGAGAGAGAGAGAGAGAGAGGAGAGAGAGAGAGAGAGAGAGAGAGAGAGAGAGAGAGAGAGAGAGAGAGAGAGAAGAAAGAAGGGGGTCAGTCACATTACCAGCACTGGCACCACCACTAGACACCCTTCATTTAACAGACACTCTCAACACAGTATGCAAAGGGAAGAATTCTTACAGGAAAGCTCACACTCATTTGGCTCATCCTTTCTAATCACAACAGCCAAATGTATAATTACCTGAAAATTCACTTGTGTTTGAATGTAATTACCCTTTTGGCGCGTGCCAATAAAAACACGGCATGCGTGCCACTAGAAATATTGGACCATAGCATCTATCTCCACATCCCTAGATGCACTCTGCGGGGCATGTGCCTCTATAACCTGCCAGTTATATTAAGTGGTTCCACAGGCCCACATTTGCTGTTAAATTCAGCAAATTGAATGACATATGACCCATAATTTTGAAGCCACCATAAATGAAATGGGGATGCAGGTGGAAAGTTTGAATATTATTACAATTTGGCTGTAGACAGAGACACAAATCCAAAATAAGCAGAAACCTTTTGGTTCTGTCATTATGCTTTATGTCTCCCTAGCCTATGTCACTATAATTCTCAAAGGCCGTTCTCAATGGCTCAATTTGTTGTAGCCGGTGTGATTCATGCATCCCCCTTTAAATCTTCCATCCATTCTCCTGAGCCCCATTTATCACTTGGCGGACTAGTTAACCATCAGCCCCGTGTGCTTTGATTTCATTGCAGGAGTTCACCTGTTGACCAACAGTTCCATTTCATGCATTTTAACTGAATGTTAGCCACTTGGCTTTAAGCTTAAAGTGGTGTAAATGTGGCAGCTATCATACGATGGAATATTTGGAGGTATACTAGGTTATATATTACTTTGTCTCTAGCTTGAATCAAGAAGGATCAGGCACAATGCTAAAATATTCAGATTGGTTCTAAGGCCCAACAAAACAAGGTGTATCAAAATTTCAGATTATCTTGCTTTTTGTCAGCAAAATGAATATGGAACAACAGCACTGCATCAAAAATGGTTCAAACAGAAAGCTTCCAGAGAAAGACATTTTAATTAGTGTGTCGTTTGGCCATTTATGAATTTTGAGAGCCGAATTAAAACTAAAAGGCAGAAGGTAGGTTAGGGACAGTCAAAATATTCTCATACTGCCTTTTCTAGGTATGGTACAAGGTGTATTGCTCTTTTTTGAAATGAAATGATCTTTTAGAGTATTTCACAGCTAGGTATTTTAATGTCCACCATAATGTTCCAGGTGTGGCTATTTTGGTGGTGAACTCAGACATCCCTCTCAGTCAGCCAGGAAAAAGGAGCTTCTTTCTTCTTATGGTGTATAATGGGGTCCTCTCATTGCTCTGACACACAATTCTTTTTTACAATTATGCACAAATATGTAAATTTCCAGCAACGTGTACATTCCCAATCTTATTTTTCCAATTATAGTTTATTGGAAGAGATAGAGAGCATATACAAAACTTAAGATGAGCACAAGAAAATGTACACCATCTTCCACTTTTTCAGTTTTTTAAACAATTAAATCCACCCACCCACATATACCTAATTGCCTCTACTGAGATCTACACAACTATCTCGATCTACAAAAAAAAGTCACAATCTTTGTTGGAAAACAGCAAGAGCTTCGTTGAACCAAACTAGTTTTTCCAGGAAAATAATGACCGAAGACCACTGGAAATGTGTGTATTTAAATGGAAAAAAGTTCGGGTAGGTTTTAAAATGAAATGCCAACTTGCAAACCTTCTGACGCACAAAAAGCAGATGAAAAGCAGCGGGAAATTATACTTACTGATTGCGTCTGAAACCTGTGGCTTCTTCGGAGCTCCAACAGAGTCACTGGATTGAACTGAAACACCAATCAACACAGTTAGTATTGCATTGCCATTAAAACAAGGTAGGGCATAAGCACATCAAACATATATACATGTGCAAGGTATAGACAAAGTAAACAATGAAGAGAAAACGTCTGTTGCGTCTGAATATGAATTGCGCACTGTGGTGACAAGGACAGAATTTCTCCAAAGATCTGTGCGAATAAAACACGGTCATCGTGATTGTGAAATAAAACATCACATTTGGGAGCAACAGCAGTGCGCGCCCAGGTTTTATTCCTGCATAGCTTTGCTTTACGTACTGCTGATGGAGAAAGGTCACATAAATATTATTTGCCGATTCTCTACAGTGAGCAGTGCAAAAAAAAAAAAACTCACCAATGACTATAAACAAGCATCGGTTTCCCAGTACCAGCTGAGATGCTTGACTATGTCAGAAACAAAGTTACCCCCTAATCCCAACCTCCATTCCCATTATCTAAGCGTACTGCAAACAACACAAGTGCTAACAATAAACCAACTGTCTTGGATGCTAATGAGCTTCATGATTTAATTTGTTCTCTGGGCATCTTGCTTTAATCACCAAATTGCTACCAAGTTTCAACTGAACTCATAATAACTAAATAAATAAAGAAATTTGCCATATGCTCGAGTTTATCCTTATTCTTATCAACAGAGATGAATGCTGTGCATCAGAACATCATTTTAATAGAAATATATTGATATATACTAATACAGTATATATCAAATGTCTTAATTTGCTTACAAGTCTACCAGGGAACAGGTATAATATAACTGCTTACTTGTGAGCTGGCCAAAGATGGGTATGCTCTCATCCGTTCCATCATAGGAGATAATGGTCACTACATAGTCTATGTCCGGTGTCAGATCTGAGATAGAGGTCTTTGTGGCAGATGCTGGTAGGCTCACATCTTTTGAGGGTTCATCTGAATCACAGAAAGGAATCAAGGGCTTATTCAGATTGACATTATCTAGGGCAAGCATTCTAAACACACTGTGCCCAGCACTAGCCACTTCTACAGTACAGACTTCCCTTATGGAAAAAGAATATACTGCAGTACATTGTAAATATATCAAAATTATTGTCACAATATATTTAAAATATACTACAGAATATTACATTTCCATAAGGGTTAATGTGTTCCAGTCCGTGTTTTTGTGTTCTGTGAAAACCTAACCCAACTTTTGAAAGTTTCAACATTCACATATAAAAGCCTAAAAGGGACAGTGATTATTTTTAAAAAGAAGGCAAAACTGAGTTTTTGTCCAATTTTTCAGAAGAAAAAGCCCTGGAAATATACTATTTGGTTCCAGTGTTATCTTTACAGAGTTAAAGTGGTTGCATGCGGTTTGCCTGAGTGCACAGAAGTGTTTGTTTTAGCTGAAGTAAAACTATTTAGACTACATCCTTGGTTGGTAATGAGGATAACACACATGCTGAACTTCTGTAAGCTGTCGTGGGCAGAGCAGAGATCAAACTAGCCTATGCATCGAGGCAGAAGCGTTTACCTGTGTCCGACACAACTTGTATTCTGTAACCCTGTATCCATGTTGACGGCCGTTTCCATGACATTTGTACTGTGTTCTCATTTAGAATTTCAAATTTCAAGTCTGAGGGTGGCTCAACTGAAAATGAGAGAATATTCCATGTCAGCTCCAAAACACGCATTAAAATTGTAAGCACAAATGAATGGATAAAATACTTAAGCAAAGCATGGCACTTTTTTGGCATTCATGGTGCTTCCCAACAACCAACACTTCAGGTCTGAAGTTCATACGTTCGTTGTTGGGCGAATGCAAGAATCAACATCACAGTGACGACAACGTGACAACATAACACAATGGACGCGGGAAGCCATTTTGGGGCAAAATGACGTCCGTTTGAGTTGCGTGACCACGCATCCACGGTACGCAGCTCAAATCAAAAAACACCGATCGCACGATGACTCCACACAGAAAAAAAATGTAAAACCTGTACAGGCGCAGACACTGAGTAGACAATCTCATACATGCTGAGTGCAGTCAATACAAGGCATGCCCAACCAGCCCTGGAAGGTGGTTCACGTGATGGGAGATGAACCATAACAACACAATACACAACATTTTCATTCCTGAGTTATTGATTATACAATGGAAATCAAAGGAAGCCAGATTTTTTTAAATAGTCCATATGTTATATATACTTGAGTATATATACATATATAAATGGGCAGGAGAAGAAGTGTTTTGGTGTATTTTGACCGTCAATCCATTGCAAACCTCTTAAAAGAGTACACAATTCATCGCGGGAGGATTGTGTACGTTCTTTTCGTGCTC